>CM026213.1:10903516-11258516 GCA_014839995.1 Xenentodon cancila
AGACCTGGACAAACCCGCTGTGATGTCATCTGTAGGTTTTCTAAAATTGTGCTTTCAAAGCTGCCTCTTCCTTTTACTGCATGTTCCATGCGTACCCTGATTGCAAACGGGTAAAACGTGCAGACATGGAAGCTGGCTGGAACATGTCCACCTTAATTCAGCTACCACGATTTACCCATTTCAGCTTGGCTCTAACCTAGCTGAGGAGTTCCTAAAGGAGGAGCAGGACAGGCCTGACGGCACCATCAGAAATGATGGCTGTCTCACCTCATTGAGGGTCCTGCTGTGGAACTCGAAGTGAAGGTCCCATTGCAGACCTCCCATTTCAAATGTTGTTATGGTAGCGACCGAAATCACGCAGTCTTGCAGTCCCTGTGGTTTCGTCAGTAATGGGCCAATCCGACACAAGAGGCTACCCGGAGGGTGGCTCGGCTGCGGAGCCCGGACCAGCTACGATAAAGCCGGAGGGTGGCTCGGCTGCGGAGCCCGGACCAGCTACGATAAAGCCGGAGGGTGGCTCGGCTGCGGAGCCGGGACCAGCTACGATAAAGCCTCAGGGGATTTCTGGGCTGCAATCATTTAGCAGACACACTGTTAGCACAGGCTGGCTGCTGCTTGTCCAAACTTCGTCCTCTGGCCCTTCCAGGATAACCCGCAGCAAATCATTTTTCTTTCTTTTGTTTACATTTTAAATCAGGCTTTTTATTTATGTGATATTTTACTGTCTCCGTAAAGCACTTTGAATCACCTTAGTGTTGAATTGTACTATACAAGTAAACCTGCCTTGCCTAAAACATATTCGCTTTAAAATAAGAATAAC
The DNA here is from genome assembly GCA_014839995.1 of Xenentodon cancila. Lineage (NCBI taxonomy): Eukaryota > Metazoa > Chordata > Actinopteri > Beloniformes > Belonidae > Xenentodon > Xenentodon cancila. Next base: position 10,904,337 of record CM026213.1, read on the forward strand.
TATACACTGTTGGATATTTATTTTCAGTCAAGAAGTCCAGGAAGTCTGAAGCACTATCTAGGTATAAATAGGCAAAACATTTTTTTTTTTTTTCAACCAGGCTGTAAGTGTTTATTGCTCCTGCAAATCTGGACATTTTAACTTGGGGATGAGTGGAGATGGACTCGCTTACGGAGGTGTCCCACAGTGGTCAGGTTCACTTGGTTCACGTCAGACAAATAAACTGGACGTAGATGCTTGGTAGAAGTATTAGGAATGATAAATGTAAATACCATCGCGTCACAGGGTGTATTGGTTATTTTGTGGTGGCATGAATGTGGCGATGCTTATGTGTAAAATGATATTGAGCCAAATGCAATGTTGCCATCTCAGCAGAGGAACATGAAACTGCATTAAACTTTTGTTGGACGTAAGAAAACCTTGTGATCTCTTCAACCTCTGTGGCGTAAAGGGCAGCTAGAGGTCAGCTTGACCTTAGACGACGTGTCCTGATGAAACATAACATCAACCACTAGATGCCTCTTTTACAGCATGTTTGCATAAACTTGATACAAAAAAAACAAAGATTTTAAGTAATTTCATCAAAAATCACATTTATCCTCTTCTACAAATACATTTCGATAACATTAACCCACATTTATGCCTTGTAATATTCATTCTGTTAGCAGAGTAACAATGATAGATTGAATCTTTGTTTTGCCAGTTACAGATTTTTTGGCCCTAAGATGAGTTTTAAAGCAGGGAAAGAAGGAATCAAACAAAAACAGCTATTAGGAATATTTTAGATTGTGTGTGTGTGTGTGAAAGTGTAAATTTATGAATGCATGTAGAATTTTATAAAAGGGATTTTAACCTTTGAAAGACTGTAGGGTCAGTGTTATAAGCCCTGATATTGCATAAACAAACACAGGGAGAATCCTTGTAATTTTATGTGTATTTGTTTTAGGTTAAGGCAAATAGCTGTTTCTTTTCATCTCCTGTTTTAACTGGTAAATGAGGAAGCTCCCACATAACAGACGAGGATGAAGATAGTTATTCATAGTGACTTCAGCACTGGCTTCTTCAGTTTCCTGGAAAATTCAGCATTGAATTTCAATGTTAATTACCATGCTGAGTTACTTTGGGATCTGACGGTCTAACGGGTTCAGAGTCCCATGTTGATCGACAGTAATTCAGATTATCCAAAGCATTCCTCTGTGACAGCTCAGTGCTCTCTGAGATGCTGCCTCTGAGCAGATGTCTGCTAGAGCAAAGAAGATTGGATGATGACACAGAAAATACAAGAGGAAAGTACACTCAATACCCAGAGGGACAACATACACATGCCCAGAATGGAGGCATAATGACCAAAGACATTCATGACCTGGTGAAACATAAAATTACTCCAGATAGGCAGTTCAGCACTAATAAAGTGGAAAAAAAAATATGGACTCAGTCAGCTGAAAAGGATGCATTCATAGGGAGGGATTATTACTATCTTTTCTTTTTATTTATGTATGAGTCATTGCAAAGAAGAATAGGACAGAAGCACTCATAAAAACTACAAGTCTTTATTGATGCTTGGCATTAATTGGTCTGACTACATGCAGACAGGATCAATAATAAAGGGAAGAACTAATTTGTGCAGGTATGCACAAGTTATTTTTTTCTTTTCCTTTTATTCACAGAACAACTCTTTATTTGGACAGCAATTTTTCTTTCAAGCTACTTTTGAGTGCTGTCACTCCACAATATATACTCGTTTTAATTTTTCAGCGTAATAAAGGCAAATCCTGGTTAGGAAACGAATGACAGGTGGAGTCTTGCACACTAATCCTATCAAGGATTATTTGGAGTCTATTAGGGATGAATGGACTTTCAGCTCACTTGCAAATAGAACAGGGAATTAAAAATAAGGCACATAAGATATAGGCGTCTCAATGGAGTACTAGATGGAAGTTGATAACAGGTGCTGCAGTAATGTAAAATATGAGAAAGACTTGTAAACTTCTTCTAGAGCTCCAAGACAAAATTGCAAAACGGTCCTTTAAATAAAATGATTTCTTCATAGCGCATAAACTATGAGTCTTGCAATGGCGCTATTAATGTGTGTACAGTGTGTCCTCCTTAGAGAGGACAAAGAAGCAGAGTGCATTAATGACTCATGAGGACCAGAAGTGCTGCTGCTGGATAAAGGACATGGAGGTTCTTTTTGCCACACACCTCCTGAGTCACTTGTTGCAAAGGTACTTCATATAGTAATGAGTAAGTGAGTAAATGACACAGGATGGCAATTTGGACACAGGATACAGCAAAGATGCAATCAGTCTACACAAATCTGGAGTCCATAAATGTTATGATCACAAGTGGTGACACAGACCGGCCCTGGCTGTGTCAAACAATAATTGGAACTGACTTACTGATGGCAACACAAATACAACTCTCATTTACTAGTTTTACTTATTCACAGGTAGGAGTAGACCTAAAGCAAGAGACCTATGAGGAGATGGTACAGAGTCTGCATTGATGTGGACACTGAACTGTTCTGGTTTGATGAAAAAAGAACTGAGCCAGAAGCCAAAGCTGTCGATTTACCAGTTCATCTGAACTCCATTCTCACCTATGTTTATAAACTGTATAGTGACCGAAAGAATGAGGTCACAACTTATGACATTAAATGAGGGTGGCTGGGCTCACCCAGACTGAGAAGCTTTGTTCTGGGAAGAGCTCAGGGCAGAGTGACTGCTCTGCCACACTGAAAGGAGCCAGGTTAGGTAAGCTGGGGCACTTTGTTAGGATGCCACAATCCTAGGTGATACGTTTCAGAAATATCCCATCTTAAGTAGGCTTTGGGGAAAACCCAAGACTCACTTAAGAGGTAATACCTTCCCTTAGATCACGGGTGTCCAAAGTTGGTCCTCGATGGCCGGTGTCTTGGAGGTTTTAGATGTTTCCCTCCTTCAACACACCCTGATACAAGTGACTGTCATTAACAGACTTGTGCAGACCATGATGACATCCCGATGATGACCATTAATTAGAATCAGGTGTGTTGATGCGGGGAAACATCTAAAACATGCAGGACAGCGGCCCTCGGTGACAAACTTTGGACACCTCTGACTTAGACGGTCCCCCCCCCCAACCTTGTCCTGAATAAGCATCAGAAAATGGACAGGTGGATGGATGTCTACATCTCACTTAACATTTCACCTAATTACTATTCATTATTCTTTTAAATTATAGTACTTTATCTAAATGTGTAAATAAAAAAATCAGGGAATGAATATCACCAGTTTTTGTGAAATCTATTCAGAGCCCCCTCATTTGGTGGTGTTCTGCTCTTGATACTAGACTCTTACTGAGTGAGAAAAGTGGGTTATGTTCAGTGACATAACTGACATCTCTGCATTGTTTTCCAGTGTGAATTGACTACCCTATTCTCTAAAAACCTGATTGAAAATGACTTTGGAATTGGGACACAGCTACTTCATTTCTGTGTTTGTCTCTCTCCATGGTGCTGAAATATTCAGAAAGTCAGTCTGTCTCTGCTGCTAAAACACTGAATGTCTACTTCAGACCTGGTGACTCGTTTTTTTTGCCTTGAAGTCTGAAAATGTGTGTGTGTGTGTGTGTGTGTGTGTGTGTGTGTGTGTGTGTGTGTGTGTGTGTGTGTGTGTGTAATGAGAAAGTTTTTGAGCCCCTGCACATACCTATATTATGAGGGTTTTGCATTTATATTAAATAATTACTATATAAACCTCAATCACAAAGTGGTGAAATTAAGCTTAGCTTCAGAGGAGCCACACAATTATATAATCAACAACACTCCCTTTATCCGACAGAATAAAAATCATTTCACTTTTCTTGAGTATCGTTGCTTTCCACCCACCCACATCCCATTAGCCAAGTTTGCTTTCTCTCATCAAACGCTTCCTCCTCTCTTTGGGGGTTTTGGAAGGAGCTGAAGTCTTTTTTTTCCCCCACGCACATCAAAGCAGTCAGGTTACACATAGATGGAAGAAGTTTGAATAAAAAAGAAAAGAGACCACAGTGAAAGAAGGAAAGACGCAGGGATCTGTAATTTTCACCAGGATGTATTTCGGTTTCTATTTTTACTCAAATTCTGAAGAATGGCACATCACCTCGTAATTCCACACCATCCACTGCTCTGGGTGTGCTTGTACACACACACACACACACACACACACACACACACACACACACACACACACACACACACACACACACACACACACACACACACACACACACACACACACACACACACACACACACACACACACACACACGTGTGTGCACACAATCACACAGAATAGCACAATAAGAGAAAAGAATTTCATTTCATCAGCAGTGGTGTGGAAAGATAGTAGAGTAGCTGAGAGTAGCTGAGAGGCAGAATATCCAACTGACTGAAGGGACCAACAAGTCGATTGGTTCAGTAAAGTTCCAGGCTTACTTCTCACTTGTTTTAGTTTTTTTTTTTTTTTAATCTCTGCTTCTTTTTACTTTTCAAACTTCTGTAAAACTTATTTTTTTTTTTCAATCCATTAACCATCTACGTCTTCTCTTCTCCAAAGCCATTCATGTCATCTGGCTGTTCACCTGTATTTGCCTCTTTTCTAGCCCTGATGCCTGTTCGTCCCCTCCTATCAATAACTTTCGGGCTGTCTTTTCTCTGCATGTCCTTCCTCATTACACACTCTCTGTCTCCATAACCTGTGATGGTCCTGTTCAGCCCACTGCACCAATTTGCCCTGACATCAAATTGCGTTGAAAATTATTCCCTTTGCTAAGCAGCCTATTCTGCACGTCACACAGATGGAACATAATGAGAATTGCTGTCAGCCCAGCAATTGTGTGGTCATTGGAAAACACTAAGGGCCAGTGCAGGACCCAGCAAAAATAATTACAATGTCAGCTAAAGAGGCCTTACAGTAGATGAATATTAAAACAAAAATGTCAGCTTCTTTTGGTCCTGTCTGGAGGTGATTCCAAGGGGATTATTTGCATTTGGAAGCTGTCAGCCCTTAAAGGCACACTGTGTAACTACTATCAATCCTGACCAAATGGGGGAACATATCACAAGAAAGATAATGTGAGTCATAACCACATGTAAAAGACAAGGTCTAAATTTGAAAGATGGACAGAGGGAAGAACATAGTAAGCAGTTTCTCAACAAAGAAAAGACATTGCACATGGGTAAAGAGGTAGATTAGCACAGGCAGGCAACAGGCTGTCTGTACCAAAGAGACCAGAGGGTATTGAAATTTTTTTGTAAAAACAAAAGTAGGGTATAGTGTATTGTAGTGTATAGTATAGTGATATGGGACATTGTGACATGGGTTTAATTTTTTTAGTCTCCTCTTCACTCCCTCAAAGTGATCTCAACCCACTCCTTGTTCCCTCATTGGCTGAAACTTGACCGAAGATTCCTCCAGTGGTTCCAGATAATCAGCATGCTATGATATCTTCAGCAACTGGATGCGTCTTTGTTGAATAACCACGATTGAGCGACAGGAACCACTGACCACTCACTAATTTGCTCCTTGGCCGAAGTGTGAGCTCAGCCTAAATAGTCTATCTTGGCAGGACCCTCAACATAACTGACCTCTGCCCCCTCAGCCACTGTAATTTCCTGTTTTTGATTTGAATACACGAAGATAGGCCAAACACCACAATGATTTAAATAACCTCTAACATGATGTCAAGTGGTAGTTTATCTATGCATATTATACATACATGTATATATTTTGTAATACACACAGGTGTGTATATATATATATATATATATATATATATATATATATATATATATATAGAGATAGATAAATATATTATATTTATACAACTTTTAAAATATTCTTTTCTTTTTTGTAACAATGCTTCTTGGCAATAAATTTTATACCATTAGAAAGCCTTTTTATAGCCTTTTTATTTCCCTTTTAAATTGTGCCACATTTGTGAGGATCATGCATTTGTAGGATGAGCAGCAGAGCTGAGTATGTGGGTTGCAGCCATGACAAATTTGCCAAATCTTCTCTGCCTATGCCAAACAACTTATTTTGCTGTAGCTATTGACTCTTGTTTTGAGCGTCTGGTACCCCCAGTTACTGCCAATCAGGTGCCAATCAGGCACTTAGGTACCGTAGACTGCCTTATACAGATTTGCAGTCAAGGTCTGCGGGAAGACAGGGATGACAACTCTCTGCCCAGAATATCTGAAAGAGACTGCACGCAGCCAATCTCCGGTCTCATAGGGCTGCCACCGTCAGACGTCTTCACCGTCAGGCCCATTAGCGCTGCTGTCTGCAAAATGTGCATCGGGACCTGAACATGTGGAGGAATCTTATGTCCCGCGATGAGTCCAGATTCTGCCTACAGCAGTTGGATCATGGGGTCAAAGTGTGGAGAAGGCATGGAGAACGGAGTATGCGGATTGCTGCACTTATAGGTGGTGGAGGCAGTGTGATGGCATGCGACGGCATCTCCCTCACTGGAAAAATGAGGCTCATCATCATTGGGGCAATCTCAATGCAGAGAGATATCGAGATGAAATTCTGCTACCAGTGGTAATCCCGTATCACCACAGTCTGGGACTGAACTCTATCCTCCATGATGACAACACTCGACCCCACAGAGCGGGATTTGTCAGAGACCACCTCCAGAATTTGGAAGTGGAGAGGATGGAATGGCCTAGCAGCAGTCTTGACCTTAACCCCACTAAACACTTGTGGGATCGGCTTGGTTCTTCCACACGCTACTGAAGCTCCTGTTGTTTAAACGGATAAACTCTTAAATTGTCAGTCTGTAAACGTTTCTTCAAACTTCAATCATCCAGTCCACCAAACAAGAGTCGATGGCAAAATAAATTGTTTGGCATTGGCAGAGAAGATTTGGCAAATGTTTCATGGGTGCAACCCACATACTCGGCTCTGCTGCTCATCCCACAAACGAATGACACTTACAAACGTGGCACCATTTAAAAGGGAAATAAACAGGCTTTCCTATGGTACAGGATTTATTGCCAATAAGCATTACAACAAAGAAATAATGTACCAAACACACATTCCTTACAGATAGATAGATAGATAGATAGATAGATAGATAGATAGATAGATAGATAGATAGATAGATAGATAGATAGATAGATAGATAGATAGATAGATAGATAGATAGATAGATAGATAGATAGATAGATAGATAGATAGATAGATAGATAGATAGATAGATAGATAGATAGATAGATAGATAGATAGATAGATAGATAGATAGATAGATAGATAGATAGATAGATAGATAGATAGATATCTAAGCATTCGCACCGTTTACTTCAACGGCACCATGGCCACCAGAGTTTGCACATGATATGACAAAGGACGGACGCTGCTGGATGAATTCTGAATTGTTCTGTCAACTCAAATTCAGTGAAATGCAGCAAAGTTGACTCAGCAGCACATCACAGCACAGATGGACAAAAACTCAATAACAATAACTTGGAAACAAAGTCAGGAGTTTTTGGGATGAGTAGTAGATTATTCTGCAGTGACTGAAAGAATGACCTTATCTCACACCGATCATGCTCCCTTCATATTGCTGAAGACCGTAATTAAAATGTTAAAGACCCAGAAATTAAACAGAAGCAATGACAGCTGCAGTAAAAACCTGTTAAAGGATCACAAAAGAGGAGAGTTGGTCTTCAGTGATCTGCGTGGGTTTAGGCAGTAGTTGAAAAGTTGCAAAGAGATCTTGACAAAGTATTAAAATCAAAAATTGTGTTTATCGAAAGTTCATTTCTGGCCCCTTGACATAAATGAGTAACATACTAAATAGCTGTAATTCTTGAACCATTTTTTTCGAATTGGGATATAAACACCTTAAGAATAACTCTGGAACACCACATTGTTTAGTACATAACTGGAACTGAAATATTAAAGTCTGCTTCAGTGTCCAGGCAGTTCTGGGACTAACACCTCTGTATAATATGTTTAAACCACTAGGTGACTATCTGGACTAAGACCGAGTTCATTAGATTATCATGAATAAAGACTTGAGAGAAGATCCAAAGTTTAGTAGATTTAAGAACATCTTAAAGACAAGATATGATTCTTGACCATATGAGAGGTAACAGAATATGTCAGAGAAGAAGATATACGCCTGACCACTGGTCAGGTCACAGATTCATTTTGTCCATCACATGCAACATCAATTACAAATTATTGTACATTAAGTACTGTACAGTAAATGCTGTAAATTAGATGCATAGATTTGTTTTGTTTGTTTTTACTGCATGTTTATGCACAAAGATCTCAACAACCTAGATTTTATCTGTTAAAATGTTACTGATATCAAACTCATTTATGTGGTGTAATTTTCAGATATTAGATAACCAAAAATATTGGTGGGACACACACACACACACACACACACACACACACACACACACACACACACACACACACACACACACACACACACACACACACACACACACACACACACACACACACACACACGCGCACCAGATTCTGTGGTCCGTTGCCACTGGGCTCGGTGCCTGACAGGGTCCAACTGCACAGGATGTTAGAGCCAAAGTCTAGTTCCTGCACATTCAATACCAATCAGATTAGAGATTCAAATTGCTTTTCAGCTGACCCTCTAAGTGCTGTAACAGTTTTTATCTTCCCTAACGCCATATCTTAGTTCCTTTTACCATCTTTCTCTCTGTCTGCCTCATCCATTTTCTATCTTTATAATTGCTGTTCACCTTCCTATCTCTTTTCTTTCTATTCTTGTCCATCTCACTCACTTACAACTATACTGACTGTTGTTCTGCCGCTCGACTCACATCCCGTTCCCCTCTCAATCTTTCAATTTAATGTCACTTCATCTCTCTCAGTGTTTCTGTCTCAAATTTACTACTTTATTTTTTGTTGTTTTTGTTATCACCTTCTCTATTTTCATTATCTTCAACAACCAGATGGAAAGCTGTCCCCCCCCCCACCACATACACACACACCCATTAGACCATTAGAAGCTTCAGCAAGATGTACATTATTCTGGTCTCAGGGGACAGAGTATCACTTTCGCGTAGTCGGAGAGCCACAGAGAATGGCGTGTTCTCGAAGCAAGGGTTCCAGTACGCCTTGTTAGGTGGTTTTCAGGCTTGAACGATTTAGCAATTATCCCGTCTGGCTAAACTTCTTGGGACTTGATGGAGTCAGTACTCTTCTCCAATCTAAAAAAAAAAAAAATTCCTCATTAGAAAGGATGGCCATTCAGTATTATTTCACGTGAAAGTTAAAGTGTAGTGATTCAAGACTGGATTGTATAAGCTATTTGAAAATCTATGTTTTCTGCACGCAGCTATGAATTCCCCATCCAGGATTTCGATTGAGACCGCACCTGTATACCCGTCTGTTGCTCCAAATCACAGCATGTGTAGAGGAAGATCTACAGATCCGTGCATGGCTGGGTCAACTGAACTCGTGGACAATGATGAGATGTGCACACCATCACAGACGGCTCTCTAATGAGAACAACGCACTGTATATCATTAACCCTTTGCAGCGCAAGTTACCATATTTTGTGACTACAGTCTGGTTATTACCAAAAAAAAAAAAATTACAATGTTATTAGAAGTCTTTTAATATTCTCCAATAACCGTCTACACTAGACATTTTGAAATTTCAAGTATTTTATAAATGATTATATTACAATAAGTAGCAGTGTTAACTGCTCGAACCTCCCGACCTCACAGCACCTGGGAGTTCAAGGAGTTAAGGTTAAAGATATTGTTATATTTTGAACTACCAGATGAATCCTTGCGTTTTCCTGTGGTATTATGTTGTCAACGATTAAAGACACAAACCTTGAATGTTCTAACAACAATCAAGGTTTTCCCTTTGATACAAGTGATGTGCTCCTTTGCTTCGTGCTGTTAATTTGAGCCAACTCATGCCACGGTTGTAGAAGCAGGAGTGCACCCGCTGCGTTAAAGATATTTAGTTAACCACCGTGAAGATACCACACTCTGCTTCCTTCTGTTATGGATCTTTAAGATCAAATGTTGCAGCGATAGTTTTAAAAAGACAAAATGATCATTACGTGAGAGTGATTCTTGCAAATGGAACTGCAGTGACGTATGGACAACATTAATAAACTGATTGATTCATTTTATAAGAGAAATCGATGCAGTTGAAAGCAGCTCTTATAGGACAGCCCCTGCTACCCATCAGTGGTCTTGGTCACAGTGGGCGTTTGAACAGTGTTACGAGCTGCTCTCACTCTCCAAACTGTGGATGAAGCAGAATCTTCCTTCTTCTTCATCTCCAGCTTTAGCCGCCATCATCATCATCCTGCTGACATCTTCAAGTCAGCTCAGTCTTGCTTTGTGTTGTCCTTCCAAGAGAAAACTACACAACTTCCCTTCATTCATCCATCCGTCCATCTGTCTCTGTAACCTATGGCTTTCCCGTGCCCCTGTAGCCCTTTGGCTGTCTGGTCTGTTACCTGGACAGCACAGTGATGGATTTGTTTTCATCAGACCTTTTGACCTCCCCTCTGGTCGTCCGCTACATTGGCCAGACTGAAAATGACATTTAGCTCTCGGTTCCCCACCCCTGTCTCTTCGAGGACTGTATGTGACCTTTAAACTCGGAGACACCACTGGCATATTTACTCTGCGGATACAACATATATATAGACAGGGAGAAAGGAAGGGTAAAAATGAGCTCATGGCAAAGGTTTCAAAGCAAGGGCGATTTCATGTCGTATCAGGTGATCGCTGTCAAAAGAGTGCTGATAAGACAGTGACAGACAACTAAACCGCAGTAGAAAGAAAGCTAAAGTGAGTTTAAACTCTCACTTATGTGACGCATAGGTTTATTGTATATTGTTAACATTTTTTATAGATGATTGTTTATCTTTTGTGTATAGGGTATATTGCATATTTTGCTTTTTTGTCATCTCGTTTTTTTTTGCTATAACAAGGAAATTTCCCTATTGTGGGATTAATAAAGTCTACTCTGATCTAAAATATTAAACAGACAAATAACCAAAAGCCAAAGAATAAAGTTGTGGCCTAGTAGTCATATCACACAATATACAATAAAGTGACATCATGTTCTGACTTTCCACAGACGGAGTGAGACAGGGAGGCTAAATTAAAAGAAAATGACTGAGAACAGAAGACTTTAAACACACTGATCGTGTCTCCGTCAAATGTTCTTCTGCTGTTAATCTTTCTGCCTCGTACGCCAGTGTCCTGACAGCCTAATGCAGATGCAGACATTGACTTTGCTGAGCGAATTGAACTGCTCCGTCTTCATTCTGACACTGTTCTGGTTTTAACATCCCATCTTGACTGCCATTGAATCTTCAGATACATAAAGTATCTGAATTGTACTGTCAACTCAAATTCAGCGACAGATACATAAGGCACCTGCGACTATTTCTGTAGCGTCAGACATGGTTGTGTCTGACGCTCCAGAAACATCAGTAAATCCTACTCGCCTATAAAAAATAAATGAATAAATGGACCCAGGCAGCAAAGCTAGTTGTGTTAGATTAAAAGAAAAAGAAAACAAAACAAACAAACAAAAAAAAACAGGAGCAATGCTCCAAATTCCTACCTTTTCTTCTAAATCGTTGCCTCATAAACTACAAACATTCAAACACACATTTCTTTAAATTTTATACATATAATTTTGGGCTCATACAACCAGGTTGCATTGCTCTGATCTAATGCTGTTGTTTTTTTTTAACTTTAACTTGTTCTGCAGGCTTTGTGTCTGTTGCCCTGCTGTGCTTAAAACACCTAAGAAATTGCACAACCACTCAATTTGAATCGTAACGTTAAAAACTTCTGCTGCAGTCTGTCATCTGTCCACCTGGCATGGCCAGGATGGCACAAAAGTATTATTTAAGCATCTGTATCAGGCATATACTACAGATGCATCGTATATAGTACAGCAGTGGAGAAGAAATTTGCAGCAATGAGTCACAGGAATTGTAGAAGCAATCGGCTACCGTTTGTGGTTTCATTGGTGAATCTTAAACTTGAATCGGCAGTTTTAGTGTTGTTGGAGCTTGGTCAGGATGAGAAAATGATGCTGAGATATCATTAGGTGTGGCAAGCTAAGGTACAATCGGTGAACAATACAGACTCCCCAGTAAAGGGTTTCGTGCTGTGACAGTAGCTCTTGATAATGCTGGGTTAATAAGGCCGGAGCCACTGGAGTCCAGCTGCACCTCCTCGTCCCAGTGGAATCACTGTCACATCTACTTCACTATCACGTAACATAAAAAGAAAGAAAATTAAAGAACGTCTCCTTTTATTCAAGTTTCTTAAAAAGAAAAAGAAAAGTTCCCTTATGCAGCAGTGGGATCGATATGGCCTCCAAATTGTGTGCAATTTACAGAAAGCATAGCAGCGGTAATTCAATTTATGTACATGAGCAAATGCTGATTTCACATAACCAAACCTTTTTCATCTTGTGTGTGTGGATCTTGTAGTCCTGGTGGACTTTCGGGGGGTTTGCGTGGGGCGTCGCGCTGGCATGTATGTCCGGGCCCTTGGTAGCGATGCTTGGGGTTGGGCTCGGGTGCCTCCCGTCGCTCTTCGTTGCTGGGACGTCTTCACTGCCCGGCGGGGGTCCGCCTGTGCAGGGGTGCATCGGTTGTTGGGTGGGGGTGGGGGGTCTTGGGCTGGCTTTTGGGTGTTGCTGTTAGGGGCCTGGGTGCTTGTGTTGGTGTGGTGTCTTGTGCGGGTCATTATGGGGTCTGTGTGAGGGCTGGTGGGGGGGACTGGGCTGTAGTGTAGACTGTGAATGTGTATGTGAGTATCAGTGTGTAGTTGGATGTGAATGTCTATCTGGATGTGAATTTACAATGCTAAAATTTAGTGTTAAAATAATATTAGATTATTTTCTGCATTACCTTATATATAATATATATTATATATATATAAATGTCCTTTTTTTCTGAAAACCAGATGAAGGTACAGTGTAATTATGAAATATTGGAGAATGGGTAGGATTAAATAAATGTTTTCTTCCTACCCCTTTTCAGACATGTTTAATGAGTTTAATGTCCATCGCTATGTGTGTGCATGTGTATAGGTATGTATATATAGATAGGTGTGTGCATGTGTATAGGTATGTATATATAGATAGGTGTGTGTGATAGGTGCGTTTATTTTGTGTACATTAATTGATAACAGGTTCATTTATTTATATAGATTTATTAAAGGGGCTCTATATGTTCAGAATGTGCGTGTATGCACATGTGTATATGTATATTTATTTATTTTTAGATAGATAGATTTATACCAGTGTTAACATTGTTAAGCGTTATACAATTCCCACAGAAAAATGATTGCAAACAAAGCAGCTGTGCTCGCGATGAATCCAACATCTTCAGGAGTTTGTCCTCGTGAGCAGCAGAGTATCTGTTTACTGATGTACCACATGGATTATTCCTGCAGGAATAATGTTTTCCATTGTGGTGTAACTGCAAACTTAGGTAAAGCTGTGGTTTTTTTTTTTTTGTTTTTTTTTAAATGCTTTGTTGTTGTGCTACACTGGAATATAATAAGGACTTTAAACACGTTCAGATCAAAGAACAAAAAAATAACATATTTATAGGAATGTGGAGGCAAAAGAATAGAAAACTGCAGTCGCTGTGCAGCAGGAACCACGAGACAAGACTCCTGGCTCTTATATAAAAGCACAGTGTTACACTTTAGGGCATGTTGTAGTAACGGTGTCCAAACTACTTCTCCTCAATGCGATGTACTATCTACCAGTGGCAGAAATGCAAATCCTACAGCCCTGGTATTTCCCCCTGCAGCAACACAAGATGTGTGCTCCATCATGACAAGCCCTTAGACCTTTGGAATTGCTCTGCCATCACTTTCGTTGTCTTTTATTGCTCTCTCATCTCTCTTGCTTACGTTTTGCTTTTGAGATGTTTTATGACAATTTTTCACCCCTAGCATGGTTTTTTTTGGTCCTGGCGAATCATTGCCAAGACTCCCAAAACAAATGTTAAGGAGAGATATTTGTGTTGGGTTTTTTTTTGTTTTTTTGGGGGGTTGGGATGGTTTTTCAGTTCTTCACCCTGTAGGTCTCAGAATTTCAGCCTTACTCACTGCTCTCTGTTTTTGTGTGTTTGCCTCTGCAGAACTAGACAGAGAGTTTCCATTTCTTTTTGGGGTCTTGTTGTCTGCGAATTAGATGCACCTCTACCTTGTTTAGGTTATTGATAAGAAGGCTCGTCACTGATGTGTGGTCAGAGTGTTCTTCTGTGGCTATTGGAGGTGCCTGTTTTGACAGAAGATAAGGTTGAAGGTGGGTGTCTGAATGCTAATGCATGCCAAAGGACTCAGCAGCTGCTTTCATCTTAAAAGAGCAGAGATGAAGCACAGGAGGCGAGCTGATGCATCCGATATGTCCCAGGGCAAGAACTTCAGTCATGTTGTTTTCAAGAGTTTTTTTTTTTAACCTATTTACGTCTGCTTGAGTACTATAAGAAACCTTTGCATGCCATAAGGACCATGCCACATAATACACAGTCCTGATGACAGCACATTTGTGTTGCAGCTTTTTATAGCCCACTGTTACACTTTACTGCTAAAATCTATGTGAAGTAGCGATAAATGGGTGTTTATCGTGCCACAAAAATGTGCTATTTGTCACACAATCAGACATGAATGATAAAATAAAAAAAAAATAAAAGAAAACAGTATGTGAAAATAAGCACAGTGACTGAAGCAGGAAAAAAAAAAAAAAAAGCTACATTTAAAAATATATCACTGCCAAAGCTCCAGTCATGACTGTATACAAATAAAGTCAACCGAATAAACCGCAACACGAGGAAACCTACGCTCACCGACAGGTACGCACTGAGAATTTAGCACTTAATGATGGGGGAAGTATGAAAGCACAGGAAGCAGAGTCTATTCTGTTGTGTTCAGTAGAGTCAGTGATTTTTCCATTAATGCCGGTGCAGTGAAAGTTTATAAAAGTACCAAAAAGTACCAAATGTGATTGATAGGTGGAGGTGATTCATCAGTTCATCAGATTAGTGTGGCTTTTCACAGAATCAATGCGCTTGGTGTGACTCGAGTAATGAAGTTTTTACGAGCACATTCGCAGCTCTTTAACACAGACAGAATTGCTCTTTAACTTGGAACACGACAAAGTAAAACCGGGTTTCTCAATTTCTTGCTTCTAATGCAAATAAAGAAATCCTTTTTGATCACTGAATTCTGAGATCTAGAGAGGAAGTATGTACATGATGTGGAAATTTGAAGCTATTGCAGTCTCGTGTATATTTACCTTGTTTTTTTTTTTTTTTTTTTTTTCTTCCCTTTCTTGTCAGTGTGGACATCGTGCACACGCTGTATGTACGATGCACACCGAAATTAGTCTCTGCTTTTAACCCATCAACTAGTTTCACTAGTGAGCAGTGGGGCTGCTAGCAGGGCAGCGCCCCGGGGAGCAATTGGGAGTTAAGGGCCTTGCTCAGGGGCCCCCAGTGATTTACCATTGTGGGCAGCCACAAGCCCCTGGGCTTGAACCTGGGTCCTCCACGCCCAAGCCCACCACTGTAACCACTAGGCCACCACTCCCTTATTGTTGGCGAAGAGTGAAGACATCCATGTCAGGGCCAACAGAGTCTTCACCGAGTCTTCCAGGGCTTAAATGAAGCTTACTTACGGCTTCCTCGGGGGTGGATGATGGTTTTGGAATACCAGGCAGGAATAACTCTGGTCGGAGACGGCGGGGTCTGCCTGTGGGTTGAGGTGGGAAGACGGCATGGTTCTGGACAACATTCAGCTCAGAATTTGGTCTAGCTCTTTTGCCCCTGCGGCCTGCATCCATCTCTTAGTTGCCGCGGGAACCCTATGTTGCTTCCCCATGGCTTGACCTGCTTTAGCATTTCAGTCATTTCAAGTTTCTTCTCCTTTTTTGTTGCGTTACACTTTGCAGAAGACCTTGAGACAACTGATGATGGCAACTCTTACTTTGAGACAGATGGGAAAGGTTTAATCATCTAAATCACATTGTGTCTAAGGTATTTTCATTTGTCTAACTTCACAGCTCAAATTTGACCACAATCTAGATCTTGCAACGCAAAACCTTTTTAGGCTACTTGTTTTTTGTTTAATTATTTTGGATACTAAGAAGCATTTTCTTAGTAATAACTGCTGCAGTGGAGCGTCTGGATGGTCAATGGCGGGGTCAAATGTGAAAGTTTTACATTTGCTTTTTTTCCAATTATGTTTTCTTAGTTTGTTTTCTTGTTGTAAAGTACACAAGAGTTTTTTTTTCCTTCATATTTGGCAACTTAAGGCATGCTTATGGATGCTGTTTCTTACCAAAGGAACAAAGGAACCAATTATGTCAAAAGGGATATTTTTTTCCCCCAAGATTTCCTGTACATTATTTCTGCAGCTGGGAATGTGTTCCATGGATTTCTTCAGCAAATAGGACAATCTAGTAATTAAATGCACTGAATGATGCAGAACAACTTCATGTTTTTTGTGTTTGTTTTATGTTTTCTTATTTCTGGGAAGTTTTCTATGAAAATAAAATCTATTACGAAAGAATTCACTTCCACTGACGTAAACACTGATATCCATCTTGAAAGTTGCAGCTGGCCGAGCGGTATTCATGCTGTACCTAGTTGATTCTTAATTCCTCTCCACACTAACTTGTATCTGGGAAATACAGGAGATTAAGAAGGCCAAGTACTTCTAAAATAGCCATTAAGATTTTGTCTCCGACGTTGGTACTGCCTTGGGAAAGAGCCATTTGCAAGAAGAAATTAAAGGTCACTGAAACAAGTTTGAGACAACTGGGGAGGAGGAGGAGGCGGGGGGGGGGGCAGGAAGACAAACATATAGCGAGCTAAAAGAAGGCAAAAACTGAGAATGATCGAAGGACGGGGGAGACACAAAGGGACCACAAGAGCCACATGGCTCATCGAGTTTCTTACAGCAAACCTGCAGGTGTGACATCTGAGGACTTGCTTCCCACGGCCCGCTGATAGCTTCTTGAGAACAGCATATTGAGGTCAAAGAGGATGTTGTGCTGGCATTGGAGGTTGCATTTATGGCCACACTCCATGTGCTCTGGGTTACAGATGAGCCCGGCACTTGGCAGGGAGGTGGAGAGGTAAGGAAGAGGACTACTCAGAGAAACCAGTTTACTGCTGCTGTTTTAAGCAGAGACCTCCATCTTTCTCTCTCTCTCACACACAAAAACAATTTTTGTTTTCCTCCACTGAAAAATCTCACTATAACGACCAAGAATCAATTATAAACACCAAATCCTATAAAGGAATAACTCACTTAATTTTATAAATGTTTATCATTGATCTGAGACTCATCCACTTTGATTAATAGCCTACACATATACATATACATACATACATGTTTTTATTTTGTGTGAACTTATTGGTGTTGCTGCGATGTGCTGCGTATTATGATGAAGAAATTAGACTGGATTAGAAGCCGAGTAGGAATTATCTCACTGCCGAGTTTGGTTTGAAAGCTTTGTTCCAACCATTAGCGCTTGCATGTCCAATTTGCAGGATTTAATCACCACCTACAGAGTTAAATAACACGAGCAGATAAATCTGATGTTTTACAAGGCTGCTGATGAACCTGCAAACATACATTTTGAAGAATCTGCTTGAAGAATGGCTTTAATCCATTCACTGGTGCTGTGTGACAAGCAGTTGAAACATGTGAAGATCAATCAGATGTACCTCAGAGATTGATAGGACTTGTTTGTAACAACGAAAGCAAAATCATCGCAAGCCTTTATTTATGTTCAACATCGTGGACAGGCCCTAACAGACTGTAGAAAATGACCTCTTCTAACAAAATGACGAGCTTTTTCTTCTTCAGTCTCCCGCTCAGAGAAGTTTGTTGTTAAACTGGAAACCTTTGAAAAACTTCTTCAAGAGTTTTTAACTGATAATTAAGGCAGGGGAAGTTAAATGTAGTGGACAAACATTTATCCAATATAGAATAAATATTGGAAATTAAATTCTGCTGAGGGACTCTAATTACACACAAGTCCATTACCTAGGCAACAAATAAAGTGCTGTAATCATACTCCTGCTTATTACTGCTCTGCTGAGCCATGGCCAGTCTGGTTGGATGATTGAGCCATGACCACTAAAATCATTTAATGCCTCTTCTGGTAAACAGCATTTGTGGATGTCAGTATGTGAGGAGCCGATTTGTCGTTTGCAGCAACACTAATGAAACAATAATCATCATAAAACAGTCTATGTGGACGATTGCAGGAAAGTATGTGCTCTCTTCCCTCCTGCAGGGAAACTCCTGCACCAGCAGAGCAGAGCGACCCGGCAGCTGTGCTAAATCAGACATGTGCAGTTTACGGTCCAAGGACTGGAACTGGCATGTAGATCACTTTAGTTCTGCTCTCATTAAATGAAAAGAAAACAATAATGAATAGACATATGTAAAGGACTCACGAAGCGAGTCTTCAGTATACTTGTGATTACGTTCATTCTGTCAAAGTTGATGTTATTTGGGGTTGTTTTTTTTTTTGTTTTTTTTCCCCCCCAGACAGGTTAAAACGTTTTCTTTACCTTGACATGTTTTGACCACCTGTAGTCTTCCTTAGAAGACGTCAGGTGATGTCTCCGTGACGGGGTCTTGCTCCCCGTTTTATGGAAAAAGGCCAGTCAGCAGAGAACGAATGCGACCCAGCTGTCTGGGGCTCTGCAGAGAACCGCATCCAGCAGCATCACCTCACATCTTCTGAGAAGACTACAGGTGTAGAAAACTTTTCAAACTGATACGCCACAATAAATGACAACCTGCCTGTTTGTCCCACGCGTGGCCCTTCGACCATTTTAAAAACATCACCATGGTCCTTTGTTGCCCATCTTCTATCTAAATGGAAATTGGCTTAAGCATCATAATGGCACAGATGAATTTACACACTTTTACAGTTAATTTCTAGGCTGCAGCCTTTTACGTAACATTTGTCTGCAAGTGCAGCATCTCCCCTGTCCTTTCTCTGCACCAGTTTATTTGTCCTCATGTCTTCCACTCCCACTGTCTTTGCATCTTTGCAGCAGAGCTTCTGGTTTGAATTCATATAAAAACCTCCCTACCCTCGCCTCCATCCTTGATGTTCTCAGCCTTCTGAGCTGCTGCTAAAGTTAATATTTGTTTTTTAAGGAGTTTTTTATTTTTTAAAGGCAGTTTTCTTGGTCAACGAGCACAAAGTAATGCAATAGGGGCACAAAAGAGAGAAAATAAAGAAAAATACGTTTTTTTTTCCAATGTTTTTTTTCTTAAAAACTAATCTAAAATGACTTGGGAGGACAGAGGGAGGTGCAACAGCTCCGAGATGCTCAATTTTCATTAATAATGCAAATCAAATGTACTTTTGTATACCATTTTTCTGCACATCTTGTGTGAATTACAGCTTCCAAAGCATTAATTTCCACTAGAATACTTTGCAAACAAAGGTGCAACAGTATAAAGAAAGATATGATAAGATATGACAGGCTTTCAAAACTGCAATATAAAAAGTTCTTGCATTATTTTTGGAAAACCGTGTGAATTATATGCAGCAGCAGACCACATCCACCTCGCTGAGTGATAAACAATTTCTTAGATCTCAGTTTAGCTCCCAACAAATCATCTCTCGTAAGATCTTTCCGGATGTGCTTCAGTCCGTTTCATGATGCTTCTGCATAGGTCTTGGAAACATTTATCAAACAGATTTACCTACTTTTAGTTTGGATCATTAGAAAATCTTAGCGATAATAAAACTGCAATTATTGAGGTTGGTTGACTCTGCCCTTTGTCTGTAAACATCTTAAAACACAATTTATAGACACATGCAGTTAATGGCTCAGTATTATCAAGGCAGAAATTCCTGAGAACTTGTTCTCTCAATGTGTAAAAAAAGGAATATGAGATACTGCAAGTCGCTGGTGACCCTGAAATATTTGCTTCAACAGTAATTTGATTTAGGAATGTCAAAAACAAACCATCCTTATCCATTCAATTGTTTTGCTGCCAACAAGTCAAACCTCTCTTTAGAAATCGACCTAGAACCAAGTGAATACACAAAGTTAGGAATTTATGTCCAAAACAGGAGAAGAAACAAAAGTGCCATAGTTGTATTTGGTTCTTGTCTCTGTGATTTGTAACTTGGTATTCCCATGTGGCTAAAAGATCACAAATAATACATTATTTTCACAAACATGTTGCTTTAATTCACTCCAATCATAAAACACTTTCATATCATCTCATATCTATGTTACATATAAAAGATGCACTGCTTGACTTCGGGAAAGCACTGCTGTGTTGCAGTTGAGCAGGAATATCACAGTCCAAAACCAGGTCCAAAAGTAAAAGTGAAACAGTTTTAAGCCTTTCAGGCCGCTTGTGTGGCTGAGTAAAACCAGAGCCAAGCCGACTCTGGTCTGGTCATGTTGGTGGAACAAAGAGAGGGCTTTGTTCCACCAACATGCATGATGCAACACAGATGTAGTAGCTTAGATTACAATACACACACGCACACACACACACACACACAATCAGTTCATTTGTAAGAATGTCTCACATCGCTGTATATTAGAAGTACAAATGAATGGTTGACTGCTTTTCAGCAAATTTTGCATTTAATCTTTGAGATGAACAAACTGAAATCATTGTAATTTACAATATAAATGGTATGTTGCTTGTAAAATTCATTATCTGTGGTAATGACAGTGGAAAACCTTCATGAGAGCAAGTGTAAAAGTACAATCATCAAACATGAAGCACTATCAGTTCTTTAGCATTCCCGCATTTTATCATATCACTTGCACAAATTAATTTTTCACTCCACTTCTCATTTCTCAGAATCCTTTCAACCACGGAGGAAAATAAGTCTCGGCCTCATTTACCTGCAATAAATCAAATGTGTGCACCATCGAATGTACGCACTCAAACACGTTGTGCCGTCTTATAATGGTATTTAAAACACAATCATTTGTAATGTTGAGTTTTTTGTTGGGATAAAATTGTTTGTTTGTGCTCCTTTTTTTTTTTTTTTGCTATTTTAAAACTTTGTTTCGCAGCAATCTGCCACAGAGAGGGGAGGAAAATGTCCTACTGCAATCCATCTATTTCTCTCATCATACATAATTTAAAATAGAGGATTATTTTAGAAGCTGGCAAGAGTACAGCCGGAGTGTGAGCCAAGTGAATCTGATTACAAGACTGATGATGATAATGGCTGCAAACATGCACGCCCACACCCACACACTGCTGTATAATCCTGCAAACTTCCTCCCTGGCTGTCTTTTTATCAATAACTCACATTGAAAGACAGCCACCTTATCCACTTGTACCCGCTTACTCCATTTCTCAC
The DNA here is from genome assembly GCA_014839995.1 of Xenentodon cancila. Classification (NCBI taxonomy): domain Eukaryota; kingdom Metazoa; phylum Chordata; class Actinopteri; order Beloniformes; family Belonidae; genus Xenentodon; species Xenentodon cancila. The sequence continues at coordinate 10,925,756 of CM026213.1, forward strand.
TTTCCCTAAATCATTCAGTCTGTTTACCAACTGTGTCTGTGCAGACAGGTGAGGAAGTGGGAGGGGGGTGGGTGGGAGTGGGAGTGGGGGGGGGGGGGGGGGGGTGTGGGGGGGTCTACATTATCTCACTCCTGCTGAACTCATCTATAGTCACACTGACAACGCTGTCACAACGACAAATATCCCAGCATGACACCAATCAGATAGAAGTGCACTGACATGAATCATCACCTGGCTGACTGTTTGACATCTTTACCGTGTTGACTTTAAAGAAATCCCAGTTGCTAGAGACGTTACTATTTTGAAATCGTTTGTATAAAAGTTTTTTTTGGGTTTTGAAGCTACTCGCGGGAAAAGGTCTGTGTCAAAGTGTTGACGTGGACTTGCAGATGTGTTTGTTTCCATGTTGAAAGGGACATTTATTTTATTTTTCATACAAGAGACAGAGGAACGTGACTAACATAACGCAGGGATCTAGTATAGGCAGCAGAACTATTTCAAAAAGAGAAATGACAAAACCAAAACACATTTCATAAAAGCTTGACTAAAACAGATTCACATGAACCCATGTCTTATCATATTTCTACATATTTCAATATAGCGCTGCTCCCATCGCTGTATATGACACTATCGGTGCCGTCCTATACATATCCTGGTTTCATCAGTATGCACAGTACAAACCCATGAAGTTCCCTTCTTGTAATTTTCAACAGTCATTAACTCAACAGTGTTTGTAGCAACCCAGGTGTCACAATGTTCTAGGGGGAACACATTCTCACACATTTATGCATATTATCCTCCTTTCTTCAGTAGGAATCACAAGGTGGGTCAGGCTGAAATGATTTATGGAGTTTCCCCTGAATAAATAATCCATTGCTGTACTAGATAATCAGGCATAGGTGATGCAAAGACTCACTGCAGTGATGGAAAGGAGGGGAAATGGGACAGAAGATGAAATGATAGAGTAGAGGACGAGGTGAAGGTTAGAGACGAGGGAGGCTCAGTAAGGGTGTTTTTTCACTTTCCGAATACAATTTCCCTTACTTGTTTTTAGTTATGCATCAGATTTCAGTGTAACTGGATTACTCTCAGGATTGGTTTTCATCCAAAACCCTTAAGATAATATGTTTAAACCAATTGCTGGTAGAGCTGCTGTTCTTTAGTACTAAGTGAAGCCACTTTGAGCAGTATGAGTAAATATCTAGGGTGCTTGCAGGATGCTTTCCAGGCAAGGTGTTTCAGACTGGGCGCAGGCCTCCTCACGACCCCATTTACTGGAGAGACTGTAGGCATTTTTAGATTACACTCTGTTATTATCCCTGGATAAAGAATGCGTGTTTAACGCACACTGGGTAATGTTAATGCCAGGTGTGACATTGCCTCCTTGGATCCTGAAGCCAAGTTGAGGGTAGTGACGACGACTTGGGAGGCGTTTATCGAGGGGTACTACGCAACGTGACGCCCTGCTAACTGTTTAGTTGGCGTCCCTGAAATTATCAACATCAGAGGAGCTGGCTGATGCAGGAGACGAAGTGGGTGGTGGATCCATGCTGAATACCAATGGGATTTGCGTTGCAACTTCCCCCACATCATGTAACACAAATATGACCAACAGTCTAACTCTACCACTCTTGTTGTTGCATTTGCTGATCGCAAAGAACGTCTTCTTTCTAATGCTCTCCAGTTTGTTAATTACCTGAGTTTTGTTTCTTGCAAAGCTGCCGTCTGTCGTTTCAGCAGCCAGTTGCAGATTATAGTTCTGTAATATGCTGATTAATGGCGTCCACAACTCTGAGGACGAGCTCACGGACATCCTTATTTTGTCATCAACAGATCCCACCCACTGCCCGCCCATCCCACATCACTTCTCTATACACTAGATCCGTGATTACGTATACCCTTGGAGGCACGTTATTGGCGGAGCTATTTCTACACGCCACCTGGTGTTAGTAAATGTGAAAAGTACAGGCGACATGCTAGACTCGGGCGTTAAACACGGGGTATCCGCCAATGAAATGGGGGCTTATGTCTCTGGGCTGGCTTAAGGACTCCTTGTCATTCTACTTAGAAAAGGCAGAAGAAGAAGTGTTAATTGGCAGAGGTTTGAGCACCTCTACTACATTGAAAATGGAAAAATAAAAGAAGAAAAAATAGAAAAAAGGCTAAATAAATGAATGGTAACCCAGCTTAAGATGTTGTTTAGGTAGAAGTTCAATGTAATTATTCATTTATGTTCAAACATATACATTTGATACTAAAGTACACAGTAATATAGTTTCTTTGTGATGATTTTATGACTTTCCAACTAAATGACTTTGTGGAGACTTTTTACTCATGCTTTTAATTCAGGGTCAAGGGGGTCTGCTGGAGTCTGTCCCAGATCTCTGCGGGTAAAAGGCAGGGCTACACCCTGGACACATCACAAATCCATTTCATGGTGAGGGAAACATCGTAATAGAAAAAAAACCTCGGACGATTCCACTCAATTGAATTCCTTAATATGTTGTTATTCCCCCTCAATGACACTTAACAATTACACAAAGTTAAACTCATAACCTTAAACATTTGGCAGCAGAAACATAGGATCATATGATAAAAAGGTAATCTACGTAAAAAAAAAAACATTTATTTGGGCTCTGCATATTCACTGTACCATGCCGTTTTGATGTTACTGTTCCTGCAGACTAGGGCCACAGCAGCCATGTAGATGCAAAGCATTAATACACTCTTGTGAGCAGATCAAAGGAGTTGGTGATGGTGGGAGATGCTACAGAGATGATCATAGAAACACAATAGAGAAGGACATGGGGCCCACTTGCCTTTGTTGATCCCCAGTATCTAATAAAAAGCTAGTGATTACAAGAAAAAGTGGAGAGCTTCCAAATGCACCTTCATCGATCTCTGAAGTGAGCACTTGGTACATGTCTTTGATGTCAGATAGAGTCCTTGAGCTCTATAGTAATTTACATTGCAAATAAACCCAATATAATACATACTAGATAGTCATGATTCAAGACCAAATACAGAAGAATAGAGTGCAGATTGCTGTAACGGCTCAAGCAAATCTCTACCTCAGGAAAGATTTTCTTCTTCAGATCTTGGTCAATAGAGTACAGAGAATAAAGTACAATAAATTACAGACATGAATGGTGTGGAAGGGTTTGAGAGCACAGACTCATTTTTATCCAACAGGTCTCAAAACCTGATGTAGTTTTGTTTTGGATTAATCAGAACAAATGGTTCAAAAATATGCAGGTTTCCCTTGACATACTGCATACACTAATTTAATCATCAGATGAATTATTAATGCTCAGTTTAATGTAAAGCATTGTCTTACAGTATCTAGGAAAGGTATATCTTAAAAAGCATATAACATTGAGATGCTGGAAGCATGCTTAGGGAGAAAAAAAGAAGAAATTATGCAAATATTAAGTTCACTGATCAAGAAGAAATGAAAATGATCATGTAGTCATTTGCATCAACATAACAGGTTAGTATTAATAAAACCTGCCATGCAATTAGTAAATGACTATAACATTATTTTTCTAGGATTTTATTTCTTCATTCAAAATTTGTATTAAAGGGAGGTGGGGTGGGGGTGTTGGGGGCGGGCAGACAGAGGTAATATCAAACGCAAAGCCTTACAGTGGAGCTTCTTAAATTGTTTGCAGATGTGGCTACTTCAGGAAAAGCGCATGAACCTTCACTTTTCCAACTCTCCGTACAGAAAGCCGTTTAGTCGAGGAATGTGATTTTTCAGTTAGGAAGTTTCAGGTAAATGCTGCGAAATACACTGGAGGGACTCGCATTCGGAGCAGCTGCCACAACGCACTAGCACAGATTACAAGACGGAGGACTGCAGAGTGCCTGTGTGCTCTGATAAGAACATCATCACATTACTATATCTTCACATTCTTAATACTTGCTTGCAGCCGTATTAAATATTGTACTGTAGCGCTTTATCAGTCAACACACATACATGCAAGATGAAGTCAAGTGTGGCGCTTGTGCAGGGTGGGCAGGCCAGTTTCAGTCCAGGAGAATGTTTACATGCGGGGACCGCCCGACTTCAGCCTCTGAATAGTAGCCCAACTGAACTTCGGGCCCATTCAGTTTTAGTTGGACTGAGATGTTTACATGCATTTTAGAGGCAATAATTTATAAACACCGACTAAGTGACAAAGTGCCCTGGGTTTTCTTTTATGCACCTTTTTTTTTTTTAAAAGACAAAAACGCACAAAAGGAATTCAAGGAACAGAAACCCGATCATCTCTAAAAGAATCTCATTAAGCTATGTGCAGATTTAGTCTTTTAAAAATGTAAAAACTCAGTGTTAAGAGTGCATGTTTCTTCTTTTTTTTTTTTTAAATAAAAGCAAAGTATGTTTTACAGAAAACTTAAAAGTAAAAAAACAAACACACATTTGAGAGTTTTTATGGCCTTACTTAAGTCAAGAACATACAGCTCAGCTATTACTCTTTGATAACGCATACTGACAAGTGAGCAACCACCGGTGTAAACCTGTGACAGCTTTCCACAACCTCCACATTTTAAACAATTAAAAACATCTGTGTTACAGCTGGGAGCAGTATTGTTCAGGGTTTGCTGCCAGGTCTTCAAGGATACTAATCACAGTGTTTGGGCTGTCTTCTAATCTCTCATTACAGTGAAGGAAGACTGGATCAATCTCTCTGTCTCTGAGATGATTATCCAGTCGTTGGCATTCTTGGGCTGCTTCCAGACAGACTATTTCTAGCAGACATGTGTAACGCATCTCATCTCTAAAACTTAGGTTGCATCATTACGCCCCACAAAGTCATTTAGTTGAATCAGTGCGTATTAAGCAAGTCATTTGATTACGTTCGCCTGGGAGTGCAAATATCTGAGGGCGGCCTTTGAAAAAAGTGTTGCATAACATCCACAATTAATATGCAGCCTTGTTCACTGGACTCACTGGCAGCAGTAGCTGTTGAGATTTGAGGGTTGGATTTGACTTCTGAAAATTTTATGAAGAGGGCATTCTGTAGTGCATGTCATTCATTAATTCATTCATGTTTTCTCCTTTTGAAATAATAAATTAAAAAAAAAAAAAAAAAAAAAGAACACACGTACGCTGCAGGAATTAATCTAACAACTCCAACCTGCCAATGTGCTATGTGCTCAAGTACTCCAAGTGGTTTACCTGACTCGTGCACTTCATGTGAGCTCCTGTTAGAGAGGAATAGTAATGCATCGCAGGAAGCCAGAGATTTGTCAACAGCGAGCTCTGGAACACATTAGTGTCGAGCCGAAACCACCCACACTGGCTGACCCCAGACAAAGCACGACATAAAGCCAGGGACACAAGCTTAAGTTCAGTGGGCATATGATGCGTTTTTGTTCTTTTGTCTTCTCTTCAGAAGAAGACACTGTTTTGTTTGTGATTCATCCCACACATCCTTCAGATGGGTATAAGTGCAAAGTACAGCGTGCTTGAGAGTCCTCCATGATTGTCTGTTCTGTTTGGCACAGTGACTCTGCCTATACATGGACACAAGCGCGCTTCCTTCTCTTATTTCTTTCTCTGTCTCTCGATTGATTGTTGTAATCCAACGACGGGCTGCAGTCAGATGACCTAGAGTGCTTGCCTACTTCCTGAGGCAGTGAAAGGTAGAAATACTCACATTAGCAGGTTACGTAGAAAAAAATGGGTCACAGGTAAAAGGGAAAGACGAAAGCAAACACAACAAGCGTGGTCATGGAAAAGGAACATCGACCGAACACGTCTCTGAGATGATGTGGATGGCAGTTTATTTTGTTTCACTATGTAATTCAATGCTGAATCTTCTTTTGAAGGAAGATATTGGTTGAAATGACAGCTAAAAACGGGTTAATTGTCTGGCAGTGAGACAAGCTGCCAAAGAGGCAACAGATAGGCAGTTTGAGCTGATGAGGTGCCTCATAGCAGACAAACACTACATCAAGATCAGACCCTGGCTCATCCGGCTCAGTGCAGATTCAAGATTATGGCTGACGTGGTTGGAACATAAACAAGATATGAGTCAAAGTGACAAAACTTCACACAACAGTCGTTTTTCTCTTCTTATCTAACAGTGTGTGCCACAAGGAGGCTTCCCGACCAAGTGCCTTAAAGTCAGGAAAATTCAACAAAATGCTACTGGAGCACTTCATGGATAAAGACATTTGTAAAAAAATAAATACATAATTATAAGTCTATTCTATGGTTGAGAAAAGTGGCTATGATGAAAGGAAGTGGAAAGAAATATGATAGATGACGACAAAGAATAAAAATACTAATAAAAAGGTAGTGGATTGAGAGTACCAATAATGTGTAAGGATCCGGTTTATATAGAATAATAAAAAGAAGTTCTTGTGTTTTATTATAATGACAGTGATTATATACAACTGGACTCTATAATAGGACTGCAAAAAAATTATTATACACTTGTAGACAACTATATTTTCCACCTGTCCAAACCATCCAAGCAGGACCGTAGGAGTGTGCAGCACTGACACGTGGCCTATTCTTAATCATATTTAGGCCAAATAAAGGAATGTGAAGATCTTCCTCGTTGGATCACGTGTAGTATTAGTCCAAAATAATATCCATGTGCTTTCATGCAGTACAGCTGCAACGTTTTCAGATCAATCCCTGGCTGGGATTGCAATTAACTGCTAATGCAGTGGGATGACAAGCACGTGTTCAGCTGATTCACAGTTAAACTGTCAGGAAGCTGGAATTACACGCAGAGCTGAAGTTAGCTCTGATTTGTAGATTCGGTGGTGCACGGCCCATTTCCCATGCGCCGAACCGGAAGCTACAGGCTGGGAGCTAAAACTTCATGCTCAGTTATGAGATTTACCCTTGAAATTGATTTGCCTTTTAATCATATTATACAGACCGATTGCAGTGGCCTATAAGTAGCCTAGAAATCTAGACATACTGCTGTCAAAATTTACATTTTCTTCACAAGTACATCTAGCTACCATCCGCTGGAGCTTAAGAGCTACATCCAAAAGTCAGCGAGGAGCGGATGAAATCAGTCCATCCTAGTAGAGAGACTCCCTGGGTGGGCTTATCCTGATGACGCCCGAGCAGCAACAACACGCTCTCCCACCGACTAGTTTCCGTCGCTCTGAATATGTGCCCTTGTCCGTTGCTGTGATTGGTCGCAGGCTTAACCAACTGCGTGCAAAGGTAGTTTGATGAGCAACCGTTGGTGCTGCCCATCGGATCTAGAGGCCCTATGGATAATGTTCAAGATAACTTTCAGCTGCAGGTTAAACCACGGGCTTTAGTGAAAGTGAAACAAGGTTTGCAAGGTTACGTAACCCGTCATGTCACAGACGGGTTTTACTTTGGGATAAACGCTAAACCTCATTTAATCTGGTGCCGTTGCATTTGGCCCGTGGTGCTTTCTAGAGGTTTTGGTTTCTATAGTACAGTGCTGTGTCTCATTTTAAAAAGGAAAATATTCTTACTTTGAGTGATAAGAGTAAACAATCAGTAAAAAAGGACAAAATTCAATGTGCAGAAAGACAACAGATATGTATCTGTATAATGAACAGATATGGAGTCGAAGTCGACAAGATGCTTGACAGTAGTTGAGATGACTTCCATTAAAACATAGGATACTGTGTGCACAGCTTACTGCAAAGGTCAGCGGCAAAATCCAAATGACCTGACAAGTGAGCCGTCTCACGTCAGAACTGTCTCCAATGAATAAGTACCATCCATCTGTATTAAACTTGGGCAACGACTCAAATGTAACAGTTGTCTGCAAATGACTGTAGTTACTCAATGTGGCTTATGAATAAATAAACTACACAGGCAGCTTGGATTAAAAAAAAAGAAAAAGAAAACAGGAGAGAAATGCAGACAACAGCCACATGATTCTGCAGGGCGCAGACCCAAGTCGCTTCAGGATACTTTGATGTTTATGTTTGAGTGAAAATAGCTGGATTTGTATTTGCCTCCGTCCTTCACGCGAGGTTGCGGTTGTTTAACTTTTGTCAAATGATCATAGGAATTTGCATGTTACTGTGAACAAACAAGGACAGAATGACGGGGACAGGCAGAGCAAGAGAGTGCGAAAGGGAAGCAGTTTGGTGAAAAAAAAAAAACAACAAAGAAATGAGCCCACATGAGAGCCCATAAGGACAGCATGAGACAAGAGATGAGCAAGTGAGAAATTACAGAAGAAAAATGGCAGTGCAGACAGACAAAAGCTGTGAATTGGGGAGGAGTAGTACACTGGAAAGAAGGAGTGAGATGGAGGAGTGAGAGGGATGGAGAAATGACAGAGTGTGTGTGTCTCCGGGTGGAGGTAGGATTAGGGAGGCGATATCAGATTGTCCATCAGTGTCAAACAGCTTGTGTCCTCTGTAAATCTTTTCACTCATCACCCTGGAAAAGCTGACTGCATGCAGATGGCCTCTTTGTTTATTCTGTGTCCTGACCCTCCACCCTTGTCTCCAGTACCTGCATTTTCAATTAAAACCTCTTCTTTTTTTTTTTTTCTTTAATTAAAATCATGACTTGAAAACATTTCAGTGCAAATTAAGGCAGAAATTTGTGCTACTACATAGTGAAACACAATGATTTGGGAAGAAGCAGCAGTGTGCAGAGCCCAGGCCTCTTTATACAGTCTATGACACACAGGAGGAGGAGGGGAGGGACCGCCAGGCAGAAGCCAACATGCACAGTACATTTGCATTTTGCCTCCTTGGGTTTTATGCTTGCTGTAATGTCTATAAATCCCTAGGAATAAATACAAAAAAGAAGTAGAAAGTCAATATCACAATTAAAAATTACAGCGCTCTATGCACAAACATAATCATAGCTTAAAGGCAGGATCACAGATGGAAAGTCTCCCGTTGAATCAAGTTTGCTCAGCAGGTCCCCTTCTGCCTCACAACCTTGCGTTTCCTCAGGAAAAAAAAAAAAGGAATCCCTTTACATAAATCCATCTGTGCTGAAATGGGGATCGTCATTAATGTAGCAACCCACTGCACTCGTCCTCTCTGCGAGCGTGTGCCGGGGCTGCTACAAAAGAAAAAACACTTTTAAAAAAATGAATAAAAAAGACAGTTCTCCACTGTTATTGGTTATCAAACCACATTAGTCGTGAATATTCATGAAATTCAAATTTAACTTAACCATATTATAGGATAACATGAGAGACTGTTGAAAGTATGAAATAATGTTTAAAAAAAAAAATCCCTTATCAGGATGCTGCAGACGCCATTATTGATTAGGTATTGGAAACGGTCCACAAAACGAATTAAAAGAAGTTAGACTTAACTAAACGTGTTGGTACAGTTTAGTTAGTTTAGACGATAAATTATAAAAGCTTTAGTTCACAAATGGCATTTTCTAAACACAGAATTTGTGACTTTTATTACACAGATTAACACCTGTATGCTCTCACAATATATGAGTAGAACTCACTTAATCCAAGCTTTAATGACTTAATAGTGGGTCGTGTCATGTTCAAAGCGTAACGTCCCAAACGGACTGAACGGTTGTAGGTTGCCGGCTTCAGTGACCGATCTATCATTATCGCTCTTTTAAAAAAAAAGGCTCCGTATGAAAATACCTTTTGCTGGACGGAGACCCTGCAGAGTACAAGGCCAGACAAAGCGAAGGGCCCTTCGAGGCACTTCTGTACTCTGCGTTTTAATTGGCCTTGAGATGTGTGAGAGCTTTTAAAGAATATTCACAGATTATCAGGATAAATCTCAGACAATGTCCCAATTAAAAAAAAAAAAAAAAAAAAAGACATCATACAAGCAGGAGTTTTAAAAGCCTGGTCCAAAAAAAGAAACTACTATTCTTAGCTCGCAGAGACACTTCAGATGGTGATGTGAGAGGAGAAATGTTTAGCTCACTTTTAGTTATGTTGTGGTCTCACTGCCGTGTTGTTGAGGCCTGCAATCATATACGTTTTTTGACATTGGTCTGTTTTCCATCTCAGCTGTATGTTTTATCACTTGGCAGTGTTTCATGATGATTGATTGACAGGCTCATCTTTAGTAAGCTGGGAGCATTTAATTGATTCCTGTTCTGGGGCTCAGAGGCACGGTTTACCAATATTACCACGTTACTTCTGACATTTAAGGGATGCTTTTTCAGATTAAATCTAAGGAAGCGCTGAGCAAATGGTATATGAAAGGAAATGTTTTAATTCATCAGACATCAGAAGCTTCAGACCACGAAGAGCTCCGTCTCGGACAGATGGCCTCGACAGATAACGGTCATGAGACAGAAGCATTTCATAGACTGGAATTCACTTTCACCATCCTCCCCATTTCTCTGTGTGAGAACTTATGTGGGTTTTTCATTTTCTGCGGTGAAAGAGAACATCCATCATCAGGTTTTATTGATTTATTTATTTATTTTTCCTTCTTTTGTTTACTGGTATCTGGTCAACCGTGACAGAACTCTATGAAGTTCTGCGTCGTGCCAGAAATCACTGATTGTTACCGTTTCTGGCTCTGCTCAGGAGAATAATCTGGTGGGACTGCTCACTGAAGGCTTCAAATAAGATTTCCAACCTTGCATAATTCTTCAACATTATTTCCTCTGCTCTGTATGCACGCCACATTCCCGAAGCTCAGACGTGACAATGGTCCAGGAGGTGCATTCAGCTCCCTCGCTGAGAATGAAGATGTATTATTTTTAAAATGGTGCATCTGTGGAGTCAGATAAATGCTCACCCACAGTGAAGTGCTGTTGTAAGTGTGGTTTTATTGCTTCTAAATGAATGCCACTAAACTGTCTGATGAAGACAATGATGTTGATGATGATACTCATTTGTTTACTGTGAACGGCGAGGAACTACAAGTTCGACTCCGTTACCAGCGCAGGCATTTCAGCTGGTTCCCATATCCATTTTAGGTCGCAAAACAATTCATCCAGACCCGCATTAGTTTGCCATATAGGCTAGATGTATTAGATTTGCCTCTCTCGTACATCTCCTCATGTCTTCTTTCATCAAGCATGATGTTCCCTCCATTTGCATCAGTCATCCCAGCTCATTGAAGGCCAGTTCATCAAAAACTGTGTTATGACATTTGGTGAATAATGTATCACTTTAGACTGGTGGGGATGGTTTGTGCAAATTACAAACGCTGATTGAGAACCAGTTTTTCATTGATTACCGCTAAGCTGATGGAGCATGGAGACACATTTTACAAACCTGGCTCACCATTTCATATTGAATGTGTATATATACACACATAATAAAACATATAGTGAGGACACAACCATTGAGGATGTAATACAGACAAATTAAAAAGTGTTCATTCCCTTGCCATGTTGAGAATGAGTGGCTGTTGCCTTGGATACCATGAATTTAAAGAGAGGGTGACAGAAAGCAAAATGGGCTGAGAGTGAGAAACAGTCACAGAGAAATACTGTGAAACAGCAGCACACATCGTTTAGCTTTGTGCCTCTTATTGATTCCACCCTGTCATCGCTGAGAAAAATACTTACCAATTAGAAGATTAGGGTTGGGGTATATCTCACAAGGGCAGCTGGACTGGTGGAGTGGGACGGAGGGAGGGCTTGGAAAGAGTCCTCAAAATCCAATAAAATGTGAAAAGCCGCATATGGTTAACAACGCATAACGGTTAAAAGAGCAGTGATTCAGAGAGACGTTCATTGCTTGTGTTGTCCTGCTGACTTTTGCTGTGGGGAGTTTCATTCTGAAGCAGACATCCTTAAGACACATGCTGAGGGAAAAATACAAAAGTAAGAAAAAAAAAATACCAATAATTCTGTTTTAATATGTGAATTCACTTCACAAGTTGTAGACCAGCTTTAGGCTTCAGTTTTGTCTTTGAGGCCTATAGATACACAAGAATTTCAATAAATGTAGTTTTTCTAATCAAAATCCACAAATGCAAAGATTGATATGGTGTGATGAGCATAGGAGAAAATAAAAAATATGAATAGAAATATCTGCCATCAATGCCTTTGTTGCAGGATACTACAACAATCATACATTCACAATCCTTTCAGAAACCTCACAATCTGCGCGCTGGACCTCGTCACTTTTACTGCTAAGAGTAGTGTTGTCTCAGTTTAAATGATGAAAGTGGTGCACTTACAAACATTGCAGTTACAGCTGTTACACAGCCATTGCACAAGCTTTCCTCATTTTGCAAATACTTATAACTTGTCAAACATCAGTGTACAAAAGCAGGTTTAATAAACTGAGTAAAAAAAAACACAAAAACAAAAACAAAAACTCAGAGAGTCAAACCCTTCGATGAGAAACTAAGTCTCTGGTGTCCAATCGGGGGTTGCAAATAATATGCAATAAGTAAAACCCAAGTATAATTTTGGTGTGATGTAAGGACATGCAATGATCTTTGTGATGCACGGACAAATAACATAATTCATGTTACTGAGCAGAAAAACAATGTTCTCTGAAAAATAATCACTGGATGTCAAACAAACAATCAGTTCAGATTCTCAATAAACTTTCGGGATTGAAAAATGGTTCCATTCTGACCACTGCCACCTCCTCTGTCAATGCCAGGACCTGCCTGATGACGAAGAGGAGAGTTTGTTACTATAGTAACAGACTCAGAGTCTAAGTTCCCCACGTCTCTGAAACAGACTTGAGTTGGGAATAGTTCAGTCTCCCTCTCATTCAGTTTCCAAAAAAAAAAAAAAAAAGGTTGCAATTTGCAAGATCTGGTTTACATCCATCTAGGTTTAAGTGCTGTGTATTATCAAAATTGATATTTAAAACATATCATGCAGTGACTCAGCAACACTTCTTAGATCAAGCCTGATGAGTCAGTCAGAGAGGATGCAGCAGATGAGCAATAAGAAGGCTTTAGGACAGAATACGAACACATTTATTTCAGACTGATAAAGACAACTTTAGTAGAAAGATTAACTCTTCAAATGCCAGGTGAAGCAGAGCTGGTGTGCTGCATCTACCAGTAGAGTAATTAGACAATGGGAGGCGGGTATTCAAGAGGGGCTGGAACACCGAGATCACTGCAGAAGATGTAGGAGAGTTTACAAGACAGAATATGCTGGTAAGAAGTACCAAGAAGGAACACATCAGCGAGGATGAAAAACTGTCCCTTAGCAAAAACAAGGCCGTGACACCACAGAGAGGTTTCATTCCAAATGTTGAGCAAATCCGTCCATCCATCCATCCATCCATCCATCCATCCATCCATCCATCCTGCAGCCACTTCATCATGGTCAGGGTTGCAGGACGCTGCTGGCGGCAGGCTTTCGACATCACAAGGCCTCACTAGATAAACAACCGTATGACACTCAGTCCTGTGGACAATTTAGGATCTGAAGATAAAATATGAAGTACATTTCTACAAAAAAAAAATAAATAAATAATTTAAATTACATATTTCTATTCTCTGCGGTTGTGCGAAAAGCAGGAACAGGATACCTCTAATTTTCTTATCCGAGACCAATAAACAATTGCAAAAAAAAAAAAACAAAAAAAAAAAACACCCACTGTATGGTGACAAATGAGCTCCTTACCAGTCATTTTCCACGTTATTGAACACCAGGAATTTATCCAAGACACAATTGCAAATATGCCAAAGTGTGTGTGTGTGTGTGTGTGTGTGTGTGTGTGTCTGTGCAGGAAATGACTGCTAAATGTACTATCATGCACATGCATGCAAAGTACTTCTGTATTGCAGATGTGATGGGATTCCTCCGATGTTAGTTAAGACATTCCTAGTATTCACTTTGCATAGACTATAGGTAGACCCATAGATCTGATCTAGTAGCTGCATGCAAATATTAATTGTTAATATCAAAATAAATCTTGCCAGTTTTCCACAATAAATACAGTTAAAGATAAAATGGTTTAAAAAAAAAGTCATTTTTCACTTTCATCTTTTAGAGAACTTCCACCTCATGGTCAGCCTGTAGCAGGATCACAGCTTGTAAACACTTTCTTCACCAGTTCTTTCTAGTGTAGAAGGAGAAAATTCTCGTTTTTCATGACAGAATAATGTTTTCTTCATGATGTTATTCGATTTTGTCCATCCTCCTGTTCTTCACTTGACACATTTGTGATGCAGAACTTCACGAGACTGCAGGGCTGCTTTTCTCCTGATGACTTCTCCATGAAGTGATTTGTGTAACGTTTTCCAGGGCCAGTCCCGAGTTGGCTGAATTTCTTCTTCTGATGTCTTTTCATTTCCTTTTTCAAGAAATCCCACAAGCAGCTCTAATTGTTTAATGGCTTTCCAGTTTTAAACTTAGCATCAATTTTTAATTTTATCAGAATAAGAAAAAATCTGAAGTGTTATATGGGTGATGGTGATTTATTTGGTGGAGATCCTCTGGTTTTGTTAGTCTTTTTTTTTTCCTAATATTCATTTATAGCTCCTGCTTATGGTCTCAATTCATTGTTCTGTGTTTTAATCTGCTTCATTTATGATTTTTTGTGTAATCATGTCATGCTTCTAAAGCTCGGATTTACAATGTAACAAAAGTGACTCTTTTACTTTGGTTAAAATCTCCACCGTACGCTGGACTCGTAACCTGCCCCAGAGTAGTTTATGTTCAGAGTTTCTGAGGACATTGGAAAGTCTTATTTCAGATCAAATCAGGAAGAAAAACAGAATTCAAGAGCTGAATGCTGGATGCCTTTGATAACATTCAAAGCATTTGCTCACTGGATTGTTGAATGCCAAGAATTTATTATTTCTGCTGGCTTAATCTTAAAAGTCAGCTAGTGCATTTGCACGCTGATTTTTTTTTTTGTGCCAAACTTTTATCCCAATGCAATTCTTATTAATTCTTTTCAGCACTGACTCCATTAACAACTTGGTCCTGCAACTACTTTAACCTAAAACAGAAGAAATGACCAGAAATCAATGTTAAATTAGCAGTTAATGGATTAAATTCTCAGCTGGGGAAAAGATGTCAAATATCCAAACCTAGTGTATAATGAGATGTAAAATAAATGCGCTACAAATCAGTTTTTTTTTTTTTTTTTCCCCATGAGGAGATTTGTGAATTTTGTACAGTCAAAGTATTGAATGATGGGTGCAATGCCCATTTTCATGTGAGCGTGCACTGCAAGTGAATCAGAAAGCTGGGCTTTAGAAATCCCATTGGTTGTCACCTTTGTTGTCCCCGTTATCTCCGACTGCAGATTTTTATAGCTGGCTCTTCCAAAGAGATCCTGGCTTTGTTGAACTGGGTTCATGGTAAACCCCTCAGCTTGGTTACTTATTTTATCAGCTCTCTGTTTGAACTGATGTGGGATGTATATTTGGACTGTTTTGCTTTTGTTTAAAAAAAAATAAAAGATTTTTTTTTTTTGTCTGAGCCAGATTCTGAGCTCTCCATCTATCGCACCATTCATGAAAAAGGTACCTTTAAACACTGTTGTTTTTATTCTCCTGCCTTGTTCGTCAGATGCTTTAAACTTTCAGAGTGCTTAGCAACTGCTTCTCGGAAATTCTGTAAATGGGACAAATTTAAGTCTGCCATTGCTGATATAAAGTCATTAAGATTTGACACTTCAGCTGTCTTCCTAAATGTGGCCGATGTGTTTACAGTGCACCTACATTTTCCAGCCAAAAATTGTTCAAAACAAAAGCAGTAATCTTTACAATATGCTGTTCTTTATACAATGACTGTTGACGTAACAATTTCATATCTAGTTAATCTAAATAAAAGTACTGAAGGAAACTACCCGTTTTTTTTTCAATCAGCAGTGACAGCATGTTGGGGTTAGTACTAGTAGTAAAAAAATATTAAAAAATAAAAGAAAAAAGTGTGAATTTGTATGACTGAGTTGTGTGACTATGAGTTGTGTGACCCGTCTCCATGCGGGGGGGGAGGGGGGTCCACAATGTGATGGGGAGGATGAGGTAAAAACCGAGAAGCACCATATGGAGCTCTGCCACTGAGCTGTGGAAGAGTTAAATGTAGGGTGTCGAAACACAGCCTGCCTTCAAATATTCAGACACGTACTGAAGTAAACACAGAGACATCATTCACACACACACACACACACACACACACACACACACACACACACACACACACACACTCAGCAGTTTTGTAAAAGGACGAGTGCCTTAATGACACTTAGCTTGAGTTTGACACTGGAAACACTCGGAAAGTCACAATGAGCCACAGATGTTACAGCTAATGACCCAACAAACTCACAAATTCATACACATGATGCAAGCACATAAAAAAAAAAAAAAGCACCAAAAGGGCAGGAAATCAATTTAATAAAACTGACTCTGAGACTCTTAAGACTCTGATTCTATATTTTCCATTTGCATGGTACTTGGTGGACATAGTAGTCATGACACATCACTTTACTGCCAATTACTTGTGCACTGTCAGGCTCATTCGCACAGCCCCTGTCTACACGCATGAATGTGTGTGGGCAAGAGAGAGAGAGAGAGAGAGAGAGAGACGTGTGATTTTGTGCTGTCTCTGTGTGTTTGGTTGCTGTGTCCTACTTCCTCCACCTACCCGTCACACATAGTCCCTAATGAGGCCCCTGGGAAGCTGTCCAGCGCTTTTGCTTCTCCAAAGCAGCTCCAGTTCCAACTCCGTTTCAGAGCTGTTGCCTTCAAAGCAGCACAGCCTTTGAACCACCATGTTTGGTAACCAGCAGACCAGTTTTGTCACTGGACTTATGGACAGTAAAACGTCCGGACTTGGCCTGCACACTGCTGATGATATTTAAAAAAAAAAAAACTATGCTGTACATATTTGCAAAAACCAACAAAGACGGCCCTGACAACCAAGACGGCACTCGCACACCATCTGGTTACAAGTATTCACGTGGGCCGTTTTCATTTTCATGCGTCTCTCATGTCTGATCATGAATAGCGTCGGATAAAAATCAGTGATTACCCGCAACAAAGAAAAGTGATATCTCCATCATGTCTCCATGTCAGCAAAATGCTTACAAATGAGCATTTCAGCAGATAGTTTGACGAAGACGCTTAAAGTAAAAAAAGCTGAAAACCCCCAAGAGAGAACATGAACGTGTAGAGATTTACAGTAGGTCATGTGAAAGAATGTCACTCGTCTTGGGGGGGAAAATCTGATTCCTTTTGGTTCACCAACCAGCCCTTGGCTTGCTGCTTTGCGATGTTTCCTGAAATCCTCTCTGCTGAGAATACTCCAGGTGAAACGAGAGCACAGCGATGAGTCATTTACAGATGCTGCTCCAGACTGAGGCTCTTAACATGGGAAAAAAAAAAAAAAACTAAAATTGCATGAAGCAAAGTGTAAAGCGGGAAAAGGAATTCTCAGGTTTATGGGGTGCTTTGTTTTAAAAAAAAAAAAAAAAAAAAAAGAGTTCATGGGGGTAAGAAGTTAAACTCTCAAAAGCATGCACTCCCATTGCCACCTGTGTGGATGGTCAGCACATAAGAGGGATGTTCAGAATACTGAAAGATGGTGGAAAACCTTGCCTAAATGCTTAAACTGAAAATTATCCTGGCTGGCCTCGGACCAAATCTTCTCAAGGCTCATTGGATCTGCTTCCTCTCTCAACTTTTCATCTTGAAAAAAACACTTTTAGACCATACAACTACCTGCTTTAAAAGAGCTTTAGATTAGAGACCAAGCAAAGGAAGTGGGGAAAGAGGAGCGTGATGGAATGGGGCCAGACAAATGTAGTCCAGCCAAAACGTGAGAGGATTTACCGCCACAACTGCATTGGTGAGTCTGTGTACCGTTCAGGGCCAACAACAAGCTCTCTAAATCCTTTGATTCCTCTCTTTTGCTTAGCGTCTATTCTTTGAACCTTTCACACGTTCTTCTTGTGTTGGAATTATTTGTAATTCAAAAGGTGTGGTACAAAAGACAAAAGGAAATGTCTTATTTTGTTCGTTGCTGTAATTTTATGTTGGCAATGATTGTTTACGGGACTTTTCCCATTCCACACAGTGGCCCCATTCATCCGTACACATCCAACATGTTTGGTGCCCAAACACTTCAGATGGTTTATTGGCACACTTCTCAGTGCCACGGCGGCGCAGGACTGACTGTACAGTGATGTAGCACAGCAATGAAAATGATTGTAACACTAAATATACATTTCCCTGCTATGTGCAGCACAGAAGTTTAGATATTCCTATCTTTGACATCGATCTAACAAGTAAAATCCAATGTTTGACCAGTATACATCAACTCCATCAAAACAACATTTCCTAAAGAAGTCATCCTGGCAAGATTTTCTGTCACGTTTTAGCTGAAAAGATGTGCGACTTAATTTACTCAACATTGTGTTATTATTGTTGCTGAGAAACAGCCAGCATCCTTGGATGCTGGTTCACCGCAGTATCTGTACCCTCCTGAGAATGACAATAAACAAGACAGCTGCAGTCAGTGGCAGGCTTGAAGATGAAAACATCTGAAGAATGAGAGATGTCAGAACTGGAAAATTTGAGACTCGCTAAATGATCTTGAAGTCTCATAAAATTGAGAAAGTGTGTACATTTCATATATGAGGCGGTGAAATATGTAGGTAATGTTTGAACCAGTCATGCAGATAATATTGCAAAACTTTCAAATTGGTCGTAAAGGAGACTTCAGATTATAAATCTGGATGACTACCAAACAAAGAACGGCGAACAGTTTTTAGGCAGTTTGAGTCATTCAGATTCACAGGGTTCTGAGACATCACAGACCCCTGTCAAAGTAGAGTTTAACACCCCCCCATTTCCCTCAGCCTGTCCTCAGATTACGCCGCCTTTCCAGCACCTCAAAAGTGGATAGCACAAAGCTGTAACAACCATTTCACAAGAGCCACACCCCCACAGAGAGTTTAGTAGCTCTCCACCTCTTAAAACCAACTGAACAGAGCTTAGAACATGAAGAAAAAAGTATTGCAGTGCTCATGTTGACTGGAACTGGAATTTCCTTTAAAGGGGCAGACAAACACTTATACTCATTATTGTGGAGAACCTAAAGGGTTGTCACACTGCTGCATCCAACATCATAGCGCAAACACTAGTGATGCACCATCGTCCCCTTAGAGTGGAGAGTAAGACTTGCCTGTGATTGAGAAAATGGGGTAGGGTAAGGAGGAAAAAGTAGTAAAGAAAAGGATTAGACTGGTAAAAGAATAAGAAACAGAATGAGAAAGAACATTTTTCAAAGTTTCTTTTTTCCCCCAATGTGGTGAAAGGATAACGTAATGAAGGCACAATGAGAAATAATTGATCGAGAAGAGATGAAACATCTAGATAAAATCTAAGCAGGAAGGATTGTGAGCAGAGGGTTAAAAAAAAAAAAGTTAAAAAAGAAGAAAACAGTAAGACTATTTATGTGATCGCTAATTAGGAATCACAGCTCCAAATCATGATGGGTTTAAATAAAAAAAAAAACCAACTGCATTTTAAGTTGGAAGATAGAACTGAGGCCATCAGATTATTTTCAAGGTTAGGAAGCACAGACTAGTCCACACCAAAAGTACATTTTGAAAGCAACCGGTGCAACCTGTATCTGTGTGTGTGAATGAAAGTGGAACAGATGTGGAGCGCGAGGCGGTGTGTGACGGAGCGACACGGAACGTGGGCTGGAGAGTGCTCTGCTGAGCCGTGACAAAGCTTATGCAGCCGTTTGTAGATTACAGGAAGTTTGTCCCGGGATTATCTGCAGATAATTCATGAGTAGATGCTTCTGTTGGTCAGCAAAGGTGGTGGGGGTTAAAGAGAAATTAACACCTTCTACAGCTGCTGATTTAAGTATCACAACGATAATGTCCCAGCTTAGACTGAACACTCTAAAATTTAGTTTCAGAGACAGAGTTTCCTCTTCCTGTCACAAACTTGTTAAACTTTACATTTTGGCCCCAGAGTTGTCATTCCCGTACGAGTCATTTTATTTATTGTTAACGCAGCACTTCACTGGATTTCTGGTCCACGTTCCTCCTTGCTGCTTGCACCATTCCAAGTATTTCTGCTGCTTCAGGCTGCTCCCTCGGATGCCTTCATATCAAAATCCAGTTTATTTTTCCTCATAGGCTCCAATTTATCACCTGTGTTACAGACACCCAACGGGGACCTTGTAGTCACATTCACAGGTAAACATTTTCTTAATCATTGTGAAGTGAGACGGAGCTGAACATAACCAGTTTCCTACCTCTGGAGGACTCTTAACCATTTTACTATATTCTCCCACTGTCTGAATCCAAACAGATTTCCATTCAATTTCCATTTGCTTTCCACCCCCGTACTGATTAAAGAGAAGGATAAATAACAATTTTACGTCAACAAAAAAAAAAAAATATGCTCTGGATAAAGGATGGACTGATATGCAGTTAAAAGCATTGATGGAAAAAGATCGACAATACAGTACACCTGACTCTCAGAAAGTATCTGAATATTCTATATATGGCATGATATAAAGACATCCTACAAGTCTTTGATTTGTTACATTTATGTGGACAGTGAAACTATGAATCAATTAACTTATCGTTTCATCTGATCTGCGCTTTGAATATTCCTTCTGTGATGGCCTGAGGTTCATGGTGAGCCGAGACAGATGCATCGATTTGGTGGTTTCACAGAGTTTTCTGCTTAAACGACCAGTCCAGATGTGGCGCTTTGAAAAGGGACCATTCAGCGAGGATTTTGAATTAATGCTGATGTATGCTGGTGTCTGTCAAAAATATCTTGAAATAGAAGCTTTAAGAAAATTTGAAAGGGAGGATTGATTTAGCAATCGATACGATGGCCTTCAATGGGAAAGTTCCAGCGGTCCAGCATCAGCACCGCTACTCTGGAGTGTTTTAAAAAGTGCCCCGGCCTCCTTTGTTAGAGGAGGATTGGCGTGAAGACAGAGAATTGGGTGGTCTGTCATAAAGCTCCTTCATGTTGCACCTAACTATGCAAAAGCATGATACACTTGGCCTTTTATTAAAACCTCCCTCAGCACAAAGTTTGTAATAAATTCAAACTGAAAGGAAAATAAAAGAGAATAATCATATACTGCCAGTGTGATTCTCTGACGTTACATCTATCTGAACAATATTTGTAAATGACTACGGGGACTTACAGACACTACAAAAAAACAAGGACTCGCCAGTCTTGTTGTACAGCATGTGTCCTGTCATGAATTACAATCCCAAACCAGAAAAATGTAAATATCACAAACTGCAAAGCTTCTTACTTTTTTTTTTTTTTTTTTTTGTTTAACTTTCATTTCATTACAGACAGTATAGTCTGTAGTAAGTCAAAGATATTTGAAATGAAACATTGTAAAAGGGTACTACCTTGGGTCCTTCCGGCAACTCACATCAAGCAATAGTTTCCCAATATACAAGTTTATGGCTGGACGATGGTGTCTTTTTTCTTCTTGTCCTCTGACATCCCCTGGTCCCAGACGACACTGTGTAAAAAAAAAACAGGGAGATGTTAATGAGCTGAGCGAAATCAGCCGGTCTACACTCAGCTGCCTCCCCCACCCGAGCCTCTGCCACACAGCTGAGCCAAAAACCACACCCCACCACAATGATTTCACTTTCTGGCCCCTCAGCTTCAGTTCTTTCTTTCTTTTCTTCAAACATACATCCGTTTTGCAGTGCAGGTCTGCAACATGTTCCAAAGAAAAGTTTGCACAAGAAACCTTTTACCATGTTGCCAAACCTTTTTGCAACTTTACAAATCTATTCAAGACTTATAAGTTGCCAACTGATAATGTGTGAAGGTGTCTCCCATTCTTGGTATGAACATATCTGAAGGTGTGCAACAATACGGGATCCAACATTATTTGGTTCAAATGTTATCCCTGGGGGCAAATTAAGACTGCACGTTTTAGTGAAGTGTGCCGAATAAATGTTGTTTTTTTTTTTGCAAAGTCTTGTAATAAAAAAAAAATTAATAAATACATAGATACTTCTCAAAAAGATGTCCTTTTGAGAGCAATATATGTTGCTCTGATGCCTGATTCACATTTCTACATTAAAGTTGCTATCAAAGAGTAAATGACCCATGCCAAAGGTGCCGATACAACAACCCCAGATCATTACAGATTGTTGATCTGGATGGTTGCATCTTAGCTTTGGTCCAGGAGCCTCTGAGCACTGGAATGGACCATCTCAAGCAACGACACGTCTGGAGGAAGTTAAAGTGTGGCTTCTTTTTTGTATAGTAAAGCATGAAGCAGGATTTTGCCTGTAATTCTGTATTGTAGTGCTTGAGAAACGTTTCCCAAAGTAATCCCTTGTTCAAGTGGTTAAATCAGCTGTTGATGAATGGTGATTTCTTGAGGGAAAGAGGGATGTGGAGATTCCAGGTGTCCAGATCGGATCGTGGTCCTCTCCCTGAAATTCTCAGCCTTTTTGTTTTTTGCAAGATCATTACCTATCGATAATAGGTTTTTTTGGTTTTTTTTTTCATTCTTTCTTTAATAGGTGGGAATGCTAGAAATTATTGTTGTTTTACTGATTTTTTTATAGACCTCCTACTGCACAAGCAGAATTAAGGAAATCGGAAAGAATGTGGGCCAAGAATAAAGCAAGATGGCGAAAACTGGATACTGTTAGATGTGAGACCTCCTGTCAGCATGTTGTGTTTGAAGCAAAATCTGACAGCTGCATGCAGGTTGGCATTTTCACTCAGAAACTGAACAAACACACACACACACACACACACACACACACACACACACACACACACACACACACGAGTGTGTAGAAACATACAAATACATTCAGTCTTTAAATAAAGAGGTGAGAAAATTCCCGCATAGAGCGAGTGGCCGGCTTGGTTTGGGTTTGCCGCATGCATCATTGCACACCGCCTCACCTGAGACTAATAATTTTGCATCACAAGAAAGACAGGCGGTGGAAAAGAGAGAGAAGGGGGTGGTAGGATGTTTCATTCTTGTTATCCATTATGCCAACTTCCTAGATGCAGTTCAAACCAAGAATCCGGTTAGGAGTATACACCACCTGCCTCCTGAATAAGCCACGTTTGACAGCTGACATCTTTGCTCAGAACTCCATTCCAAGGCCAGAGACAGTTTAATCAATACCTGACCAGCCAAGCTTCTCTTCCCACAGCTAAACACTCAACAGCTGAGATGTAAAGCAGGCTCACATCCCGTCTTGACCGTTAACTCTCACGCTAAACAGTGCAAGGGAAAGATGCAGAACGACTCCCAGATGCAATTGCCGTTCTATTGACCTCTCCATGAAAGATGATATGAAAAATATAATGTAGCACATAATGGAGCTTAATGAACCCTTCTTAATATTTCCTGTTTCTTGTAAATCAGTATGACTAGTACACAAAGAAGACTTAAAATTGACTGTAAAATTTTTCCAAAATTATTTCTTCTACACATAAAAGAAGAGAGGTTTTGGCTGATAGACGGCGGGGTGTCTATTAGGTTGTACTTTGCGAAACATTTCCCGAAGTAAAGGCTGTTTGTGGAGATGAAAGGTTGCACCACTGTGTTGGCAGCATCTTCAAAACACATGAAAAGAGGACTCACTTTGTACACCCAAGGGGTTTGTGTCTGCGCTTTTGAACTAAAATAAAATATTTTTTCTAACACTAAAAGTGACCCTGAACCATATTTTTCTTTTGCCAACAGAATGCAACATGATCATGCAAATAAGTGCGGATTTCAGGGCTCTCGCTGCCGTTTTAACTGCTGCTAAACTGCTCCGTATTAAAAAGATCTTACAGTGGCTTCCTGTTATCCAAACCTTATGTAGAAAGCATGCTGAGTGTAAAGTAATGAGTTTTTGACTTTTCAGGCTCATGCTTTATGTTTCAAAAATATAATTACTACAACAAAAGACATTAATTTAATTCATGTTTGATGTTAGGTATTATCCATGTGGGGGACAAAGCATTTACAATGGCTAACATGCCATGTACTTGTACTAAGTCTAATTGCAGAAATATAAAAGATTTAATAACAGATCAGATTGCAGAGTAAATGCAAGTCTCTGCTGCTTCTTCCATTTTCTGTCAGCGTTCATCTTTCATACTGGGAGTCTGGGAAGTATTACCACAGACCAATAGAGGATGCATCCATGACATCTGCCAGGGCACACATGGAACACTTTGGAGGGAAATCTTGTACATAATGTACGGTATTTACATTCTGCAAGCTGCTCTGTTTGTCTCATTAAGAGCTGCTCTTGTTTCACTGAATAGCCCAATTTTTGTTTTTGTTATGTTAATGTTATCTCTCTATTTCTGGAAATACTGAGCTCATCTGTTCTCTACAACAACTAAAACAGCACAACCGAAAGCTTGAGAAGTAGTGCAGGTATCTGACACAGACGTAAAGAAGTAAGGGAAGACTAAGAAGTAGCGATGCAAGAAACAGGATTGGAAAAAAAACAACAACATGGGGAGCAGCTAGTTGAAAGAGCAGGCATTTTTTTGAAAGACAACAGAAGAAAACTGAGAGAAGAGGCAAAAAGAGAAGAAGAGGTAGAGACAGGAGCCTACGGATGCACACAGCAGAGTGGAGATTTTGTTGTGCTGACATCATTTATCTCTGCTGAACAGCCCCCCAGTGCAGCAAGGCTATATGACAGAAATCAATCAGAAGGCAATCGTCCATACACTGTCACTAATGTACCAACCCATTGATACAGCAGAGCAGAGGAGAGGTGGGGAAACAGGGAAAGATGTATCGGAAACCAGAGGTGGAAGAATTCCTCTGATTTTTCATGTTATTTATGTTTGTTTGTTTTTGTTTTACTGTACTGTACATCGAAAGCGTTCATTAACAGTTCAATAGGTCAGATGTTACTTTATTAAAAGAATATAATATTAAGGCAAGCAGGAGAATGAGGAACAGCACAGGGAGTTAACAGGGGAAAGAGGAAACTCAGGGTAGTATTACTTACCTGGAAAAGCAGCAGTCAGACAGTGAGACACAGGGGACAATAATCAAGGAAGACAACAAGGAGAAAGGTGCAGACAGAAAAGAGATGATCAAACACAAAAAAGCCAATAAAAAGAACAGTGGGGTATTCAAAAAGCAGATTATATCTCTCCTATGACTCCTGTCGGGGGGGGGGGGGTTCTCCAGGAGTATGGGGTGCCAGGGTTGGACTCTGCCAAGACTGTCCTTTGTCACCGATTCTGTTCATCACTTTCATAGACAGAATTTCTAGGCGCACATAAGGAGCGGAGGCGGTCTGGTTTGGTGGTCCCAGAATTGGGTATCTGTTTTTTGCAGATGATGTGGTTCTGTTGGCTTCATCAGGCCAAGACGTTCAACTCTCGCTGGAGTGGTATGCAGCCGATTGTAAAGCAGCTGGGATGAGAATCAGCACCTTCAAATCCAGGACCATGGTCCCCAGTCGGAAAAGGATAGAGTGCCCTCTCCGGATTGGGAATCAGATACTGCCACAAGTGAAGGAGTTCAAGTATCACAGGGTATTTTTCACGAGTGAGGGAAGAATGGAGATTAATAGACGGATCAGTGTGGTGTCTGCAGTGACACTGTCGTGGTGAAGAAGGAGCTGAGCCAAAAGGCGAAGCTCTCAATTTACCAGTCGGTCTACGTACATACCCTCACCTATGGTCACGAGGTGTGGTTAGTGACTGATGAATGAGATTGCGGATACAGTGGCGAAAATGAGCTTCCTCCTCAGGGTGTCCAAGCCCTCTCATAGGGGAAGCACAATCATCTGGGAGGAGACCCCGGGAAGACCCAGGAGGCACTGGAGGGACGGGGAACGCCTTGGGATACCCCCCCAGCTGAGCTGGACGAAGTGGCAAGGGAGTGGGAAGTCTGGGATTCCCTGCTTAGGCTGTTGGCCCTGCAACCCGACCTTTCGCTTATTGGTACAAAATGCATTCTGCTACACTTCGCCATCTCAAGTCTACACATCCGTCCACTGGATGCATCCCTATATAAAATGGGTGGAGTGGGAACAGATCCGGGTGTTTCGTCAGTGCTTGGGCAGATGAGTTCTTGAGATTGGAACAGTACTTCAGCTTCAAATGACAACATTTCACAAGAACATATATTGAGAAATGGCCAATATATACTCACAGAGGCCGACGAGACACAGGTGCAGATAATCAGGATCATAAGATCACAGGAAAGTAAAAAAAAAAAACCAAACACAAAGACACAGACTTTCAATATAAAACAGGAAACTGGCCACAAACACAATACCAAAACTAAAGAGTCATATATAAAACAATAAATGAAACACAAAACCCTACAGAAAACTCTGGATCATGACACCTAAAAATTGCACAAGTCTTTGGAAAGCTAACTTTACTCTTCTTATGTCCTGTCAGGTAGTTTAATTCACTATATAGAAAATGGCAGGGATGAAAAAAAAATCCTCTGAGATTCAACCAATAAGGAGTCTAAAAGCTAATAAAAGTTTAAGTTCCAGTATGTAATATTTCAGACCTTATTAAAGCAGTAAACAACTGCTTGGGAAGATATAACACTGACGCTTCTCAGTGTGCAGGTTGTCCGCCTGTGTGTGTTTCCCGTTTAGTTCTACCCTCTCCTCCACTGAATAACACACCTCACTTGGTTAAATAGACTCCCAGAAGTAGAGGGCGATTATCTAAGTCCAAACTGGCCTTTTTTCCCCCCTTTTATCCAATATTATTCATGAGATTTATGAGGAGCACTGTTGCTCACAGTTTCTCAAGTAAAAAAAAAAAAAAAAGAAACTTTAGAAGAAGATAGACAGCTTTATAGTGAACTTATTCAAGAATCATGAAAACGCTCTTTCATTTTTTCTATGACCAGCAAACACTGAAAAGCACCAGCCTTTCTTTGCTTTCTGCTCTATTAATCATTATGAGGCTGATAAATAGGTTTGTTTGGGGTCACAATGCAATCATTTGGAAACATCAGACTTCAATCATGCCAAGAGTGTTATTTAAGAGGAGATAAAGAGCCAAATGCAGGAGACAGGGAGGCAGGAATAGTACTAATCAGTGGCGAATTTAGCAATTTGGGCGCCCAAGTTAAACACAGTTTGGGGACCCGCCACATCCATCAATTTAACACGAATAAGCAGGAAGGGCCGCCTATAGTGCACCTGTCAGTGACCATGCACCAAGTAAAAATGGGAGTGCATTTATAAACTGTTAACAATTACAAAATAACAGTAACAATTAGAAAATATAACTGTAATATAGTATGCACAACAGTAGTATTAGTGTGTGAGATGAAGGGATGAAGATGGGGAGAGAGAGCGACGTTTGCAAAGATGAACTATTTGCCATGTCAGTAAGTGAGCCAACACAATGGTAATCCACATTCAAGCAGGTATTGTGTAAAGCAACTAATGTGGAGTGATTGAGAGGGAGAGGAGGAGACGGAGAGCGGTAGTTAGCCATCTATCCACAACAAATATCAGAAGTCATTCTCTAGTTTGAGTCCATCATATCCAAATCCATGTCAGGTATCTTTGTTTATCCATATTTCTAAAAAAGGTCTTTGAAAAAAAGTCCTATTTGTTTCTGTAACTTCTTCAAACAGTCTTCATACATTGGTGATGTGCAGATGTTTGGAACTGTGCCTTTAAAATAACGACAAAATAAATAGAATACTTTTTAAGAGTTTAACTAATGCAGTCCCTAGACCTTTTTCAAATACAATATGATATACATGCATGTTACAGGAAACAATAGTAACAATTACCTTGGTTGCCCAGGATTTCTCTGACAGAAGTTCATGATGGACTTCTGTCTTCCTTCTTGTTTACTAAGTGAGACGATAATGCAAGATAATACGAGGTTAATCATGTATTTAATGAAATGAAGCAGAAATTTACTTTAATTTACTTTTGTCCCTGTCTCTGTCTTCCTCTCTTGTGTACCTCAGTTTCTCTTCCTCTTTGTCTCTATAAAGATGTTTTTCTTGTCTTTTTCTTCTCTTCCTCTCCTATATTTTCCAGAACTCCAGGACTCGCTTTGCCCGTCTCTCACTTATCAACCTCTACACACTCCACTTCCTGGGCCAGTCTTACCTGGTCACGGAAAAGTCCATTGTAGTGTGAAATGGAGAAGGTTGCCGAAACAGATACTAAAAATAAGGCATTCTAGTGCTCTTTTGTTTATTTATTTATAGGTATGTTATATTTTATAATGACAGTTTGTTTGGGGCCCCTAACTATAGGGGGGGTCCCAGGTAATTGCCTACCTTGCATTAATGTTAAGTCCACAGCTGATGATGATAAATTCTGGAGAACAGAAGACACTGACTCTACCAAAGCAGAAAACTCCAACACAACTCAGAACTGATGGAAGGAAAACACAAGAGCATGAGGGAAGAGACAGGGAAGCACCGCAGATTCCGGACAAACAAGCTGGCATGGGAGGGAGGAAAATACAGGAGTAAATGTGCACTCACAAGCAAACTGAGGAGACAGGTGCTGACAGTTAAGAGAGAGCAAGGAAGTGACACATCAGGGGGAAACACTTTCAAAATAAAACAGGAAATCTAAAGCACCACTCCTAATGTTATTAGGAATAAGTAGACTAAAGTAAATAAAACCTAATAAGAGAACTAAACAGGACCAAATCAATAACCCAACACCACTCATTGATACGCTGTAAAGACCTCTTGGACGTAAAGTTGCTACATAATTATTGTATGTGATAGATATTGATAATTACTATGGTATTGCAAACAAACACAATTACATCTGCACCTCATTTAAGGCTACAGAAACTGTAACAATAAATAATGAATAGAAGTAGAAACAGTAACAATGCCATCTCTGGAAGTCTTTACATGACATACTCTGCTGACCGACAACCGCTTAACTTTACAGCTATAAATTGTACTGTATTTAATTAGGAATATCCATCATTCCCTGGTGAAGTAGTCAAATACATCCATTTAAAGTTTAATAAACAGCACGATTGTTGTTATGTTGTATGATCATATTAACAGTTTAACGTACACCTAAAGCCACAGATATGGCTCTTGGAGGTATTTAAATCTTCATTTCAAATTATTTTGCTCAGGGAGAGAAACAAATGTGGTTAAGACACTGCAGGAAATGTATTTTTGAAAAAAAAAAGTAAGATTTGGTGATAGAACCGACATTTATGACGTATAAAGATCTATCTATAATGATCTATCTGTAATGATTTGATCCTGTTGTCTAACCTGTTTTTGTTTTTGTTCTCTGGAGACAGACGCTTGTTGTTGTTGTTTTAAAAATGCAAAGCGCTGAGTTGTAGCTGCAGTGATTTTGATGATGAATAAATCTTTTATCGCACATTAGATAACATGCTACGCAGTTGCTTGTTCAAGAAAACAAGCTGGCCTTTGACTGATCAATAATGAGAGAAACCCACAGATAACAGACTCATCATGGACAAAGGTAGGAACAAAATAGAGAATGAATGTATGTGTGAGTGTATTTATTCTATAAACCTGTGAGTGTGGTATCAGTCAGCTCTTCTGACCAGAGTTGGCACAGTCTCTGGAGATGTTAGCTGAGATCAATACATCAGCTCCTGTCAGAAGATGTTCTGTGTGTGTGTGTGCCCAGATAATAGCCAGTGACAGTCATTAGACTTCACTCAGACCTCCTGCACACCTGCCTGCAAGTGACACGACATGAGATCACATGGATCAGCTGCTGCACACATAAAATCCCACGTCTCATGCAGTCACACACAAAAGCAACAGTGCATGTGCTGAACACCGCCGACCAACGGCATGAGCAACAGTCTGACACCAGTGATGGCACGAAAGTGAATCCCATCCGACACCAGAAAGCCGGTTTTTGCCAAACAGCATACAAATAACAGTTCCAAGACCAGTGTCACTTATGCACTGATGGCGATCCAAAGGAGAGCACACATGCGATTCATTGCTCTCTTTCAAGCAGACACACATATATGCAAAGCTCATGAAAAAGCTGTGGCCAACACACACACAAACTGACCCATCCCAAACTCTTCCATGTTACACGTGTGCAGGGAAGCAGATGGATTCTTCCGACATGGACTCAACCCTGCAGGGAGTTGTGACCTTACAGTCAGAGCAGGACATTGTAACACATTTTTTTTTTTTAGACCTAAAACCACAAAAGGCACTATGAATGCAATCATCATTTTGTTTTGGTAATAACAATTTATGAATATATTTGAAAATAAATCAGCTAAAGTTATTTTTCTTTGTACCACATTTAAACAATCTCAACACAGGAGCTGTTGCAACAAAATTTGTTTTGGACCATACATGGGGATTAAGTACTTTCGCTCAAGGCTCATGAAAGGTGGCTTTAATTGATTTTCATGCTCAATTTAAAAAAAAATTTCTGCTACAAACCAAATGTTTTAACACCAACTTTATGGATGGAGACTAAGAGTTTTTTTTTCTGTTCTATAGTTTCTGAGTACACATGTGGTTTAAGGTTTTTTAGTGGTTTTTTAAAATGTTTATTTTTCAATGGGGTTATATTACCAAGTATTATTTTAGTATGTGAATAAAAGTTTTTTATGGAAAGACTTAAAATTTTCTTCTTAAAATTGAATACTACCTTTATTTGCTTCAGCTGAACAGGAAAAAGTCTAAGGACCTTATCTGTAGTAGTTTCCTGTCATATTATTGAACTTTAGCTTTAAATTTTATGTAAATCGCCTAATAAAAGTTATTAACCTCAAAATAATTAAAAAAAGAAGTCATATGTAAAACCTTTTTCTGTTTTACAAACCAAATGATCCCTAAGTTGGAAAGCGTGAGCTCTTTTCTAGCCGGAATGATTGAATCTCCTTCACGTCTTCCGTAATTTATTCAGTACCTTTCTAAAAATGACAGGAAGGGGAACCACCGCCGCCTCCCTCAGCTATCCGGGACCATGAATATCAGATTATTTTTTCATCAGTCAGAAAAGCAGCACAATATCATGGACATAAACTGTCTAGCTATAAAATATCTCATTTACAGCAAATAACATTTCCATTAGGGAAATTGCGGTTTTGGTGTTAAAACTTCATGTTACCTGAATTATAGCTACTGTCAGAACATGACGAATCACTCTCCTCAAGAGCTGCTGCGCATTGGCATTGCTCCAGTACGTGTTTTACTCAGGCATGATGAGGGAACTGTATGCAGTTTAAATGACCCAAGTAGAAGAGCAAGCAAAAATCTCTTTCAAATGTCGTGCTTGGTGTTCACTACCAAGATGCTTTTTGCCTCATCAGTATAATTAAAGTCCAACAATTCGCGTAGCCTTTCAAACTCTGAGACATTGACCTTTAATGATGGCACCTCCATCAGTGTAAGGTTTAAAGCTCCACAGCACACTGCCACAAT
The DNA here is from genome assembly GCA_014839995.1 of Xenentodon cancila. NCBI lineage: Eukaryota > Metazoa > Chordata > Actinopteri > Beloniformes > Belonidae > Xenentodon > Xenentodon cancila. Next base: position 10,957,044 of record CM026213.1, read on the forward strand.
GCATCATTCATCTTTGGTTGGGAAAATGAATTATCACATTATCGAGTCTGAGGTGTGTTGACCCTTAAACGTTGATCAAGCTGAATGTGAAAATAAGGCTTTATTATAAAAAATCAAATTAAATGTATTATTGTAATATAAACACCACACAGCAACATCCAGTTTTCAAAGAGTCATGATCTAGGGTTTTCTTTGTTGGGTTTTAGATTTAGTTACCGTTTCTGTTTTATTTAGAAAATCTATTTCCTTGTGTGTTAAGTTCTTGTAAGAATTTCTTTGCCCAATCGTCCTGATTGTTTTCACCTGTGTCTTATTTGCCACATAGACTGTACATATCAATGGACAACGCATTCGGTTAAGTGACCCATTGGTTTCTGAAGACTGGTTTTGCTGGAGCCTATCCCAGGCACAAGCAAGGGGTACACCCTGGACAGGTCACCAGTCTATCACAGGGCCACATATACAGACAAACAACCGTGCACACTCGCGCACACATTTACAGGAAATTTAGAATCTCAATCCATCATATTAGAAATAAATGTAATGCTTTTAGATAAACGCTGGTACCTTGGTACCTGGCGTGGTACAAAAAACTTCACCCCATCAGAGTTCATGGATGTGAAATCAAACAACTGAGATGAAAATATTTTTTTGATCCAGGCTGTAAATATTTTTATCCATCCATTCATCCATTAGCTAAACCCGCCTACTCCTTCTCAGGGTCACGGGGGTCTATCGGAGCCTATCCTGACCCATATAGCCAGCGGTAGGGCTCCACCCTTGGAGCCAGCCTCTGTCGGTCAGTCGGGGAACTGCAAAGAAGCTTACTTGCGCATGAGCGTTGGCACAGAAGTGAGATGGCTGGCACTTGGTTAGCCCCTGTGAGTGTGTATATAGTCTCAGCCTTCCCTTCCTTCCTGCTGGTCTGTCTGTTCTTCTGCCTCTGAAGTTCCCAGTCTGTTGTCCTGGCTTTTTACTTTTTTTGTCGTAAGGCCTGGATGTTGCTATTTTTGGATTCCTGCACTTGCCGCACTTTCCGTTAAATTAAAGGTCTTTTGATTGGAACTCCTGCTGCTTCAGTCTCATGCATATGAGTCCTACAATTCAATCCCTGACACAAAGCTGAAGCGATTATGGAAGTTGGGAAAATTGCAGTGCATCACCGTCAGCCATCTGACCAGTCCTGGTTTAAACTCTGGCAGTCCCTGTTTTGGAAACCATTTTTGTGATGTCTGAAACAAGGATGGATGTACGGATTTGACCAGAGTGGATATGAGATAATGTTTGCAAAACAGTTTATCATGACCTTACTGGGGTAAGGTGGTCATGTTTCCATGTTTCCAGCTCAATCAAAGTTTTGGATAAACCGGGTTACGAGGAAAAGCTCTAAAAAAAAAAAAGGCTTCTGAACCACGTTTAAAAGAAAACCAACCTATGGTTCGGTCCTGTCTTGATGTTACTTATTGTGATAAAGAAAGGCGTAAAGAATTTAGTTCAGCCAAAAAAATTAAGGTAACATACACAACAGTTCAGTTTTAATCTCAGTTAGCATGAGATTATACAACTTACTTTTTTTTTTTTTTTTTTTTGTCAAATTGACAGGAAGGTTTTATCTCTATGAGTCAGTGTATTTCAACCCAGCAACACTACATACTGACATGTTTTTCCGGGGACATAATTACAGTATCACTGTGAACATTAAGGAGCTGCTCACTTTGCATTTCGCAGTTATCTATGCTCTGATTTCACAGTCCCTGTGAGAGGTGTTTTTGTTCTTTTATCTACAGCCAATTTGTCATAAAGTGCAGGCTTTGACAGGAAAAGCAAGTGGTCAAAATAACAAATCAGATCCTTCTCAGGTAGTTTATAATGTTAACAGGGCTAATAACCACTTGCAAGGGCCTGTAAATTAAAGCAGCATGTAACTGTCAAGACTAACAGAATGAGAAATGAAAAGAAGGTGAATATAATTACTAAATGTCAAAGTTTAATCAAAAAGGCATACATCAAATGTACACCGCCAAAGCCATGCAGACTTAACACACATGACGAGGCTGTTTAAGGCATTTGTTATAAAGCTGAGAGCCGCTTTGTTAATTTCATGCAGACAGGAGGATTGTCTCCAAGCAAACTGTGTTGAGTCTGGGGCCATTTCTCAAACCACCAGTTACAGGTTTGCATCCCATTAATCAGAGGGCCACCGTTCCTTCAAAGTGACATAAATTAACTCGCTTGAACCCAAACAGAGGTTTGAAGGAAAAACTATCAGACCTGTTATGGGATTAACGCCTGTATCCTGCAGGTATATGGTAATTAAATCTTTTTAAACATAACTTAAATGTTTCCAAATGAGTGTATCGCTGCCAATAAATTTGAATTGGAGGATATTTTATTCTCTGTGTATTGGAGTATGGAAGTAAGCGTTCACTGCAGTGTATCTGTGTATGGAGACATTGATATATAAATGTCAGGGGCAATAAGAGACCTGGAGCTGGTATGAGTGGAAAAAGGAGTTGTGCTCTATTTCCGTCAATGTCTTTGATGGGTGAGGTTTACACAAAATTCAAAAGACAGCAATGTGTGTGTGCACATAATTTGGAGTCCGTGTCAAGGTTTCCACGAAATATATCTTTCACTTTATGCTCACATAAATGTAGTTATGATGTGTGGTTCCTCTTTATGAGGGGGTGCAGTGGTTTAGGGAACAAATATTGGTCTATTGTTCTGTCTCTTTATAAACAAGCCAATATGCTGCTGAGGATAAAGGGAATTAAAAGCAGACAGGCTTTTTACGCTAAGCAGCATTATTTATAATCTTTTTTGAAGTGAAATGCTCAACAGCTCATAAAAAGAAACAATTGCGTGATACAATTGAACTAGATGAATAGGAGAAGCATGAAGAACTAAGCCTGTCAGCGCTCGAATTTGTGTAAATGTATATGGAGTGAGGCGGGTCATGAAATCTGAAGGTAGGGTGGGGCATGAGTGTGTTTGCCTCTAGGGTTTTGATCTCTTTCCTCACTAAACAGAGAAGAGTCCATCAGCAACAGATACCCCCTCAATTATTCAGGAGGTTAACATGAAAAATAAATGGCTGTTTCCTGCAGTGAGAGGTGTGTTGCAGCTCGGGATCTTGACTTTTTCAGGCTACCATGCACTCGTGCAGAGGTTAGGCTGGGCAATTGCTTCCTGTCAGTGGTAATTGTGGATCACTGCTTTTATCTCGTTATTGGCTGAGAACACAACTGCTGGACAGCTGCCTCGGTCTCGTCAACACACAGAGACACTCCACTACTTTCTTGACATATATTGCTGATCGGTGTGAGCGCTGGGGCCGGCGAAGCACTCAGTGTTCCTCAAGTTTACTGATATTAATCTACCGCCTATAGAAATACATCCTATAGAAATCGACCTGTACCACTTCAGCTGAGTGCACTCTGGAGGAAACATTTCAGAGAGAGGGGAAATCACTTTAAAATGTTCAAAGAAAAAATGTATAGACTAAATCTTCGAGTATTGGGGGAACCCTTAAAGACGCTGAACAATGGCTCTTTAATGTAGGCTTTAAAATCATTTTCAAATAACGTTCAAATTCAAACAGTCATTTACAGCTACTGCTGTTCATGAGTTATTTTATGTAAAACCTCCACCAGAAGGAGGAAGAAATCAGCAAAGACGGAGGTGAACTTCTCTCAACAACAATCTTTTTCAGTGGATTACAAAAGTTAACTTATTCAAAATGCCCCAAATAAAATAAACAAGTGGTGACTTGCACAGAAGCCTTTCCTGTACTTAATAAAAGATCACAAATAACTATGCACTATAACATAAATGTGTTTAAAAGAAAACTCTGCTCACCTTGGACATTTCTTTTATTACAAAGCTCTAAATCAGTCCCTAGCGATTTGTCTGAACCGGTTTGGCGAGACAGTCATTTTCAGTCTTTGATCCAGCACTAAGCATGTTTTTCATGGGGTTTGCAGGCCTTTCCAAGGAATTTGACACACTGTGCTGCATGGGGCATACGATTGCAGACATGAAGGAAATTAGACTGAAATTTTTTTTTGCACGGTCTTACATTTGTTCATCTTTCATTTCTACATCACTTTTGTTCTTTTGTAGTCGAAAAATTTCAGTTGCATTTTCTGTGAAGGTCACTTCACCCTTGGCAATTAATTATCTGTGGTAGAATGTATGTTTAGTATTCAGAATGCTAAACTCATTAATCTCATTTTATTATCCATTGAGGGTGTAAGTTTAATGTATATATGAGCCTTTATGGAACTCTAAAAGTTTATAATGAAGCTTAGATACTTATAGGAATACTTGAAACACTGTAGCCACAGTGGCATAGTGGCATGGAGGTATAAAGCATATTAATGTCTCATGAATGTGCATATAATGCAGTATAAGTATGACCTTCATAAAACATTGTTGAAATGCTGAGGAAACTCTAAATTAAGTCCTTTTCCATTTAGTCCAGATACAGTACCTTGCCGTACTTCATAGAAGATCTACTACCACTTTCTGTTTTCAAAAGGTTTCTGCTTTTCCACTTGTCTTATGTGACAGCAACGACGGTAGTTTCAGAACAATGAATGCTTGTCACCCAGTCACCCAGCTCAGCTGTATGATTTTGAAGGTGGCAGGCCAGTTATTCCTGATGTCATGTCACTTTGTTCTAGGTGATAGCCACTTGGCACTGGCTGATTTCACTCTTTGTCTTTATTACTTTGTCTTTCTTTTCCTGTCTGGCTAATTTGTGCCTGTCTTTGTGCAGCTGTCAAGATCTTCTCTTTTACATTATTGGTTTAGAAAGACAAAAAAGAAAAAAGGTGTGAAAAGAAGCTCTGCGGGGAATCTAATATTAGCTCCCACTCTGCTCCCCAGGTGGTGCGTCACGTTGGTCCTCCCCTCCATGTGACTGCTGCTGCAAGAACCACAAGGGTGATGGCGAAGGCGAGAGCGGCACATCCTTCAATGAGCTTTCCACTTCCAGCTCAGAGAGCCAGTCCGAGGCCAGCTCTCCGCAGGGAACTGTCATCTGTGGTCCGGTCAATCGTCAGTCACACCCTCATGCCAAGGTCCAAACCCTGGACAGGCCACTAAAAAAGGGCCCGGTTGCCATGCTGCAGCAGTCTGAACAGCGAAGGAAGAGCGACCTGCTGCGCACTCTTACAGCCAGCTCCCGCGACACCACCAGCAAGAAAAGGCCTGTGAAGGAGAAGCTAACAGTTGAGGAGGAGCTGGAAAAGTGCATTCAAGACTTCCGCAAGATCAAGATCCCTGAGCGATTTCCTGAGAGGAAGTACATGTGGCAGGCCGACCTGCTGAAAAAGTACCGCCTCTGAGCCTGGAAATAGGACACGGGGAGGGAGCAAGCACAAGGCCAAGGATCAGTTTGTGTTTTTACATCATCACTTTTGCAACAAAAATGAGTTTCTGGAAGAAAAACGTCATGCCAGGTAGTTGAAAGTCTTCACAGAAACTAAAAAGAATCATGAAAAAACGGAGTTTATTCAATTGGTGTATGTGTGCGTATGTAGTTTAGGCCTAGTGTATATTGTAGGTATGTGCTGTAACTTGCTGAATGATCCAGAGCTTTGAACAATTTATTCCATGAGACAACTACAAGCAGACTAACTGACTCAATCAACCAGAGGTCTGTTGATGGCAACAATGCGTGTTTCTGATGGCTAATTGACTGAACTGCCATGGTTTTAATGAAAAAAAAAAAAAAATCACAGAAGCTACATTTACAGTCAGAAAAGTAAAACACTTATTTAATACATGAATGTATGTCTTTTGTGTGAGTTTGCACCCAGGTGGCCTGTACATCACAGATAAATCTGCAGTGAGAACCATTAATAATTCATGCAATCCTAACATTACTCCTGGCGTAAAAACACCCAGAAATGTCTGCTGCTGGGGTGGCATAAACAGATGGGTTGAGTACTTTATTTATTTTTCGTAATATTTGGGGTTTTCTGAAGCAGAAGCAGAAACAATTTCCTCACAATCAAATAATCCCTTCTTTAGTTATCAGTTATTAGAAAGTGCCCCAAAAGTGTCAGACTACCACTCATTGCTTTAATTTTTCCTATGATGACCAGACATAGAACATCATGTACGTAAATTATAAGGGCAAAGTGAAAGAGATGGTCAAAACAGGGGAATACAGAGATTCAGTAAAGTTCAACAAAGACTAAGCGCATACATACACAAACCTTTTTCATCTACTGAAAATCGTAGGCACTCACAAACATTCACTCCCACGTACAGGCACAAAGAGCAAGCAATCATGGGGCCATTTAAGCCATATTCAATATGACACCTACCATACAGACAGAATGAGGGAGGACTGCTGCATTTGGTAACTCTGCCAACATAGATGCTTTCTACAATACACGCTTTTGATTTGATGAAGAATCTGTTGATAAAGTTGAAAGGTATAGATGTTTTTTCCAGATATTATTGAAGCTTTAGAACTCATGACAAAGAAAAGCTACTCACCTTTTGCTTTAATTGACAATTAGCCATTATTTGGGAATGTATTTAAAGATTTCTGGTTCTGTCTGAATCAAAGGTGTGTATTATAACATGACAACAGAAGCTAATACAACTTTTTCATGAGACAGCACAGCTGAGTTTTTCAGTAGTTTGATTTGTCATTTCTTTGAGTTACTTACTTGAAAATATGTAATTACCTAAATACTGGACAACATAGTTCAGTGTATGATTGAAAACATTACAAAAACGAAAGTACACAAAAATGTATTGACTATGAAATCCCAATATATATTATCACATATTTTGTCATTACATATACTGTATTTTTAGAATGAACCATTTAAGAAGGAACCTATTCAGTTGGATGCATTCTGCATCTTTGCCACTTGGTGTCACTAAATCCCATTAAATTACACATGCAAGTGCGCGCTGGATCTTCAGTAGAGACATTTACAAGAACTGAAAACACTGAACATGCAGTAAAATGACAACAAACATCTGGAATCCTAATTCCTTTTACAGCATCCAAGACGGTGGCACAGATTCAGTTTGTTTTACAGAAAGCAGCGAGATTAGCAACAGACTGACAGTGGCACAACTTTCTGCTATCAATGTGTAAGTTAATCACATACATAAAGTATCTTACTCTTGAGGTAATAAGACAAACCTGCTACAAGGGAATCATTATGTTGAAACATATGAATAATAAAGCAATTTTTCTTTTGGGATTAAACATATAAATAAAAGTGCAGATGTGTGTAGTTTATCAGAAATCACAGCTATTTCTAAAGCTAAACTAAATGCACACAAAAATATGAAAACATGTATTATATGGCCTACTTCCACACAGATCAGTTTATTTAGAAAAAATAAGACTATTAAGATGTTTTATTATAGTTATTTTTTTATCTAAAGCGCTTTCATTTAAATATATCATCAGAAGCCCTTATTTTGCCCACAAATTGATTTTCCTGAGAGAGAACTTCACAGACAGTTGCAGTACTTACTGGCATCCATATGTTTGCCGTGGTTTATCACAGTAAAATGGTTGCAGTAGGTGTTAGATGCAAACAAACCATTCTGCTCAAATCAATGAAAATAACTTATTTTTCTACATTTTCACTTTAAAGTAATTTATCATATCAGTTGACGCTGAAATACCTTAACCCAGGCAACACCATATGTAAATAAAAAACACAAATCATGCCCAAGCAGACCGATGTATTATATTCTGTATATATGACACACAAATCCATGAGGAGTTGCTGCTATTCTGTTCTTAGTGATGCAGTAGTCCGTTGCTAACGTAATACAACCAGTCTTGTTTTATCAGTTAGTGTTGGTGCATGAAAGATGAAGGAAAATATTACACACACTTGTAACATATTACACATTTACAGCTATGACTAATGGCATGCCAGACATTTTTCAAGACAACAGTATTGTAAATGGAAAGTGGCCGTTACTAAGATATTTCAGCAAGCATGACAGAGTTTAACCCTTCAGATCATAGGCTTATTATTTTTTATTTTTTCCACCTGCAAAAATCTTCCTAAAGAATCAACTCCACAACTGTAAAACCTAACCAAAACTATTTTATCCCTTTTTGTAGGGGTCACAACATTGGATTGTTGTGTTTGGCATATTGATTTTACTGAGGTCATATGGGAAATAAGCTATAATCAGACTTTGTGGAGAACAGTTCCAGAGGTGTATTATGGGTTTGAATGATTAATCATACTCTCTCTTTAACACCTAAATGGAAATATGAAAAGACAAACCTAAATGCTGGTGTTGAGTTTAATTCAATTCAATTTTATTCATATAACGTCTATTACAACACAAGTTGTCTCTGGGCTCTTTCCAGAGACCCAGAACATGACCCCCGAGCAATTATTACATAAACAACGGCAGGTAAAAACTCCCCTAGTGGGAGAAAAACCTTAAGCCAAACAGAGGCAAGAAAAACTCCCCTTTAAGAGGGAAGAAACCTTGAGCAGGACCTGGATCATAAGGGGGGGACCCTCCTGCCGAAGGCCAGCCGGGTAGAACAGGAAAAGGGGAGATCAGAAAGAGAGAATGAAGAACAGAGAGAGGAGAGACAAAGATACAAAAGGTACAAAGGCAAGATTAATAAGTATAACTATATGTCAGCAGCAAACATGTACAGAAGAGAAAAAGAGGGGGCAGATCAGCACAACAAACTACAAGAACAATGGAGCACAATTATGCTTATGAGATACTTCTAATTAAGAAAAAGAGAAAGAGAAACAGAGGAGGTGAAGGGCACCAGTCAGTGGATCATGTTGGGGTCCCCCTGCAGCAGGTCTACAGCAGCAGATCTAGGATGAAGCTGTGTTTAAGACCAGCTGGTCTAGTCTGATCCTGCAGCTGCAGCTATGACTACTGGTCCTAACACACTAAAGTACTAACTATATGCTTTACTAAACAGAAACGTTTTACTTTGGTTTTAAAGGTGGAGGTGGTGTCAACCTCCTTAACCTAAACTGGAAGTTGGTTCCAAAGTGATGGAGCCTGATGACAGAAGGTCCGTCCTCCAAATCTACGTTTGGATCCTCTAGGAACTACGAGTAAACCTGCACTCTGAGAACGGAGAGCTCTATTAGGAACATAAGGTACTATCAGGTCAAAATATCATGGTGCTAGGCCATTTTGAACTTTATATGCAAGTAAATAAATTTTAAATTGAGTTTCACAGGGAGCCAATGAAGAGGAGCTAACACAGACGAGCTCTCTCTTGTTAATTCCTGTCAGCATTCGCACTGCTGCATTTTGGATGAGCAGGAGGCTATTGAGAGAATTACATGGACATCCTCCTAATAATACATTACAGTAATCTAGTCTAGAAGACGCGTGAATTAGTTTTTCAGCATCACTCTGGGAGAGGATGCTCCAAAGCTTTGCGATATTATAAAGATGGAAAAGCACAGTCTTACAAACCTGATGAATATGCTGTTTAAATGACAAATCCTGATCGAAAATAACACCAAGGTTTTGCACAGTTGTACTGCAGGCCATCGCAACGCCGTCTAATCCCTTCCTGAGGTGCCTAAGAAGGTCAATAGAATGCAAACTTTTACAAGTTTGAATTTAATGGAAACCTTTCTGACATCTTTTCAGTTTGTCCCATTTCACTAACATTTGGTTCAGTGGAAAATATCTGTCTTGGTTGACTTGGTCGGAACTAAATGTAAAATAACAGTCACATAGGATTAAAAATCAGTTACCAATGTGTTGATTTCCCCTTTTTAAGGATAGCCCAAGATTGTTGTCATTCAGCTACTAAAATTCTGTATTCTTAGTTACTACTAGACCTATTATTCAAATTCAACTTTATAAGGTCTTTATTTCGAACATGATAGCAAGTAACAGACATGTTGAACATACTTAGCAAGGAATGCAACAGACACATTTTTGTAGCAGCAGCAGTCTTGACATGTCCGAAAGGGAGCAGGAAGAAGTAAAATATTATGGACGTGTGACTAAAACATGGGCTCAAACACATCTCATATTGGAAGTGAGCGTCTCTGATTGTCTAGAGAGAACTATTGTACAACTTTCAGCATATTTTCTGTGAAGTTACATCTTCACACATCTTGCACTACTTATTTTCAATTGAATTTAAGTGGGGTATAAGCTATGGTACAGATTGTGTTTGCTTGACTCTACCTGTGAGTTTTTGTTGTCTTTGTTATATATATATATATATATATATATATATATATATATATTGGGTTTTTATGTTTACTTTTCAAGGGTTCAACATCAAGGTCGGTCACACAAATCTGTGTTAAAAGAGCATTTTAATCATGCCGCTGAATCGAAACGATAAGATAAAAACTAAGACACCTGGTGGCCTTCTAGCGTAAAGTACAGCTGTTTTTGCACAATGTATAAAGTTAACAAAGGCACACAAATAAGGAAGTTTTCAAGAGAGAGAGAGCGCAAGAGAGAGGAATTTATATCAATGACCTTACACACATAGCACGGCCACAAATAATGTCTGTCTTAATCAAAACATTTATTGTGTTGTATAGTAAACTGCCCAGTTTTAATCCTGAGAGCACATTTTCTGTTCTTTTGGCTTGAAATGAGTAACAGATTCTGTAAACTTTCTCGGTAAATTGTGAGTGCAATTTTATTTTAAGTCAAATATATTTAAGGAAAAGGGACTGGATGGATGTTAAGTTTTGTCAGTTTATTTTGTAGTGCTAGATTTACGGTATGTGACTGATTCTTTCCTAAAGTTATATTCATGGCTTGCAAGTGAAACCAATGTAAAAGACTGGAACCCTTGTTTTTTTTCCCTCCAACTTTTGACAAACCTGCCAACAACGAAGAAAATCATTTTATTCTGATACCACCTTGGCAGACCTGGAATCTACCATTTGACATAAGGGGCATTCTTTTTGATGGATGTTGATGTGATTTCACACATACATATACAAACACAAAGAAAAAAACACAAAAACAATGTGAGCATGTTGGTATACAAAATTTGTAACAGATTTAACTTAGTCTGTTCTTGTGAAGAAAAAAAAAATCATGTTAAAAACTCATGTTTGACAGAGAAAAGAGAACCAGAAGGAAAAAAAAAAGATAAGCACAAACGTGTTGATACTTTGTGTTCCTCCACGAGTGTATAACATTATCAACTAAAAAGCAAAACTCTGTGATGTGACCAAGCTCCTGTAAAACAAAGCAACTCTCTTTGGACACTTAGATCTAATGGAACACCAGTGGCACCGCAAATCATCATGGGAATATTATTTTTGGTAATTGTGGGTTAAGGAAGCCTGTTGATCTAAATATTTATTGAAAAAAAAAAAAAAAGCTGAACATAAGATGTCAACAGCCTGTGATCAGTGTTGAGAGTTGCTCTGTGTTCTAGGTGTGGCGTCGTGTTTCTATGTCTGCCTTTAGCGATGGTACGATTCATCTGGGAGTCTTTAGATACAAAGCATATAGTCATTTTGAAAATGTATAAGTACAACTAATAAACAAGATATTCTGTACAGTGACCTATGACTTGCATTTATGCTCAATCTCAGATGAATATGCACAGACTACGTGTGTGTAGATTTATATTTTGGAAGGGTAAATTTGAAGGTAAAGTATGTCAGAAGGTTCAAAAAACGCATGACAAAAAAAAATGGTTTCAAAAAGCAATCAAACCAAAGTTACGGAGAGAAAACGTCATCAGCTTATTCAGCAGCCTTACTTTCTTCATCCTGAACTTGACTTTTTTTTCCACTCTGTAATGAGGCGAATGTTTTTCCCACACTGCACCAGTGGACTAATCTGGCCCATAATTTTAATTCTTGTCATATTCGATGCAACTAATTAAACTGGTTCCTCTGGATTTGACTTTGATTTCAAGCAGGCAGACTAAAGAATACAGAAAAAGCTGACCGTGGATGTCGTTGGACAGGCATACGACCAATCAGAGGAACGAAACAAGTGGCGTAGGTAGAGCAACAAGCAGACTAGTATCAACAAGACATGCAATACGGTGTGCAGTGGAGCAGGAATGCCAACATATGACAAGTCGCTGTAAAACTTGTTGATCCAAGGTGTATGAAGCTCGGGTCCCACAGAGAGCAGAACTGCCATGGTCTGGTTTCACCACAGGTTGGAAGCGATTGTCCTCCGTCCTCAGGTCTCACCAGGAGTGTTTCAAAAGCGGAGCGCTTCTGAGCGTTGCCTCCTCAACTGGATTTGTGAGATTATGGTTTACCCTAAAGCTTCAAGGTCAAATGACAAATGCACCGTAGTCTGTTCATTTAAGAATTATACATATAAAATGGATGAATGGTGTCAAATAAAATGAACTTGTCAACTTCTAAACTGAACTGCTCCTCTATTTGGTCCAAATCTCTTCTAAAACCCTCTGAATTGTTTACCCAGACATCCCAGCTCCAGAGGTTAATGTAATTTCTTTTCTTTTTTCTTTTATGCCTTGCAACACAGAAATTGATCGGTTACATAGTGGGGCTCAGTTCCCACCGAGTTCTATCTGAAAGGCCTTTTAGAAGCAGTTAATAAAAGACAATGAGCCATTTAAGGGGGTTAACTTTAGCAGACATGTTTTGTTTTTTTTTAAGTGAATTTTGGAGTAACTGGTGTGTTTTTGTTACGGGACGATGTTTCCGGAACGTAGTCCTGGACTGTCCCAGCTTACTTTCACCCTTCCATTTACTTAAAACTCTTGTAATTGCGTTTATCGAGGCATCAGCATTCACCATTTCCTTAAAAGCTTTCCCTTTTAAAAAACAAAGAAATTCAAATAAAAATCAATACTCCTGTGATGGATAAAAATAAATTAAGATTCAAAAATCAAATTTACTGCTCGCTTTAGTGTAAAGAACTCCAGGCAGAATTGAACACGCGAACAAGACAGGGGAGGTATTTACATTTAACGCGCAGCCTGCTGTAATGACAGTGTTAATTGTGCTGTGGGGTTTTTATTAAGGTGACAATAGATGTTGAACCCACAAGCAAAATGGTTGAAAGTTAACAGTTTAGGGAATTATTTTAAAAGTCAAGAAAAAAAAAACTGGCTGACGGTGTGCAAAAGCAAACAGACAAAAGGTTGACATCTAAAACATAAAAGACTAAAAAGAAAGCCGGGCTCCCACTACAATAATTTAAGTTGGACCTTACAGCACATACAACTTTAGGAAGCTGTCCACAAAATCTGCTGGATTGGAGGCAAAATGAGGCTCAGGTCAGTGGCAAAAAGCCTTCGGTGTGGCTCTTGAGGTTCACTGATGCTCTGCACTCTGATCAAATATCTAACATGCTATATATTTTATATAAGTTGGCTGGGGAGAAGATGAGAAGATGATGGGGAGAAGATGATAAGTGAGGTGTCATATGAAACTGCAACCATTGAAAAATGCAAAAATGGTGAGGGTACTTGAGAAGGCGAAACCTGGATGAGGAATACAGCAAGGCAGCACGCACAGTGTTAAACATCACAGAGAGACCGACGAAGATGGAAGCGCGTACTTCAGCAAGAAGTCCCATGTCTTTTCATGAAAATGAACCTGACAGTTTTCTTCAACAAGCAGGTGAGCAAAAGACGTAGATTCACCAAAACATGCACACCAAGCAGTGTGCACATTATGATTATTCAACAATAATGAAAATAAAGAAAACTCCCCTTAGTTGAAGGCAAGAGCAGGCTATCAGGGAGGAACCAGGAACTGTAACATAGGATCTGTGCAGGAATCTGCAGGAAATGTGACAAAGATAGGAGGTAAACAAATAACTATAGCGTAAGTGCGAATAAAGGAATTTTGATGAGGCTCTATGAGAATGTGGGTGATTTATGGTGAACGTGACAACAGTCTGCTCTGCATTAAGAGGCAAGTAATCATCTAAGCGGATAAGTGGAAGAAGATGGGTGGTAATTATCTAAGCCTTAAGAAATAAAGTCCACAATACAGAACACAGTCAAGCCTTTTATTTTTTGTGTATATATATATATATATATATATATATATATATATATATATATATATATATATATATATATATATATATATATATATATATATATATGTATATATATATATATATATATATATATATATATATATATATGTATATAAAACTGTGGCCATGGTGTAATCTGAATACATCAGCTAATAAGGAAATCCCTAAATCTGTCCCACCATGCTTTTATCTTCAAACTATGAAGAAAATGTGGACGCAAGCATACAAGATCATCTTCAAATGCATGCTGAGTCAGTGGATCTGAATCTGTCCTGGAACGTTTTCACACCTTATATTAGTGTTGGCCACTTGTGATTGGATTTTCTGAGACCTATTTTGACTGAACAGGATCTCATAGGTGTTGGGTAAACACTGCTTTATTTATTTATGCATTACATAGAATTATTTTTTTACCTTTTTTTTCACCCCTATTTTCTGTCATTTCTGTCTGCCAGGTATTGTGGTCAATTCTAACTGAAGTCTAAAGCAATAAGAAGTTACTTCTCCCCAAATCCAGATGAAGTGAACTAATTGTGTCAGGCCTCAGTCATAACCAGGTGTAGGAACGTTGTTGGAATAATTGGAATCACTCCACACCAACTTTAAGAATGATACAACATTTGGTTTACGTATTTTAGAATGTCATGGTCCATACATGGCCAATACACGTGCCCTAAATGATTGGGGGATGCAAATAAAGTAATGTTTTATTTGAATGTGCCTGTTTGGATGCGTATTTTGCTGGTTTAGGACATACTACCGTGACAGTCTCTGATGGTCGTCCGGTGGCTCCGGTCGTATGTCACCGCTTCAAGTGAGAAACCACAGGTAGATTTGTCATTTTCCTAGTTGATAAAACCTGCTTTAGATCTTGATTCAGAAATGTCTTTGTTATTACTTCATGGAGAAAGAAATGCAAAAACAAATAAATAAATATGCAGGTAAATAGTTACATTTTATCCAACCATATGATACAAATACATAAATTCATAACTAATGAACTATATGTTCACTTCTATGTGGATGTCTTTTAATGTATTTATTTATGACTTTACAGCTGTTGTTTCCCATATGCTTCCAGTTCTGTCTTTTGCTGAGCTGAACACTTTGATATCTGTAGCCTTTCAACATCGTGTTTGAACTTCCAGGGAGTTTCCAACATCTGATATTGCCAGCACAGGTACGACTCATTCCCAGTGCTGTCCACTGACCGGACGGTGATGTTAACATCATCCAGCTACATCATTTAATTTGCACAATATTGAAGACACTTTTTGAATTAATGATGCTTTTTTTTTTTACCTTCTGCATTCTCCATGTTTCATTAAGTTTTCAAAAAAACTTGAGCAGAGCCTTTGTGTTTCCATAGCCTCTGCCATTGTCTTCAAATTATTTTTTGTCACTATTTGTTTACCGACTTAATTTTCCTTTGCGTTCTCTTTGGATTTAACCTGTGATGGATTGTGTCTACTCAGACAATGTTGCCTTTTACCAGAGACTGTTTTCCTGGCAGCTTATATCCCACCTCCAGTAACTTCTATTAAAGTTTCCTTTTGATTTTTTCCATTTTCCTTTGTGTCTTGTGTTAGGGTACTCTTTCCTTAGCACCCAGTGACAATAGAAACACAAATTCAATGTTAATTTGGAGGTGTTTTTTTAGGTTTTTTTTTTTAGCTTCAGTGGCTCCATTTTGGTTGAAAAGTCAAACATCATCAAACTCAAATATTAGGCTAATTTCTTCACACACTCCCCACTTTGATTGATCCTAATGTTTATATTTTCAGTTGTGAACACAGTAAATACTCATAATCCAACTAAAACAATTAAAATTAAAGCTGTACAGAATTTCATATGGGATAGGGGCAAAGAGGCAAAGTCCCAGTGTCATTGTCATGTTGAGCATTTCCTTTATAAAATGAAGGCTTGATTATATTTACTGATAACATAAATTATTCTGTTTCTTGTTGTTTTGTACTGTACAACAATGAAGGGTCTGCAAGTATGAAGACTGAGCCTTAAACAGAGAAGCTTTAACTGTGCCATCAGTTCCCAGAGGGTCTTAAAGTGTGAAGTTAAAGGAAACCATGGTACCATGTACCTTTTGGTCTAGGTCACTCTCGCCCCACTGAGAGTGAAGGACGTTGTCTATGCCACAAACGCATACAGGCATGCTGGCACGCCTCTGAAAAAATGAACCAAAATGGTTATTTAAATGAGGCTATAAATATGTTAATTTTTGCTCTAAAGTTGGACATTTTAACAAAGGAGTCAATGGAAATTGGCTCACTTTTGCAGCCAGCCCCCAGCGGCCACTCGTGGAACTGCAACGAATTTTAGTTCCACATGAGCCTCAACTGGGAAGTTAGATGTTTGGCACTTGTTTTGAATGAAGCTCATTTAGCCATGGCCAACAGTAAGCACATATTTCTCACCGTTCCCAAGCGGCAGCAACATACCAGTGCATGTAAACGTCAGTTTGCAAAGCCACCTGCTACTTACTGCAAGAAGCTTTACTTGGAGCATCACAGATGTGATCACCCCTATTGCCTAACCCAGAAGAGGTCTCTGCCTCTCTTTAAGTCTATACTCAATTGTTCAGAACACAGTCCCAGTAAGAGTGGTTTGCTTTGTCAAGCCTAAGCTTTCCTGACATTGGAAGTGATTTACTGGGTAATTATTGTTTTTTTTTTGCTGTTTGTTCATCTGTGGGACCACATACTGCTGTTATCATTGCTACCTTTTCCAGTCTTGCCAATATTTTTATTTACTGTGGGATAATATAATTTAAAAAAGGTCAGTTGTGCTTATTTTGCATGGGCATGGCATCTGTTGATTATGAAAGCAGGTCCCCAGATTCACCTCTTGCTCTATACGTCTGCTTCAGATTGTTTAGTCATTACGTTTTGGTCGTGCACCATTTTGTTAAATTCAGAAATGCAATTTCATTAATTATTAAGAATTGTTGTTGCTTTTAATAATAGAAAGGCCTTAGACAGACATGTATTCTCAGTTATCTCAAAATGTTATAAGGCCCCAGTCACCGAATGGAGATTTATTCCACTCTGGGCAATTAATCTGTTCATGTAGATGATGCCTATTAAAGTCAGTGAGAATACCATTCTCTTGCTGGCCATTGGGAATTCAACAGAAATTAATCAGTTATAGGAAATAAAAACGGAGCAGGAAATAGAGTGACCTTTTTTCATGCAGTGAATGACGCAGATATACAATGTCTGTCAAAAAAAGAAAAAAAATCTACAAATTATTAAAAGCTTATCTTTTCCTGAACCTTTTCCAAGTCCTCTTACAAAAACTTCAAGGCCATTAAACCATCTATTTAGAATCAGCATATGTGAGGGAAATCTGCTGCCAGACTAGCTCATCCCTGGACAATACTGTTAATTATACAGATTTCAAAGTCACAATCAGGAGGAGAAAGTCTAGTTGCGAGGGAAGAATGCATGTTTCATGTCTCTCTTTGTTGCTGCCAGCTCTTCGTGGTAGGAAAAAAGAGGGAGAGTTTGCATGGCAGACTTAAAATAGCATCAATGGGATCAACTATCGTCTCAAGATCAGGGAATGAGGGGCTGCATGTGGCTCTTAGTGCTGGCTGGAGCTTGCAATGGAGAGACTGATAAAGTAAGAAATGTGTGGACAAGGGGATAAAAGTGTAAGGGAGAGGCGATTAAGGGCGTTGAAAGAGGGAAAGGTATTGAATTAGGATGAAAGGTGAGAAAGGGAGGAAACTAAGGCCAAGGCAATGAGTGGAAGGAAAAAAAGGGAGGTTAGAGGAAAGAAAAAATGAGAAGAATGCATGGCAGATGGAAAGAATTACATTAAACGTGAAGGCATGAAATGGAGAGGAAGCAGGTGTTGAAAAAAGGATTGGGAAGACGGGAGGAAAATGGATAGCAAAAGGAAAGCAGTGAGAGAGGGGCGCCTAGGAGGAAATAAGGGATTAAGAGTTTGCAGAAGAAAACCAGGTGGAAGCATATACAGCTTGTGCCGGCTGTCGGCATCCATCTCCGAGATAAGAACTCTTGCTACATGATCTGTTTTCCCTCATTACAGATGAAAGCGTGCGCTCTCGCACTACAATCAGATCAGCTGCGACTATCGCCATTGTTGCCACCAGTCAGGCTGATTTTGTCAGCAGCACAGCTGAATGATGTGCACTCTGCCAGGCATTGTGGAGCAAACAGCAGTACAAGCCTTTGTGCACAAATGGCTGATCCAGCCTCAGCTGTGTCCTGCCGTCATAATCACATTGTCAAGATCAGTAAAAGCACATTTAATCGCTTATCTTCTTCTTCTTTCTTTTTTTTCCATGAACTGCGTGTGTGTGCTACTATGAGAAATGTTAATTATGCTAATTCTAGCCCAAATCTATGCAATGACTACTCAAAATGTTTTGTTTTTTTTGGGGGTTTTTTTTGTGGTCAAAACGTAAAGTGTTTCCTTTTTGTAACATCAAAGTTAAGGTTTTACACAATGCAACGACTGTAAAGCAATCGTCACATAAAAATCTAAGCTGAATGGAAGTCTAAGACTTATGTTGTAGGTTCTTGTAAAATTCACACAATCACAATCAACAAATTCATTTGCCAAGTTATAAACTTTTCACTTTTTGGCCAAAATGAAAAAGTTTGGACCACCCAATGTCTCATAGGGGTAACTAAAGTGTCTAGTTACCAAAATGAGACACCAGTTGACTAGCTCTGTTTATAGGAAACTATTGATCTGGTTGATTGAAGTTTGTAAATATGGTGGACAGAAGGTTCAATTTATGAAATGGTCCTAGAAGTGGTAGACCTAGACTGTTAGGCTAAGTTTGTCTTTTAGTCACACACTTACACATGCAAGCAGATCTCCGAAGGTGTTGTTTTTCTCGTATTTGTCTACATAACAAACCTGCTATCAGAGGTATCCACTACAAGGTGCTCCATGGACCTAGACCCCTGTCCCCAGTCCACCTAATCATATTTGAAAGTTGCTTACAATACACATGGCAACTTTAGAGCAAAGCCCACTATCCCTCATGTTTGAGATGGTTCCCTACGTCAGTACAGCCTGTTACAAATGACTGTGTCATTAGCAGTCTTGTGCAGACCTTGATGACAAGCTGATGATGACCATCAATTAGATTCAGGTGTGTTAATGTAAGGAAACATCTAAAAATTAGAGTGCATATCTAAAATATGCACTCAGAAGGCCCTGAGGACCAGGACTGAAGACCACTGATATAGAGGATATCTGGTAACGGGTCACATATGCCTCTACCAGGACCTGCGTGGGTCATCATTCGAATGCTCTTTCTTTTTCTTCTTCCTTTTTTGAGATCTGCAAATCCAGTTTGTTTCCATTTGTGTGTGTGGTGTGTTATAGACTATTTATATTTGTTTTGTATTCTTCAGCAGAATTGTAGGTATTGACAAAGTTAGAATACCACTGTACAATGAAACTTGTTTCATTCAACATTAAGTGACTGATCTAAACTGACTTTATTTGCATTCCAACACATCATTAAACGTGGGTATGCCATAAGACTTATAGAGACACGTTTGCATGTTTGCTTGATGTTTCAACACAGAAATCTCCCCTCCAACAGTATTTTGTAGAGGCACCATCATTGCTTTTTGGGATTAATTATGACTCAGAATAAAAGCAACTGCGGCAAAGAAACACAAGAAAAAACTTGGTATTGTCATGCACTGACATGTAAATAATCACATATTTTATTTATATTTGATAGATTTATATTTGTTCTAGAATGCTTGTAGATGTTACTGTTAGCACTGCAATGTTACACACAATGCATGTCATGACATTTTCTTGTAAAAATGCTTTGTTCATAACTTACAATAAAACTCCATAGGGACTCATCCTCTTGCCTTTCATGTCAACAGTGGGATAAGGGTTATTTCTGTGTGTTATGTATCTCATGGTAATTCAAGCATAGGAGGCACTGACACAATAAAAAAGTTTATAAAAAGAAACAGTTTGTTAACATTTCAAAAGTGATATTTTCAGTCTGCATAAATTCATCCTTTAAAAACAGGAAGAATTTCCTGGACTTTTATTATTATTATTATAATTACATTAGATGTGTTATGATGTATTGTTTTTTTTTTCTGTTTATTTTCATTTTCATACATACTACTTGTGCCTTAGTGAGATATCTTATAAAACAAACGAAAAATAAAGAAGACACAGAAATGAACAGAATAAACAAGTAACATCAACTAATGATTGTACAGTGGGGCCCATTAGTGTCCGTGCTGCTAGTCTGTAGATCAGGGGGGTATTCTAGAGGGGAGGTTTAACAAACCATGTGATTAATCTTGAACTCCAGCTTTTCTAAACTGTCATTGTGTAAGCCCAACCTCAGTTCCAAAACAGCAGCTATGAATTACCCTGATATGAACCAGCACCGACCCCCTTCATTCCTGTGGCCGTGCTGTCTTTCAGAATCAATAAGAGGGCAGCCTAAAATAGATGAAATTCCTGTGGATGCATCCTTCTAGCCAGTAACCTGAAGATGCCAGTGCTATGGTACAATATACATTCTTAATAAATATTCTCCCTTCAACCCCAGTCCATTTCCTTGGTGTTGCCCAGGCATAGGCAAAGACAAACTTTGTGCACTGACTGGTAGGCATACAGCGTACCATGATGTTCGCTGTCCCTGGTACTGAACAAATAAATTATAATGTTTAGATAGATGTTTGGGCAACTTTATGGTGTGAAATGTTAAACATCGGACTGCAGAATTTGAACATAACTAAAGATTCAATAAAAGACATTAAAAAAATCATCAAGGTGAGAAAACAAATCAGTCCGACGCATCGGTGTAAAGCATACATATTTTTGCCTCTGTATGTTTTATGTGACCAAGCACCATCCTTGGTCAACGAAGGCTTGAAATACTCAACACAATCTGAACAACACTTACCCACTAGGTTAAGTATAGATGGTTTCCACGGTGATAAACAAAACCTGTGTTTTTGGGAACCAGGTGAGAATAATCTTCTCAGGTTCAGGATAACCTGAATAAAACCTACCATCCTACCAGGTTATGTACAATGGACATGTTGTCATGGTGACTGCCATATGCTATGATGTTTTGGAACAAAAAGCATACATTTACTGGAAACTAAGAAACTGAGTCTTAATGTTTGTCACAAGTGTTTGCATGCTAAATCATTGCAAATTAAGGGAATGCCATTTCCATTAGAAGAGTCACAACCCCAGTCCATTAGCCTGCTCTTACTCAGACTAATGTGCAAATTATAGAGAGACGTGCTTAAGTGGTAATGCATCTGTATGCGGGGATGGAGTTGTGTACGCTGTGCTTATTTGTTTATTAAATCAAAAGGCAGTCAAAATCAGTAAACAGTGGTAATAAAATGTAATTTATCTGGGGTTTTTTTCTTTCTTTTTTCCCAGCTACATTCTAAAGCACCAATAAACCTGCTCATATCTCCACACAACCGTCAGAAAAGGTCCTGCATCACTGAACTATATGTGAGTCTACAGTTTTCGAATGAAGCATGAATGAGGATGAAGCACAAACATCTATAGAGAGCAGGGAGAAAGAAGTAGCTGGCGATTTAAAATGGGCTCCTCATTTTGTATCTTTTTGCATTCCAAAGTTCAAAATATGAGATGCAGAAATACAAAAAAACAGCAGCTTCCCACCCCCACTAATGGTACATTTATAAAAATACAACTACAGAGTACTTGAAAATGAAACTCATATAATAATGAGCCAAAAAAATAGAGTTTGGAGTACAAAAAGAAAATATGACGGTGTACTTTTAAAAGTTGGTCTATTTTTACCTCATTGCTGACCTGGTAATATTTTTAGATTTGTTGACTCACAATAAGCGGCTGGCTGTGCTGTCGACAGCTTGTGTGTCTTTGCAGCTGATACCAGAGCACAGAAGCCGATGAGCACATGGCGTCTCAGTCAGGAAAATGTGTCATTAGGGCTGTTTGAAATTCTTGGATATTGGACTGAATTGCCGTTCCACAGAAAGTGCTCCAGAAGCCTCTATTATTCAGTCTCAAGACATAATGCCAAATATCACAAAAGCCGACAGAATTAAAAAAGCAGAAATCTGACACCATTTCTGCTGCACTTTTGGCAGTTGGCTGCAATCACATTTCCAACCTCTAATTAGTTCTATCTATAAAATAAATCCGTAAAAGCACTCCCGAATGCATTTTATATACAGACCGCAAACAGACCAAATTTGCAACCTTTTTGTTTAAACCAGAAAGAAGAGGGAAGGGCCAGCATTATTATTATTATTGTGCCTATTTGTAATTCTTAATGTGTTAATTAAAATGCCTTGTGCAGAAAAATTCTGACACGCTTCATCAATGTTGTATGACATAACTATCGCTTAATGCGGCAACGTTTGTGCACACTTGCTTCTTGGAGCATGTTTAACCGCCACTGTGTATCTGCATTGTGTATGATAATTTTAGTATTGAGATTACATGCTGTTAGCTACACCACAAGGGATGTGCCTGTTTATGCAACAACTCAATTACTAAAGAATTATTATTAACCCAAATAGTGAAATTTATTGTCGTATGCAGGACACTGCTGGATAAATCTTTTTTTTTTCTTTTTTTTTGCTGAATAAATCATGTGAGAGCTGTTTAATAGATACATGTGTTGTTCTTGGTATCAATTTCTTTCACGTAATTTAGTGCTATAATCTCAACTATATAGACACTCATTTTGTGTTAAAATTAACAGAAGGAACGAAAAACATAATTAAAACTACAGTGTATTGAGTTAATAACATTTTTTCATAATGAAGACATGGTGATGCCTGTTACTGACTTTGCTACTGATATCAAGGGACCATTGAGGGCCTCCAGAAAAGCCTAAAAATACTACAGATATTTTTAAACAATTTGGATAAAATTCTCCACAATGGAAAACAAGATGCTGAATAATGATAAATTGCTTCTGAAAAGAAGACAAAAATGTTATATTTTATCTCAGTATGGACTTGGTTACACCAACTTTTTCAACAATAGCAGCTTCAGTCATCTCTTCATGTTTGGCACAACTTTTTTGTGGAAGTTTATCTCTATAAGAATTGTTCAACCTCATCTAGGTTGGATGGTGAGTCTTAGCTCAGTCCCTTTTTATTATTATTATTATTTTGTTTTTGGTCTGTCTATAAAGCCATTCCTGTTTTTAACTGGCTGCTTGCTTCAGGACATTTTCTTAATGAAATGTACATTTTTGCCAAGGTTCAGAGTATTCAGAGTATTTGAGAAAAGGTTCCACTCTGCATCCATCTTACCATGTATCCTTAGTATTGTACCATTCCCTGCTTCGGTGTGTATGTATGATCAAATTTGAGTCCACATTACAAGTGTCTGAAAATACTTACTGACAACACATTCATCAAACTGATTTAATACATTAACTAGTACTTGGCTTGCATATAATGTGCAGTAAACTAGTTATGGAGGCTGCAAAAAGCATAAAAAAACCTGAAAATTACCTATTAAAAAAAGAAAAGTGTAGGAATGTGATTGAAGAGAACTGGAAACAGCCTGCCTTCTTATACGGACGCCTGGTAACTGCTGCCAAAGAGGCCACCGGTGGTTTTAATGGTCGAAAACAATAATGCCCGCCAATATGGCGGCCCGCTTACAATGGTTTATGAAATCTGATGGCTGAATGTTGCTCTGTGGACTGAGGGGTCTTTGTTAGGTTGGCTGTTGCCAAGCATCAAACCAGAGTCAGCAGCTGGTAATACAGGTGCCAGCAGACAAATTAAGTACTTTTATATACATCAAACTCCATTGTTAAGCTTGTTTGCTTTGATTTTGTGAAGTAAAACAAAAAGCAGATGTCAGGTCAAATCCTTGCAAATTACAATCACAGACTATGTCAAACTTGCTCTACACACTGTTTTAAATTGAAAGGAGCTACAGGGCCCACTGTGTTGCTGTTGGACCTGTTATATTTAAGATCCTTTATTAGTGAACTCCTATTGCATTATAGTCATTGGCTTTTTTAATATGTGCTTTTCAACCCTGATGTTTTGTTTTTTGTTTTTTTTATTAATTAAACTTCCATCCATCCATTATCTATACCCGCTTTATCCGTTTCCGGGTCACGGCGGTCTGTCGGAGCCTATCCCGACGCATAGTAGGCGAAAGGCAGGGGTCCACCCTGGACAGGTCGCCAGTCTATCCAGGGCCACATGGAAGACAAACAAGCAATCACGCTCACATTCACACCTACGGAGAATTTAGGATGATCAATTAACCTACCCTGCATGTTTTTGGACTGTGGGAGGAAGCCGGAGTACCCGGAGGGAACCAAGCAAGCACGGGGAGAACATGCAAACTCCACACAGAAAGACCCACCGGGCCGGGAATTGAACCAGGAATCTTCTTGCTGTGAGGCAACAGTGCTAACCACTAAGCCACCGTGCTGCCCTTAATTAAATTTTTCATTCCTTTTAGGAAAGCCATTTATACATTTTTACATTGATATTTATTTCTACACTCTTACACCCAGAGATACGCAGCGGATTTTCCTTTCTTGTTTTTATTCTTTCACTCAGTCAATGTCCAGATGTGAGATGAGTCCCAACTGGAACTGCTTGCAAACAGGCAGATCCACATAAATGTAACATCTGTTTTAATAGTTTTAATACAAAAGCGTACAGTCCAGGCCCACAATTCAGTTGGCCAGATTGGGGCCACTGGAAATTTGCATCTGGATGCTTTTTCTAGTAATGACAAAAAGAGTATTCAAAACAAGAACAGTCAGCAAGAACGCCACATTACAAATGCTTTCTTGGGGTATTAAAAGTTGATACTGCTCTCTCATGCTTCCTACCACTGGACTGCTTGAATATGCTGTGTAAACATGTCTCCGTTAACTCTGTTCGGCTTTTCCTTTCTTGATATGTAGCAGCAATTGCTGAAGGAGAATATTAATCCAGTGTATGACTATTTAGGGTTTATCTCCCTACCAGGGAACAAACTCTTTCATTGGAAGGGTCGACAGTTAATGGTTAATAAATTCAAATCAGATTTTTCTGCAATAAATGGTATGTCCTGCTTTACAAATCTCTTCTCAGCAGCTTCTGCTGCCACAAGCACAAGCATCTACAGTTGCATTTTTCTGTCAAAGTGAGTGAGTCTCGACGCTGCCACGATGTTTGATGACATGGTGTGAACACAAATGGTTTATGGCGGATTGGAGTCGCTGCGGAGGTAGAGCTGAGGGACTGCCAAACAGCACCGCTCTCTTTCATGTTATCTTCATCACTGCCTCTGACACGCTTTTCATCGTGAGTTCATGTTGGGCTGCTGGCTTAGAGGGCATTATTGTTACCAGTGGCTTGTAAATTATGTGGTGGTAAATGACTGCTGGTCCACAGGGTACCGGATTGACATCATTTGGTGGCTGCGGCATGCACGTCGACAGGGAAAAAGGAGGGTGGGATTTATGCAACGCACAAAATTAGTACTCAGACACAGTTGTTCTTTAAAACCTAATAGGTAGAATGAAAAATTGTTAGAAAAAACAGTGCCTGCAAAAAGGGCACTAAAGTTATACAGTCAGAGGGCAAAAGAGCAGGTGTTTGAGTGCCACTTGGAGTCTGAGCACATGACTACAATTTTACATCTAGTCATCTTAGATTTATCCAACCACAGTAACTATATAACGCGATTTAGTTCAATGTCCCATTAATTTAGCTAAAATTGGATATGGAAAGCTAGAAACTTATTACGTTTGACCAAAAGAGTAGATGTAGATGAAGGAGACTTCTAACTGAGGTTGTTCAAAATTCCATGTGTGTGTTCTACCTAGGAAGTGTGTAAGCGTAGTTGAGATCTTGTGAAACACATCTGTTCCCTCCATCACATTAGTAGTATGATAAGATGTTTATAGTCTTTGGTGGAACAGATCCGGGCTCACCTCAATTCACTACCTTTTTTAGAGCAATGCAATTGGACTTTCAAAAGGAAAATAGTGCAGGTGAAGGAAGCATTAATCAAGTAATTATATTTCTTCCAGAAGAGCAAAAATAAAAAAAAAAATAAAATAAAAATTCTAAACCAATGTGTGCCCAATGTCATAATTTCAGATATAATATTGTGACAGTTAAGCTTATATTATAAGAGAAAATAATATAAAAATGCAAGAAACGATCAATTAAATTTGCAAAAACAACAAATAGCAAAAACAAAAACCAGACTGTATGTAATATGCAGTTAATTGGTATATTATGCAGTCCTTATTTGCAAAAGTTTTCCCTGCTGTGTTCGCAAGACCAAGGACAAAAGAAGCACTAGCGATTATTAAAAACTGCAGCTAAATCCTGTTAGAAAGTATTACCAGGCAACAAAACAAATAACAGAACATATTCTGACTGTAAAATTCCACAAAACATCCCAGGGCCAGTTAAAGTGAGCCAAGAAAAATAAATAAATGCAGAAAGAGCTGCATGTGGATAGGAAAAGGTGAGCCTTGAGACTTGTATGACTGCTGAAATGGTGAAACTGCTTTTTTTAGAACGTTTGGGCAGAAAGCAGATGTTGATTTTTTCATATTTATACTATTTTCTTTTTGTTTTTGCTATTAGAAATGAAAAATGTGTTTCATTTTAAAAGTGGAAAATAATAAAATGCCATTGTGTGCCGTAAGTAAGCCCACTTCAACTCAACAATTAATCTCATTCCAGTTACTGCATTCAGTTTAAAGCTGAAAATTACAACCTCAAGTTTGTGCAACATGAGATGCTTCTTGCTGCCAGACGGTGACAAATTGAACATAAGAGTGTTAATAATTTGGAAACTGGAGCTGAGATTTCACTTTTATCTTTAGTTGGTAATATGCACAAATGAATCCACAAAATTCAGCTAAACTTGTACCTTTTTTTTTTTTTCCTTTTGACAACTGTCTGCATGTATATTAATGGTTAGTACCATGATTTGGTAAAACCTTAATCTATGCATTTTAATCTTACACCAGATGTTAGTTTTATTAAGATGCATGAATGTGTAAGAGTGTTTCTGTCCTTCAGGACAGCAGGATGTAGGTTTTGTTGCAGTTCCCCGGGTGACTGATAGAGTCTGGCTCCAAAAGCGAGTCAGTCTCCATTGACTCTCATGTTAAATATCCAACTTTAGAGCAGAATTAAACATATTTACAGCCTGGTTAAAAAAACCAGTATGGTCTCAATCGTTTGATTTCACATCCGTGGCAACTCTGAGGGGGGTGAATTTTTTTTGTACCACACCAGAAGAGTTTATATCAAGCATTAAATGTATACCTAAAATGATTGATTGGCAGTCTGCTCAGCCAGTCGTTAGCCGTTATAATTTCTTTTTTTGTACTGCTGTTCACAAAGCAACCATATGTCTAAACACGACGGTCATTTTTGATTTCGCTGTCAAGTCAACATATGAAACGATTTATCCCACTGTAAATGTCTGCCGGCTGCTCTGCAGATATTTCGGTGGAGTTCAGCTTGGAGCAAAGCTAAGTTTGATTGACATGCAGTCGGCGTGTTCCCATTGGCTTGCTGAGCCGCATGGCTGCCCTCTCTATTAGGGAAAAGGGGCTTCAAAACCAGTCTTCAGAAACCGGAAACCAATAGGTCATGTGACCAGACGCTCCTTCCATCGATATATATATATATAGTCCATGCAGGGCAGACCTTTACAGCGGGATAACATTTAACGCCTTTACTCAATGTTTGTGTGAATTGTCTTAGTGGTGAGATAAATGAACATACATCTATATATAAACATGCAAGCAAGCACTCACGTACATACGTACATACACACAGTCTTATATCCGTCTGTGTGTCATACTCTTCTCAGAATTGAAAGCCAAAGAGAAGAAATATGTTTTTAACATTGACTTGAGCATAGCTAGTCTGAGCAGCGCGAATATGAAAAGGAAAGCCGTCCGTTCCACAGCTTTGAGGGTGCCACTGCAGAAGCTCGATCACCTCTATGGGGGTTATACAGCCTTTGACATTTGCTTAGTTTGGATTAAGATGCATAATTGAATCCACAAAATTCAGCTAAATATATTTGATATTTTTGGTGATTAAACATGTACCCTGAAAAGACAGGAATGATTGGGACAGTCATTTTTGTTGACAAGGCCTCATTTTTATGTGAAAACATTCTTATGAGGCTCAACCACATGATTTCTATTCAGATGTCTGAGTCACGGCTGCTATGACACCTTTGGTACAGTTCCCTTTTTATACCATCAAAGAGGAAGCCCCCGTCTTTCTGTTCCAGCAAATTATCTCCTTCCATCTATTGTGACCGACCAGCGCACCTTTCCACACAAAGACTAGCCCTCACTGATACTATAGCACTATAAAAAGACTCCTGAATTCACACAAGAGTTCATAAAATTGGATCTGACAGGTCACCACGCATTGACATTTCTTGAAGTTAGAAGAAAACTATCTGGACCCCAACATTCTACTGTAAAAAACATGCCTTGTTTTTCTTTTTTTTGGGGGGGGGGGGTTCTTCTCTTTGTATCTCAAGAGATCTCAAGAGCGAGTGTATCATGAAACAAGGCAAAAACCCCAGATACACAAATTGTTTTTACCAATTCAAAGAAGAATCAATTTGACATGTTTGTATTACAAGGTCAAACTCATGGCCAGATGAATAAACAATTCATATACACAACACTTGTGCATTTACACTTTCTTACACACACAAAAAAAAAAACCAACATAGTCAACTGGAAGTGCTTTGAAACAGCATCAGTTGGTAATAGTCATGTGCATGAGCGTATACTCTAGTGGAGTTAGAAGAACCCTTCTAAAACAACTTCAAGAAGGAAAACAAATGATTTGAGATTTTTAAGACTTTCTGGCACAAAATTAGATGGCTCATCTGCTGCTTTAGTCTTCCAGGGCATATTTAAGAAAACAGCTGATACCCAACGCTCCATCTGTACATAGAGTATGTGGTTCCCTCTTGATCAGCTGCACACAACACTGTATGATCACATATGCAGACCACATGTTCATCACCTGTGTATGATGCAGCTGTTGCTGGTATTCCTTCTGTAACCCTGATGCTTCATTCAGCGTGAGCTGAGTTCCCGTTTCGGCTTCTTGTTTAGATGTAGTACCAGCTGTACTTTGTATATGCACACTACAGCAGAAAGGTCCTCATTGATTCATGGCTAAACATAGGGGAGGAAATTGAGCTTGTACATGCGTACAGATATATCATTTTATGAATTTGCTCCCTAAATTTAATCCAAAGAAACCGAAATGAAAAGTTTATGACTGTGAACTAATCCAATGTCATTTAAAATGTGAAACTTGTGTTTTGAGTAAGCCTGGCATCCACTCTTCTCTGGCGAGTTTGTTCCTCGAAGCCTGTATCGTGTCACCATGAGTGGAAGATAACACAGATAAATATTAATGGTGTGAATGTAAACGGTGGAAACGAATATAAAGGGAGGACGTGTCCAGCAGTGAGACGAACCGGTCGTGTGTACTGTGTGGATTGATTTCATTTTAAGCATTTTAAAATGAAACTTCACAAAGGTGGATGTGGCCCAAGTGAGGAAACTCAGCGAAAGCTGCTCGGTACGTGATATGAGAGAAGTGCCCTCCTAGATTATGGATAGAGTGAGGCCATATAGTAAAACCAAAGGTTTACATACTTTCTCATAAATAGCACATATAATGATTGATAATTTTCCTACAATATGCTTGAATGTTTTGGAATTTTGCACACGCTGTGAGCAGCTCCCTGACAGCTTGTGCGCTTATTTCAAACTGTGATTTTTCTTACACATTGTAAACACCAGGTCATTTCCGGTATGATGTATGTACAGGACACGTTTAGAAATGCTCTGTCAAGTCAAATTTGAATGAACATACTCATAGCTATTACACAATCAGTTCTGAGGTGATGCATGTAATACGTGCAAACGGGGCCTATCGCTGTTATGCAAATTCATAAAAACAGAATATACTAGCCATAGACAATGACAATAAGGCTGATGTAACAAATGGAATTATTTTTATTGCGTAGGTGCATTGTCTCACTTTTCACTGCATCTCATGCAATATTGAAAGTTTAATATAATATATTTCTTGTACATTCATGAAAAACAAAAAAACAAATACTAAGACATTTTTTTTCAGTAATAATTACTTTAACCAAACCACTGAGATTTCACATCTCCATATTTCTCCTTAACCAACATGTGAATGTAGGACATATTTTTTCTTTGTTGTAGTGGAAATGGAACACAGAAAGATGAACGGCGGACCATATGGCATCTGGCAGTGGGTGACAAATACATTATTGCTTCGCGCACAGCAGCAAAGAATCCAAGTGCTGCTTTAGAAAGTGACCTGTCATAGTCCTCACACCCGGACTCTATCACACAATAAATATCAATAAAAGAGGAAGAGAGATGTCATCTGGGAAACTGCAATAAGGTACATGAATTAGAAATGCCACACATAAGTTGTGGAAAAAAGAAAAAAAAGGGGGAGAAATCTACAGTACGATTTTCACTTCATTCCTGCACAAAATAAATTGCACCTGGAGCCAGTTAACAGCATTGAGTGTAGATTTCTGTCAGCTGTAAGAGGAACAAGTGAATAGCCATCTATCAAGAGCAGATACCAAAATAGAATAATATACCTTTCAGACAGAGGATGCAACCTACTAATATAGCACCAACGTGGTCTCTGTGAATCTGCTCAAAACGCTAAAGTGGGAACCCGCTATCTCCCTCATATCAGTAGTAATCTGTTAAAGATGTTAAAAAATTAGGAATCAGATATTATTCAAGTTAGTATATTTGAAAGCCCTTTAAAAATATAAGAGGATTTTTGAATTTCTATTGTTCTGTTTTTGTTAAATGAATAAATGTTCAAAATGTGACAGATCGGACTAAGCGGAGTTTATGCAAACTGAATATGGTGACCAACAGCTGTGCGTCCAGTTAAACATTCATAAAAAAGTCCAAGTAAGATTCTTTAGAATGATATGATAATAATCTGATTATTTTTCTGAATGAGAAAGTGACTCCAAACCCTGTGGTCTGAATACACAACAATATATATATATAGAAAAATAAAAAAAGACATGTGAGCTGTTCTTGAACTCGAAGGGTTTATCAGTTTTCCAGACATGCTCAGATGAGGTTTTCTGGCAGCCTCTTGGTCCACTCCTGGTAACTTCTCCTTTGTGACACAGTCATAACATAGACAGAGGAGACGGTGGGCTGGTGATTTGTCAAATGCTGTAGCACTGAGAAGAAAGAGAATCTTACTCTGTTGTGCTGTAGTGTTTAAGACTGATATGTTCCTTGTACAACATCGCTTCAAAGTGCTGTCTGAAATTAAGAAGATAATATGTGTTGTCTATAAGCTGATAATTGGCATTAATATTTGTCTGGAATTAACTTGTTTTTTTTCCTTTTCTTTTTTAAATTACCATTATACAGCAGGCCAAGATAAGACTTTGTCCTATTTGGACTATTATTCAACCTAACATGTGCACTCTAAATTGACCGTGAGTTTGGATGTGAATATTCATGGTTGTTTTTGTTTTTGTCTCTGTGTGTCCGTGGATGGACGGTGTGATGGACTGGTAACCTGCCTCCTGCTCAACGACACCTAAGGCCGGCTCTACCCCCTTAGGATTCAGAATAGAGTAAAGCTGGTATAGAAAGTGGACAGATGGACAATTTCTCTTGATTTTTCTCATTTGTTAGTCAATAGAAATGCTTGCCGCAGACCTCCTAATCTTGGCAGTAAACTTGCAGGCTTTGCTCTGGACTTCTGCTTATTTTTATATAAATCCTCTTCTGGTTAACAAGCCATTTATTGAGTTCTGTGTTATCTCCTGCTAGAAAAATACAACAAACACCTCCTGACCTGGAGCTCATTTTGGCTTGATTGGCTCAGCTCCTAAAAAAAGCCCACAATGCATAAAGTCACAACATTAATGGTTCGCAGTGCTCCAAGGCCATTTATTAGCTTCCCTATTGTTTTCCTTGAAGACAATACTGAGGCTTGCAGAAACACTTTTATGACTTAACTGCTGGTCAAGAAACAGGCAGCTCAAATGGATATAGCTACTTTGGAAAACAACTCAAATGCTTTATTGTAGGAACATAAAAAGGCAGACCTAAACATTTTTTTCTATTAGATATACTTGTCATTTGAAGAGCCACTTCTCCACTGAGGGGGGTACAGCCACCAGTGCTCCAATGACCACGGACTCTACTGTAACCTTCACCTTCCAGGCTTCCTCCAACTCTTCCTTGAGCCCTCGGTATTCCTCCAGTTTCTTGTGTCCCTTTCACCTGATATTGCCATCATTGGGGATGACTACATCAATCACATTTCCTCTGTTGCTCACCTATGATCACAATCTCCGGGTGGTTGGTGTTTCGGGGGCTTCTTTGCACAGTCTGCACCTGCGATTCTGCCCGGTGTGGTAGATCTACGCCTCTATTGCTGCGGTGCCCAAGGCTTGCTCCTGTGCTGCCATGATTAACACGTCTGTGCTTTCCTTTAGTCCCGTCCTCTCTAGCCATTGGTCGGTCTTCCCATGCAGGGGTTTTTCCTCCCACGATGCTTCCTCCAGCTCCTTCTTTTTCCAGTTTCCACTGCTTGAGACTCCCTCCCTTGCCCTTGTTTTACAGTTTGTGCATTTGTCACAGTCACTTGGATGCTGTGTCAGTATTTTTGTGTGCACTTTTACTCCAGCTGCCAAATGGCCACAGGGCTTTTTTTACCCATCTTGACCTGGCAAGCATTACACTGTCTTAATTGCTATAAAAGACAAATTGTTTTGAACCTAGGTGTGAATGTTTGGATTTAAGCAGATGCCACACTTACTTTAAGTTATTGATCTGCACATGCAAGGAAACAACACCATTACAAAATAAAGCACTAATGCTGTGGATGATGCAAATAAAAAACTGAATCCCAGGGACATTTGCAAAGGTCAGAGCTTTCTTTAGTTGAGACTGACAAGCTACTACAGTCGTTATAGGTATGAATCATCAATGGGGTCCGACACTGTTGAAGCCCCTGTGGGCATTCATTTTAGCTCCAATTAGCAGCTTTGAGGAAGATTGTTACATTCTTTTCCTGACACCTCCATTCTCACACCTTGGCTCATAGTGGGGCAAATGTTTGTTTTCAAAATAATAAATTGCATTATTTTTTAATATAAACTAAAGAAACAGGATGACACTGGTTGCAATGCACTACATGCAATTTGCATACACACACTGTGTGTAAATTAATGTTTCAAGTTTCATTAACATTTGTCAGTAAACTGATACACGTTTCATTTCATAGGTCATCAAAACATGTGGATAAACAGAGTACTTTCATTGAATGTGTCTGCACCTGTCTATATTCCTTTTTTTAATTAATTTTGAACACATTTTGCGAATTAAAAATTAAATCATCTGCATCTGCATAGCAACATTTATGCTGGCCTTGACATTTGAAGGCGTCTTAAAATGTGTCTCATTGATCTGACTTGAATCCAAGACAACTGGACTTCTCCAACCCGGTCAGCTCCATGTATCTCACAAGTTGACCAGGCTAACAGCGTACAATGGACTAAAGACATAGGCTGACCCTCCAGTGAAGGGAGGATCGGAGAGTTGTAACTTCAGCAGCTCAAAAAGCGTTCTGGATAGTAAGTGAAACATCTTTAAAACCAAGAAAAAAAAAGTCCAGTTGCTTTCGCTTCAAGCTGTTGAGGATTACAATCACCTGGACGACTGATAATCTACATCAGCATGTGTCTCCTTAGCCATTTTCTCACTATCGATCCATGCCAGGCTAAGGCTCAAACACCTTAACTGGCCCCGGCAGTTAAGGTGTTTGAGCCACAAAGAAAAATCATTCCCGACCTTCTCATAATGTTACAGTGTGTTGGAAACATAACTGTGTGGGTCACAGAGAAGAAGGAGCAGCAGCAGCTGTATCAGGATCAGTGCTCCATTTACTGAACATATAAATTGGAATACAACTGAACATCCTCAAAGCCGACAGTTATTTTGAGTCGTGAATAATAACCAGTAACCTAAACCGAATCAGGTTCAACAAGTCCATGTGCAATGTTGAAGTATTGACCAGTGAAAAGGACTTAAAAATGATCTAAAACATCCAGTATTCGGAGAACAAACTTAACGATTGTTCGTGCGTTGTGATCGTGCTCATGAGCCGAAACAGTAAATGTTCAGTCCACTTTCATTTCAACACGCCTTATATATATATATATATATATATATATATATATATATATATATATATATATATATATATATATATAAAGGCCAGCCCAGAATCAAATAAGTCAGTGAACAAATATTTTTTAATGAATAAATTCCTGTGATTCAGAACGCTGAAAAGAGTGTCTGCACCCATCACTATGCACAAGCAGCAAGAAAGAAAAGGACGAAGCAGACAATGCAAAAGGTAATTTGCGTGAAAAATGTTAATGACAGTTGTATTTTAAGCCAGCCTATTATAAACATAGTTATTAAGAAGAGCCATAAAATAAGAGAGAGGGATGCTGATTTGGATAACCCTGCTTCTACCATGACACCACCTTTAGCTCATTCAGCCCTGGTTGGCCACTCAGAAAAGCGAGGCCTGAAATGAAGCACCAGGATGGCCTGGACGGGGTCTATTAAGCACTGTGAATGACACTGAGAAAACAACCGGTGTAGCTCGGACTTAATATGCTCAGCTTTGGTTCAATATTGGGAAAGCAGTTATTGACCCACTCACACAGCAAAACTGGACCCCCATCCGAGGCAACATGAGGTACATTTTCTTGAAGGGTCTTAAGATTGTTCCCCGACCTACAAAAAGTGGAAAACGTTTACTTTCTTTGTCATTTTGTCCCCTATAATATGGTCAGTGAAACATTCCTAATGAAGTGTGTTGCGACACTAAAGTGGCGAGTAAAGAGTTGGTTATGGTTAGGTTTTAAAAAAATAATAGATTCAAGTTCATATCTGCAATTGAAGTGTAGTCTCCTGCACAAAAATCTGACACTTCCTCATGTCCTACATTGGGACTGAGCCTTGGCATCCCATAAAAATGATCACATGTTGACTTTTTACAACACAGTGCGTATAGACGTATATAGAATTCTGTTGAATACTCAGATGCAATATAAGAGCTCTGTAATAAAACCTTAAAGGCTTATGCGGAAAGTTTTTTTTTTTTGCTGACTTTCAGATAGTAAAGTGTACTATATTGCTGTTGATGGAATAAATATGACTCGTCCCAAAGCGCTGAACTCAAGCAATGCAGCTTTACATTTGCATGTGGTCTAGGTGAAAGCTTCCACGAGTGCTAATATTCACACGCACTTAAGAAACGCATTCACATTTTGTCTGCCTCCTTGTTAAAAATTCTGAGGTCCCTTTTAAGTTTTTCAGCATCACTTAATTTTCCCCAACTAAAGCAGACACTTTTAATTAGGCCACAACCACCAGCTAGAGCTGTATTGATTGCCATTTCTGCAGCAAAGGATTGATGATAGATGAAAGAGCTACTTGATTTTAGCCCTCAGACAGGCAATGCGTGACAAGGTATTCCGATAACCCGGAGAAATCCATACTAACATTCAATTGGACACCTGCCTCCTTGTCTCTTACTTCTTCAATCCATCATCCCTCTTGCATTTTTTGTCACCTTCTCTCCATCTGAAGCCCTCTTTCTCTCTGCTCTGTTTTACTTTTATCCCTTCTCTCTTGATTCCTTTTTATTCTTTTTTTTTTTTTTTTTTTTACAGCCGTTTTGTCCAGTAGGTTTAATCATTTTGTCTTTATACACCACAATCAAGATGTGATCAAAGAGTGAACCTTCAGCTTTAATCTATCAGGTTTTGCAAAATCATGCCATTTATCGTTTGGTAATTACAGCCATTTTAAGCAACGCACCTCTATTTTCATTAGTTCAAAAGTATTTTGCTTTGTAGTCAAAGACGACCTGAAGTTGAGAGGCCATGGACATGATCAAATTCCCAGTCATCTCCCTGGAGATGATTTACCAGGCCTTTCTTTAAATCCCATTACTGTTCAGGGTAGCATGGATTTGGCACCCACTCCATCTCCGGGTCTTTGTTTCGCATCAACCAGCTCCTCCAGTACTGGTCAAGCCAGCAACAGCAACCAAAATGACAGTGGGGAGTGGGAGAATATATGTTTATTATAAAACTGTAAATGTAAGTGTACATTTCAGACTTACAATGAAGGTGATGTTGAAAGAGAGCTAAAAGACATGCCATTATGTTTTTAGGCCTAAAACATTGTTTTCTTGTTGCTTTTAATTAAATATTTAAAGGTGATAGAAACTTTCTTGGATTATTCTTTTGTTTTGTTTTGGTAAAGCCCATCTTGCAGCAGAATGGTGTTTTGGGGTTAACCGTTGCCTTAAATTCAGGGTGCAGGATCTAAATCTGCTGGACTCAGGGCTCTTTAAACTTACACAGTTTTCCTGTTTTTATTTTTCTTTTTTGGCTGGGTCTGCTAGCTTTCCTCTATGCATGGTGAAAATAAAACCCTCAAACTGTTTTTTTTGTTTTCACAATACTTTAAAAAGGTAGCAGTTTCACCATTTTCTGCCAAGGCATCTTTAGTGAGATTACAAAGAAGGGTAAAGAAAAAAAAAGAAGAGCTTTTCTAATTCCGTCTCACTTTATTTCCAAATTTTCTACACAACTTTCAATTCCACGCAGATCACTTACAGGTGGGGGTTGGCAATCTGCATGATAAAAAGATTATTTTGTTGTTTTGGGCTAGAATTTTTATTCATGATCTGTTCCACAGTTACCAGTATGGATTAAACTGAACTGATGTGATCAAATGATTAGACATGCATGATTAGGTGTTCATTTGGTTGCCGGGGAAAAAAATCAGCTACTTTAACTTCAGGCTAAAAACCCAAGTTTCTGCAGTCAGTTTCTGCTTTAAACAAGAGATGGAAACTCAAATATTGGCTGGACACATCTCTTTGAATGTTGGGCCCCTTTTTCTATTCACTGTAGCACTGAGTTATTCATAGTAGTGCGTCAAATCAGCTTTGTCCTATTGGACTTGTTTACCATTTTTGGTAAAGGTTTGGGCAGTATCGCAATTTATTTAAAAAGGTATAATTCAAAAAAAAAATAGGGATACTAACAATGGTCATGATCTATGCTATGGCACCTGTACTTTTATTTCCAAGCTTCTTGCCCATTTCCTTATCATTTTTAAGCATCTACACACCAAGAAGAGGGAGGCATGTATTATTCAGAGGGCTTATCAGCAGGCGTATACGCCACATGCCTCACTCATATACAGCTGCACAAGCTGCGGCATATACAGCACAGCCGTTTGTACATCAGACAATATTGTGCTCTTTTATGGATTAATAAAGTAAGTGATTCATTACTAGCTATAAATTAAGCAGCAAATGATTGCTATTATCATTATTATGACTGTGTGATATTTTGTTAAATGATGGGTTTGTGGCTTTTCCTGGTTGTCAAATACTTTATTCAAGAAATCTACTCCTCTTTTGTTCTTCTTCATTTGTGTTTCCAGCTGGATCATGTGCCCGCAGTATGAAAAGGACAGAAGCCGTCTGTGGTTTCCTCCTAATCCCTGACTGCCGAGCAGAAACTGCTGGCACACCTGTTTACATCCTTCCTCATTCAGCAGTCTACCATAGTGGTCTTCCCACTGGTCCTTCTGCCTCGCTGTAGTGGTGTCTTACTTTATACACCAGACAGTTTAATTAGGACTGTGTGTTGAGGCTGTTGAGTAACCTTGATCCATTCGTTTCAGGTGAGGTGCCACACAGGAACCCAGGTGAGACTCGATCCACCACAACCTGCCTGCCCACCTTGCCATCTTATCAACACCATCTGTTTACATCTTAAATGTGTTTCCTATCCTTTGAATAAACCCATTTTAATCCTGCATATTCTACTTAAATGATTACGCATAGCAGGTTTTTAAACATCATTGCTCCAGCTATGAAAGCTTATGTGGATCAATTAACTGTTACCTCTTATAATTGTTAAGTGTGTTTTCTTCAATAATGTCTTTGAGGATATTGATGCAGAGACAGAGGTATGGCTACACTACCTAGAAGAAAATAATAGGCTATAATTATGAAACCATGCCACACACAACCAAATATGCATATTTTTGAAATTGGTACTGTAAGTATCCTGAACCACCTCAGTCCCCATGATCCCTTTCTCCAACCTCCCGACCAACTTGATCTCCCAGTCTCAGGCACCTCCATTTACATAATTACAGGTGCTCAACTGACCTGGCAAAAACTGCGTGTCATCACATTGTCAGGGAATTATTTCCATCTAAAATGACAATTACAAGGGGGAGGCAAGAGGAAAGATGGCAAATTACACAAACCCTTGTACCTAATTGGATAGAAGTC
Organism: Xenentodon cancila; assembly: GCA_014839995.1. Classification (NCBI taxonomy): domain Eukaryota; kingdom Metazoa; phylum Chordata; class Actinopteri; order Beloniformes; family Belonidae; genus Xenentodon; species Xenentodon cancila. The sequence goes on from CM026213.1 coordinate 10,995,581, forward strand.
GTACTCAAAGATCCATCTGTACTGATTTATGAGAAATCAATTGCAGAAACACCAACATGATTAGTACTTACCATGAAGGATGTCAAAGAGTTCTTGGAGAACCATGTAATTAAATTAAAAATTAAGATTATGCTGAGCACTTAAACAGCCTCTGCCTCTGCTCTCCTGACAATTTTTAGTACTAGTGGGCTGCCAATGAAGACCGAGTCTGCAGGAAATGGAGGAACTGTTCCCAGTCTTTGAACATTAGTTTCTAAAACAAGCATCTGCTCAAAGTCAGTAGATGATTCGTGCTGCTGCAGTTTAAATTTAAGAGAGGTGTATAACTCAGTTTCAATTTTTCATGGTTATTTTAAAGACAATTACTTCTGCCAGTTTTGATTAGGGTGATTTTTACTCATTAGTAGTCTTATTATGTCCTCTGTCGTTAAAAATTCACTTTGATTCATCAATGTAGAGCATGAAGTGTTTGACTAAACAGACCTTCCTGTTATTCATGTTAATACCTTTGGAAGCTATACGTCAGTTTACGCATTCTTAGAAGTAAAAAGCAGGATTTTCCAAAGAGAGCGTCTCAATCTTGTTAAATCTGAGGCTGTGATCTCAGACGACCATCCAGCTGGAGGCGTTGGCGAGCCATACAGTGCTACGTACACAGCCTTGAGTGTAAAACTTCACACAACTGTCAGACTTCTGTTGCTTTTAGTTAAATCAAGCTGTTATCCCAGTGATTAGGCTGGGTGCTGTTCGCAATGACACTCAGCTCCTGAGGTTACTGCTGCTAATGACTATAGTTCACAAGGAGCAACGCTTTCATGTCTCCCTTGTTTAGCCAGGTTAGCCGTGATTCAGAGCTAGAAAAACACTTTGGAAACAGAGTGAAAGTATTTGTGCTGTGACCTGAATTAAAATGTCCTTGCCTGCAAAACTGTCTACAAAGATTTTTCAAAGTCACCACAGATTGCAAAGGAGGTTTTCAAGCATGAAAAGGCATCTTATTTGTTTGTAGGCACTGATCATTTGTGGGGTGGGGGAGGGGGGGGTGTAATTGTGTCTCCAAATAAATCAATAATTACCACTAGAATTGTGGAAACTCTAAATTTCACAAAGTAAAATCGATAATGGAAACACTTCTAATTCGAACAAACTGGCAATTATAACAACCACCTTTTTTTGCTTTCATGAGGTGGTTTTTCAGACATATTGATAATCCAGGTGAGCGCAAAAGGTGTAAAGGAAACATTTTTTTCACACTTCCATGTCTCCTGCATCTGTGGACGTGACGTAGACAATCAAAAGCCATCGAAACGTAGTTACCAGCTGTTTTTGGCCTTATTTATAAGATCTAGTTGTGCTATAACACTACTTATCATGTATGCATAACTGCATTACATAAGAGCTTTGAGTTTGAATAATCTGCTGCCTTTGTCTTCTATTGACCCTTATCGCAACAACAGTATCAACAGTCTCATCATCTCCAAGGCTAAACATGTTTTGGTCCATCTTCTACAAAGTTAATATCTTTTTTGTTTTGAAGAGAAGTCTCGCGGGACAGAGAGACTTACAGTATAATGGAAATCCACCTATACTGACACCACTGTGCACAGCAGGTGTTATGTGGCTTTATTTCATCCAGATAAATAGTGTTTAAAAAGTTAAAGATGGGGATTGTAAGTCTGGGGAATTTATTGGTCCAAAACATTAGACATGATGCTAAAGTGCCATTGAAAAGTGAAATCTTACCATATTATGGTACCATAATCATAATCATGATACCATATATGATATTGTAGCATTCCTGTGTTCTATGTGTGTTCATGTTGTAGGTAGTGTTAACTGCCTGTTATCATAGATGTTAAGGGTGCAGTAATTGTATAAGTCAAGCTAAAGATCTGATAGGTTGGAGAGGCCCGGGGGGCGGGGGATAGGGAGAGTCGAGGGAGGAAGTGGAGAGAGTGGAGGAGGCGAGAAGAAATGGCGGATAGTTACGGACGTGTGTGACTATGCAAAAATAAAGCAACCCTTTTTGGTAAGCCGCTTCAGCATTCGTTTGTGAAGAACGCTACATTGGTGTCAGAAGTAAAACGTGACCGATAAGAGGGAGAAGAAACTCGGCTCCGACTCGCGAGCGCTAACCGTTGCTAACCCGAACGTGCTCGCTGTGCTTTGCGACGGGGAAAAGAAGATGGCGACGCCGCGGAGAAATGCCGACGCTCGTTTCAGAGTGAAAGAGGAGACGACGTACGGGGATAGCGCTAGTCTTTCGGACCACCTGACGGGATTGAGCCATGCAGCGGAACACGTGGCCCGTCTGAAACAATCAGCCAGAAAGCTAGCCGCTGACGCCGGTTTCAGCGAGGGAGCCAGCACCGGCGCGAATGTTCCCGCGGATGGTGACGTCAGGAAAAACGTGACCAGGGACGGCGGCGCCATGTTGGGCCAATTCCAGGTGAAAACCCCGAAATACTCCGGTAAAGCGGATTGGGAGGCCTTTCATGCCCAGTTTGAACTCTTGGCACGGGCAGCAGACTGGTCGAGAGATGCCAAAGCTTTGCAGTTGGCCATGTGCCTTACGGACGAAGCACTAACCTGCCTGCTACTGCTTAGCCCGGCGGAAAGGAGCGACTACACGGCCCTGGTCAGCGCTCTACAGCGGCGGTTCGGACAATGCTGCAGGCCCAGTGTTCTTCGTTCGGAGTTGGCGAACAGGCTGAGACGTGACGGTGAGCCCCTCCGCGTACTGGCCAATGACATTGAAACTCTAACCAGAAGAGCATATGCCCACATGCCGGCTGATGTGCAGAGTGAACTGGCCAGAGACCAGTTCGTCAGAGCCATACAACCTAGAGAGCTGCGGACGCAGACGCAGCTCGCACACCCCTCTAGTCTGCAGGAGGCCCTGGAGCTCGCCCTGGAACGGGAAATGGTAGGAGCGGTAGAGGATTACCACGCCGGAGGCGGTCCAGTCGTGAGGACCGTGGTACATGCAGACCCAGGCCAAGAAAAGCCTGCCTGGGCTGGGGAATTGGCTAAGCTGATCCGAGCGGTGTCATTGCCACCGCTACGTAGTGACAACCGTCCCGGACAGAGCCCCCCCGTTTGCTGGGTGTGCGGCCAACCTGGCCACATAAGCAGACGTTGTCCAAAGCGGGCTGGGGTTCAGGGAAACGGCTCAGGGCCTGTGTAGACGGGACGACGCAGGCCCCTAATTCTACATTCCCCCCCGCCTCACTTCCCCGGGTTGAGACCCAATCGAACAGGGTTAACGGGGCTCCACTATACCCAAGGACAGACGAGGACGCAGAGTCATTGAGGGTGGTGGGCTGGACCCAAAAAGGGGACTTTTGCCACGTACCCGTCACCCTGGCGGGGTCCCCCTGCGTAGCTCTAATTGACAGCGGCTCCACGGCTACGCTTTTGAGACCTGACCTAGTTCCAGTGGGGACACAGCTGGAGCCTACGGTGGTGAAACTGCGGACGGTGACGGGAGAGCTCGCCCCTATGCTGGGAAAAGGTACGGTGACTATACGGATCGGAAAATTTGCTGTGGACTTTAAGGTGTGGGTCGCAGCGGTACAGGACCCCTGCATATTGGGACTAGACTTCCTGCGGGCTGCCAGCTGCGTGCTTGATCTGGGAAAAAGCACACTGGCTTTCCCCGGGGGGCCCACAGTCGCATTGGTGCGTTCTACGCAGGTTCCAGGACAACAACTGCCAACTGCCGAGGTGAGAGGAGCAAACCACCGGTCGGGCGCCCCATGTCAAACCCTGCCGCCCCCTCCCCTCCCCCAAGCCCCGACTGTTGCACATCCCCCTGCCCCACCCAGCGTGCCGTCGGTAGGGAAGTTGGACAGGTTGACGGAAATGAGACGGATGTGGCAACGCAGCTGCGACAACTTAAACCCTGGACAGCGGGAGGAGCTGTGGCAGTTGCTGGTCGAGTTTAAGGACACCTTTGCGCTGTCGGAAGAGGAAGTTGGGTTGACACACTTGGTCCAACACGACATTAATACCGGCGATGCACGACCCATCAGGACACGCCCCCGCCGTCTTCCGTTGGCACACCAGGAGGCTGCTGACGACGCCATACAGGAGATGCTTAAGGCCGGCATCATCGAGCCCTCGGATAGCCCCTGGGCCTCGGGAGTCGTGATGGTTAACAAAAAGAAGTCCTCAAAAATGAGGTTCTGCGTGGACTATAGACCGCTGAACGGGGTGACCAGGAAAGATTCTTACCCATTGCCCCGCATTGATGAGTCCTTAGACTTGGTGTCGGGTTCTTCGTGGTTCTCTTCCTTGGACTTACGGAGCGGATACTGGCAGGTGCCCCTCAGCCCTGGAGCAAGGCAAAAGACGGCGTTCTGTACGGGTAGGGGGCTTTGGCAGTTTCGGGTTCTGCCGTTTGGTCTGTGTAACGCCCCGGCCACCTTTGAACGGTTAATGGAGAAGGTGTTGGTTGGCACTCCCCGACAAGAATGCCTGGTTTATTTGGACGACATCTTGGTCCACGGGAGCTCCTTCGAGGTGGCACTGGGGTCTCTGCGGAGGGTGCTACAGAGAATAGCAGCGGCTGGTCTGAAACTCCACCCGGACAAATGCTCCTTCATGCAAAGAGAGCTGGAATTCCTGGGACACAGGATTGGGGGAGAGGGCATTAGCACACTGGAGGAAAAAGTGCAAACAGTGCGAGACTGGCCGACCCCCTCCAATCTACGTGAATTAAAGAGCTTCATAGGCCTGGCATCCTACTACAGGCGATTTGTGCGAGGCTTCTCTTGTTTAGCTGCGCCCTTGTTCCGCCTACAGAGGAAGGATGTGGACTTTACCTGGACACCGGAGTGTGAGCGGGCTTTTGACGCCCTGAAGAAAGCCCTGACTGAGTCGCCCATCCTTACCCCCCCAGACCCCAGCCTGCCATTCATACTGGACACGGATGCCAGCGAGGCGGGAATGGGGGCAGTATTGAGCCAGGTTGGACCGAATGGGGAGAGAGTGGTGGCGTACTTCAGTCGCACTTTTAACAAGGCGGAGAGGCGCTACTGCGTGACGCGCAGGGAACTCCTTGCCATTGTGAAAGCAGTGGGCCATTTTAGGTACTACCTGTGTGGGTTAACCTTCACCGTTCGTACGGACCACTCAGCCTTGCAATGGTTGATGTCCTTTAAGGAACCAGAAGGACAGATTGCACGGTGGCTGGAGGAGCTGGCACCGTACACCTTCCAGATAGAGTACAGAGCTGGAGCTCGGCACGCCAATGCTGATGCCATGTCCCGGAGACCCTGTGATTCGCACGGGTGCCGATACTGCGGAAAAAGGGAGGCCCGGGAGGCGGAGCTCCGCGTCGGAGAGGTGGGTCCTGCGGATGAAAGAGACGAGCAGGTCTGCAGAACGGCACAACTGGTCAGCCCGCTGGAGTGGCGAGCTCAACAGGAACGAGATGCTGACCTGGAACCAGTCCTGAAGCGGGTGGAGGCAGGGCGGAAGCCAAGCTGGGACGAGGTAGCCGGGTACTCCCCTGCCGCCAAAGGACTGTTCGGGAAGTTCGAAGCTCTACGGGTGAAGGATGGGGTCCTTCAGAGAGCCTGGAAGGAACCAGCAACAGGGGAAGAGAGGTGGCAGATTGTCGTCCCCGGGTCACTGAAACAATCTGTTCTGGAAGCCTGTCATGGAACGACAGGGGCTGGACATTTTGGGGTTTCAAAGACCCTCCGGCGACTCCGACAAGGGTTTTACTGGGGCCGGCTACGAAGAGACGTGGAAGACTTTTGTCGTCGCTGTGATCTTTGTACCGCCTACAAGGGGCCACCAGATCAGTCACGCGGCCAGCTCCAGCAACTGGCTGTGGGAGCCCCAATGGAGAGGGTAGCGGTGGACATTATGGGTCCCTTTCCCCGCACTGACCAAGGCAATCGCAACGTGCTAGTAGCCATGGACTATTTTACAAAATGGCCTGAGGCCTATGCCATACCGGACCAGGAAGCAGCAACGGTGGCGGATGCATTGGTGGCCGGGATGTTTGCCAGATTCGGAGCAGCGGAAGCCATCCATAGCGACCAGGGCAGGAATTTTGAATCTGCTGTGTTCCATGCGATGTGTGAGCAGCTGGGCATTCAAAAGACACGGACCACGCCTTTACACCCCCAGAGCGACGGGCTGGTCGAACGGTTCAATAAAACGCTGGCAAAGCAACTCGCCATCCTCACAGCCGAACACCAACGGGATTGGGACACCCACTTGCCCCTAGTTCTTTTGGCCTACAGGTCGGCTGTCCAGGATTCTACGTTGTGCACTCCTGCCCTGCTGATGTTGGGACGGGAACTACGGACACCAACAGAAATGACCCTTGGCAAACCTCCAGACGCCCCAACCGTTCCACCGGGACCAGAGTACGCCAGGAGACTCCAGGATCGGATGGATTCTGCACACGCGTTCGCCCGTGACCAGCTGCAGAAAGCGGGCATACGGCAGAAGAGGAACTACGACGTGAGGGCCAGAGGGAAAGGCTTCGAAGCAGGGGACCTGGTGTGGGTGTATAGCCCTAGACGGAGGAAAGGTCGGTGCCCCAAACTGGACTGTCACTGGGTAGGACCTTGTGAAGTGTTGGAGGTGCTGGGAGAGGTGGTGTACAGGGTCCGACTTCCACCTAGGGGAAGGCGGAAGGTCCTCCACCTGGACAGACTCGCTCCCTACAGAGGCGACGCCCAGCCCCAGCGAGTCTCTGGACCCCCGACACACTCCCCAAAGGAGGTGGCACCACCAAACCGCAGACACACCGGGCTCATCCCACAACCCTCTCCCACTGCTCCCTCCCCGACTGCTACCCCCACCCCACAATTGGATGACCCTGAAGCCCAGGCACAAACCCACACGCTAACTCCGAGGAGGCCTCGGAGGCAAAGGAAGCCACCAGACTACCTTAAGGACTTTTTCTGCTGTCCCTCGGGACGTGGGACTTTGTAAGAGGGGGGCAGTGTAGCATTCCTGTGTTCTATGTGTGTTCATGTTGTAGGTAGTGTTAACTGCCTGTTATCATAGATGTTAAGGGTGCAGTAATTGTATAAGTCAAGCTAAAGATCTGATAGGTTGGAGAGGCCCGGGGGGCGGGGGATAGGGAGAGTCGAGGGAGGAAGTGGAGAGAGTGGAGGAGGCGAGAAGAAATGGCGGATAGTTACGGACGTGTGTGACTATGCAAAAATAAAGCAACCCTTTTTGGTAAGCCGCTTCAGCATTCGTTTGTGAAGAACGCTACAATATCATCTATTTAGATTTACTGTAGGTTTAAGCCTCCATCACCATTGATGAAGCCTTTCAGCATTTCGGCATTCCTGTTAACTCTCAATACTGACGACTAAAAATCTGAAACATAAACTTTTTGGCCCTAATATTACAAGGAACCTTGTTTGATTTAGAAATCTCCTCTCCTACACCCCTCATGGGCTTCTTGAGACCCAACCATATGTAATGAGCTCTGCCTGCATTTTCCCCGCTTACTGACATGATGCCAATGCGCCGCTGAATTACGATATGGATCCCTTAGCCTGTTTGTGTAGTGTTCTTGACAAATATTGATTAAAAAGTGTTGCTAGTTGTAGACTGAGGGTTAATATTGATAGGCTGCCTCATAATTATTGAGCTTGGTGACAGATAGGACAATGTAGCCAGAAACATCATTTATCTCACCATCCTTCAGAAATCAGGTCAGCCCATTCTGTGAATGCAGGAACACAAGCTTTCTGAATTTGTGTAAAAAAAAAAAAGTAAAATAAAAGTAAATTATGGAGGTAGCTCTGTTAATTACCAATGAAAGCAATGGTAGGTAGCTAGTGGAAATGGATTTATTGAGGCGGCAAAGCCTTGGAGGTTTGAAATTACAGACAACCTTCAAAACTATAACAAATAGAACAACTAGTCCTGTGTGAATAATTCTTGAGATATAGTCGAGAGCAGCCCACATTCTCTACAGCAGTTCAAAACAGTCAGAAAGCTTCGCTTGAACAACTGTCTCTAACACACAAGCAAACACAAGAAGATCTTCTAACGGGGACATATTCTGAAAAATGTCAGAGAGAGGTCAGGTCACAACTGTGAAATTGTGTGAGATGTTATTTGTCAAATGATTAAAACAGTAACAAAAACAGGCTTCTTAGGTCTGTTGATGTTACGTTCCTGGAAATATCAACCTTTAATCAGCAGCTTCACTTAGGAAAGAAATTAGACAATAAACTTCCTCGATGCTCATGTTTTATTAGATCAAAAATCACAATATAAAGTTGTATATATATATACTGTATATATATATATATATATATACTGTATGATATATATATATATATATATATATATATATATATATATATATATATATATATATATATATATATATATATATATATATATATATATATATGTTTTTTTTTTATGTTTTATTAACACATCACAGGAGCAGTTAATTACCAATTTCAGCAGAGTATCAGAACTTGGTATGAATTTTTAACAAACCAGTCAAAGTTCCGTCATGCAGAAAAATAATCACTCATTTAGTATTCTAAATATACCCAGAGTAAGAGAGTTCATGAATTATTTTTACACAAGATTGCTTCTTTTTGAAATTGGGGTCTCCCTGATCAGGACTTGAAGGTAATATAACAAATCAGGGCCTTTTATAGCCTTTAATTTTCTCATGTGACATAATTCATTCAGTGCTCCTGGAGAGTGGAATTTCATGGAGCGAATAAATTTAGACTAAATTATTCTTTATTACATTTTATCCAGAGATTACCTGATCTAGCAGAACAAATGCAATATTTAATAGTGTTCAATTCATTGTCCTTCAGGTGCTGATGCTGCATTGAGTATATTATGTAATAGATTCATACATCAGCACTGATGGTTCCTCATGAAATGTTTAAGAGAGTTAAATAACATCTAACAAAAACACAAAGATATGTGTTGTTGCTATGTAAGTGTGTCTTTTTATATTCACAGAATATGCATGTATTCGATTTGGCCTTTTTTTTTTTTTTTAAAGTATTTTACTCAATTCATGCATGTCTGAAAGAAATGAATCAACTAATCATGTGATGTTTTACTTAAATCCACTCAATACCACTTGTACGTGGGGTAAATAGATCCGCTGTGTTGACAAAAGAGTCACTGAAAATAGTGTGTCAACGAGTACCGCCCCAGTATGTCTTGTAATACCAATTTAAAGCACTAGAGGTGCACTTCATTGTGCGTTATAATAGACATTCATAGGTTTTCTGAAGCGTTGACTTGAAGCCTATCTGTGATGAGTGGCTTTAAGGCTTTGGGAAACACTTTTAAAGAAAATAATTGCAACTATATATTAGTTAAAGCATGAATAAAATAAATAAACTTGGCTTTTGCTTTACTTTTGAACATTTTGTGTATTTAATGTTGCTTTACAAAACTGTAAATACTGTCAAATAATAAAAGTTGTGCTAAGAAAAATGAATTGCTTGTTTGCATCAAATAGTATGTTTAAACAGTAAAACATCTGAGGTACCAGCAAATGGGAACAGTGTCCCAGACCTCTTAATTGCCATTTGGAGGTATTTGAAGCGTAAATGCTGTTTATCTGACCTCTTGCTGCTCTCATTAGTTAGACCACTGGGATGCTGTTCATGACCTTCTCATTTTGTTTTATATCTCCTGTGTGATTTCTTTCCATGGCCAGATGGCCCTTTATTTTTCTATACTTTGTTTGCATAATATTTGATTCAGTGCCTCTTTAAGAGTCCCAGTGCAGCTGTAAATCTCAAATCCACCCATAGTTTCTCTCTCATTTCCCCCGTGATTTTGTAAAAACTATATGTCGCCCATCCTACATAGAAGTGTAGCACCTGGATGTTAACTCGCATCAACAGTGAGATAAAGTACATTCAGTCACTGTCCCTGAGGATAGGAAATGTTGCATATGTTATATCTCAAATGCGTGCATTTTCAGAAATACAAATCCGGCGAGCCCTTGCATTTGAATCCAATTGGCTTGTAAATTTAGATAACGTTACATGTTACTTATTTCTTTTCTTTTTTTTTTTCTGCAACATACATTTGTCAGCATTTTGCCATTTCTATTGCATTGTAAAAATATAGAAATGTTAGTATAACACAGTTTCACCTGGGCACATACAGACAGCGCTCTCGCTCAGTGGCACTTGTGAACATCCTGCAGTAATCCTTAAGTTTATGTTGGATGTTAATAAGAAGACAACATGGTACAAATCTAAGCTATGTGACAGCACTTTAAGTGAGCGATGACGAGACAAAGGCAGTCTGCCAAGTATGCAGCTGCAGTCTGGCCTGATGGTAAAACTGCCACAGAAAATCACCTGGACTTACAGCATAATTCGACTGCATTGACATAAACAGCTATTTTCTTACAAACCTAGTTAAGTGCAGAATTGGTCAGTTGTTGGGGTATTATCCAATTATTTCTGATATATGTTGTATTGTATGATGTACATGTGTATTATGTGATAATTCATAACATTTGATGCAATAATTGCATATTTTTCCATATTCCATATACTTGCCAAAGCTCAGAATATTCATTTTAATCTTCCACCAAGGCTTTATTCAGCCTACAGGAAAATATGACTTTACTTTTGATCCATCCCAATTCCCTTCTCCTACTTCTTCTCCACGCCTTATTAAAGCAGCAGTGTTCATAGCATTTTAGAATCAACCACTCTATTTTTTATTATAAGAATATTTAAAATAGTAAACCAAAAGAAATAACATAATATTAAGTTGTTACTAAAAATGTAAGTTGAAATTGTAAATGGTTGTTAAAGGAAACATGCTCACATTTACTCATTTAAACCAGAATCTTTGTAAAAACAAAGCTTGCCTTTGAAGTTGCAGGACAATTATGTTGTGGAGAACAGCAAGCGTGTCCTCCAATACTGTGGTGCATTGACAGCACTTTTTCATGCCTGCTAACATTTGATATGGATATGGAAAAAGCAAAGTTTTTGACCCTGAAAAGCTTTTGTCACACAAGTTACATGTCCAGCATTCATCTTCAACAGTCGCTAGAAAAAAAAAAAAAATCAGCTGCCGGTGTGCTGCAGATGTACCAGTTCAGCTTTATCTGCTGCTCAGGCCAGCCTTGCACAGACCAGTGGCTTCTGTGGCAGTATGGAAATATAATGCTGTTGTCTTACCCGATTCATACAGCTCTCCCACTGAAAAAAAAAAAAAAAAAAAAAAACGCGTTGTCCAAGTGAGAAACAACCCTTTAATGATTTCACTGACCTTAAAGACTAACATGTGGCAGGGTGGGAAATTGACCCTCTATGACTTTAAAGATGCTGATGACCCCACAAGAGATTAATAACCTTGTGCTACCAGCCAGCCAGTTATAAACCTGTATATATATATATATATATATATATATATATATATATATATATATATATATATATATAGTAGCTTAATTTATGCTACACATGTTTAATCCACAGTAAGAAGGTTCCCAGTTTCAGTTCGGGCCTTTCTGAGGTGATGTTTACATGCTATTTCATGTTTTCTCATGTTGGACTAAGATGGGTTGCTACAGTCAATAATAATCCTCTCTTTCAGGAAAGGTATGTAAAAAAAAAAAGAAGATGTATATGTATGCAAATTGTTATTGGCATATTAACTTAATAAACCACTGAATATTTGTGTAGTTTGGCCTACACAATAGAATGACGATTTTATCGCCTTAAAAGACATGTAAAAATATTCTGTTAGAGGGTGACTTGGATATGTAAGACATGCAAAATGGAAAAAATATGGTCTTATCCTCATGTTATGGCATTTATGTGTGGCTATTATCAACTAAAACAGTGAATCAACAACAAACAGGATGACACCCAGAGGTAATGAGTCAACTCTCTGTATTGCCTTAGACTTTATGCTCAGACTTCTGTTTACGCCATTTCAGAGCAGATCACATGGAAGGAGGCAACAACTGCTTTAACTGTGAACGCAGAGACCAATGTTTACTGTCTCTTTCACAGCACAAACAAACATAAATCATGTTCCTGTGATATAATGAGAACCATCATGTAGAAGAACCCTAACAACCAAAATGAAATGTGCTTCAAAAAGGATTTCAGCATTTACATTTTAAGCCAGTAAACATGCTACATACCGAGACACATTTTCCATAGCTAATAACTGTAAGAGTTTTTGGTTAATTAAAGTGAAACACAAATTAAACTTCCATATGTGAAGCTCATTAAACACAGCGAGCGCGAAGGAGAAAAGCTTCCTGTAGAAATGATTTTCTCCGGTAGATTATTGCTTCATATGTAAATGATTTGAATGAAAAATGTTATCCTTACTGACTTTTGTCTGGTTTAATAAGGGTCGATAATAACAAGTTGTTTTCATATAATGTATTTGAATATGTTCCGAGAGGAAAAACGCAGGCATAAGTAAAACATTGGGTTGCTTCTTTCTGAGCCTTGCTATTGTACGTGCTGTCATGCTGTCGTGACTTACACACTGAAATGGAACAAAGTTATTGTTAATGTTATTAGTGAACAGTCCTTGAGTTTTTATGGCACAGCACTTTTCAATTTCTGTGATTCAGTTTGCAATGCATTATTATTTAAATCTTTTTACTGGATTTTAACAAATATTTGTTCATGCATAACGAAATTAACCAAACAACAAGGCAGACAATGCATCACATTGACATCTGCTGTTTGGAGACATAATTATATTGAAAATAGGAGCAAAAAGGTCACCAGACTTTATAATACTGCTTGTGTGAGCCCCTTGTTGCATGGTTAAGTTTTTCTTGCTTTAAGTTGGCCACTGTCCATCGGCACAATCCATTTTTAATATGACGGAATTTATTACAACTTGCATTGTCTCTGACACCTCCTGAACCAAAGCCAGGAACGAGGACCCATCCTCATCCACGTCACGCTTCTCTCAGCAACGTTTTCCCTATCCCAAACCCCCAACGTTGGATTTAACTGCTGCCATCAAAAGGACCCCACGCCCCAGTCCCATTCCTGCAACCAAACACCTCCCACCCCGTCGTCCTCCCGCGCCACAGGTAAATTCCTAAACAGACTCTGACACACTGGACAAGATGTCAACCCCAATGTTTTTGTTCTCTCTGGTGAAACACTTGACAAAGTGTTAAAATGTTGGAAATGTAACAGAAAAACAAACATAGGGCAAGAAAAAAACGTATTGACAAAAATTTCCAAAATTAGTAAAATAGTCTAAAATATTAGTCTTCTAATTTTTTTTTTAAACAAGGCTTTTTTTTACGTTCTAAAAAAACATTTTACAATGTAGAATGTGAACATTCAAGCTACACTATCGCCATTTGAAGTTGGTGTCGTTGGTGTCGCAGGAGTTCATGAAGCAGAATCTGCCGTTTGTGTTTTTGGCCCACATGGAAGGCAGCCGACTATCAATCATGCCCCTTATAACTGTTGATTTCCCTCCACAAACTTCATGGGTTATTTTGTCATCTTTAACACTCCTTCAGATCCCGTCCTTCATTGTGATCCTCGGTTCTGTGGAATATAACTGGCGAAATTGTATAGCCTCCGGTTTTTGTTACTCTCCACGTACTTCATTAAAGATGACCCTTTCTTTGAGCACCTTCTATAGTCGGGATGAAAAAGTATCCTATCATCCAATGTCACTAGATGAGTAATGATCCATTGTGACCGAGTCATGTGTGAACTTGATTTACAAGCCATCTTCAACTACAAATGGATATCTTACAATGCCTAATATTTCCTTTCACAGGAAATCCCTATTTGCGTTACGGCCAATGAGAGAGGGAAAGGGAATCTTAACAAGCAAGGAGGAGACTCATTTGTTCTGGAGTATATTTATATAGTGTGCCTTTATACTCTTTTTGGGGAAAGACATGAAAACATCATTCCCCAGTTTTGAAAACTCATACAGTATAAATTTCTGATACTTCACATTGTAATGTATGCCTAAAAGGTGAAATAAAAGATTTGGTTTGCTCCACAAACTATCACGTTTGATGGAAGAAAAAGAAATAGCATCTTGACAAATGGAGAGAACAGCAGTCAGTGAGGTGCACCCACACCTTATTAACCTCTGCCTTCATGTGTGTGATGTGAGAGATGTTGTGGGAGGAACCCTCTCAATCTCTGTGGGATGCACATCAGCGCCGAAAGTCTATCTCTGTGGACTCAAACTAAGTGAAGTGAAACAAACTGCTGAATGAAGTCAATGCGTTTCTCAGAGGAAAAATATTGATTTCCGATGAATGTATGCCCACAAGGAGAGCCACAAGTGCAGGTACTTTTTTTTATGTGCGTATAAGACTTTATTGGTGAAACATGTGGATGCTACTTGTTGGTGTCTAAATGGTGTTAAAATGCTTCAAAGGTCTCGAAGAATATCATTGTTCAATTTAGTGTTTTATTAAACCTTTGTGCCATAGTAATGTAGACATCATATTGTCTTTTTAAAAGACAATGATCCAGCTTGACAGGAAGATGTCTCTTATCCACATGAGAATAACGTAGTAGTGTCACAGTAAAGAAGCAGACAGTGGGAGACTGTAATGGTTTACACTTACAGCTGTTTATGACAGCATTCAGGTAATATAGAGCTACCCTTTAAAATAATAATATTGATAATAAATCCAGCCACTGAAGGGGCACAAACCCAGATAAATGGGAAGGGCTGTGTCAGGAATGGGATCTGACATATTTATTATGCCCAAATCAAAACAACGACGACTGGCAATGACCTAAAAATCTGAATACTGTCATTGATAATAATAATAATAATAGGCCAGTTACTACTAGTACTGTCATTTGGCAGACGCGTGGTGACTTACATCTGAGAGAACAACACAAGCAAGAAATCAAATAGGAGTTGGGCATTGAATTTCATCTTACAGTCCATAGTGTACCACCTCCAACCCCTCCTACCTCCTTATGTTATTTATCAAAGTGGGAAAAATCACATCGGTAACAGAAAAATGTAGGCATGTTACAATCATAGGATGACTTATGATGTTTCTGGAAATGCAGAAAAGGTGAGCTCATGTAGTGGGAACTTAAAGTTATTTCCAAAAAAATCCTCTCTAGCAATTTACCCTGGAGCCAACTTAAAATGTAAACTTCAAGATTCAAGCTTGTCATTGTCAGTTTCTGCAGTATGTGAGTACATACATAGGAATCGAAAAGGATGTTTCTCTCCAGCCCACGGTACAAAAATACAGAAAATAGTTTAAAAACAATATGAGAAGAGTGGTATGTGCATGTCCACATCTACCCCTGTGCCTACTTTGTCTATGAATATACACATTTTCTATACACATGCACCCTATACATACACATGCAAACCTAATGACCAGAATCACTTTGATGCGATCAGAATCTAAACAGAAAGCATTCACGTAAACAGTGGAGCTGTAGAGCAAGAAAAAGACTGTACAGTGCAAAATACAGAACCCGGTGATTCTGTAGCAACAGCCGCATCCAAGTTTTTTTTAATGGCGCAAATACTTTGTTTGGTAAAGGTTTGGGGGAGCGGGTGGGGGTGCTGGAGTCACTCACAATGACAACTGCTTTGTGGGAGAGGCGGGTGTTACACATGTCCAGGAGGGAGGAAGTGAGATGATCTTCCTCGCTGTGTTCACCATACGCTGCAGTGTTTTCTGTTCTGTGCAGCACCCGAACCACACAGTGACACAGCTGGTCAGGATGCTCTCAATGGTGCCTCAATAAAAGGTGAACGTGATGAGTGGGGGGACGACACTCTCACTCTCTTCAGTCCGCGGAGGAAGCAGGGGAGACGCTGGGCCAGTGATATGCAGTTGGCTGTCCAAGATTGTCCCCACTGATGTGCACCCACAGCAATCTTGGTTGCTCACTCTCTCCACAGCAGCGCCATTGACGGTCACTGGGGGGTGTTTGGTGCGGCCTCTTCTGAAGTCCAGAACAATCTCCTTTGACTTGTCCACATTTAAAAGGAGATTGTTATTGCTGCACCGCATGGACAGATGGCTGACCTTCTTCCTGAAGTTTGTCTCATCATTGCTGGAGATGAGACCCACCACAGTCGTATCGTCCACAGGTCTGCTGTCACATACCTGTGGTGGTGGGTTTGTAGTCTGTGATTGTTTGTATACCCCGCCACAGGCTCCATGTATGTCTGCGGTCTTCAAAGTGTCCGGTTATCCTCTTTGTGTAATCCTGTTTAGCGTTCTGGCTGCCTTGGGACAAGTTCGCTCTTGTTGTTCTCTGGCCCTCTGCTTTCCCAGCTCTGAAAACAGCGTTTCTGGCCCTCAGAAGATTGCGGACCTCTCCTGTCAGCCAAGGCTTCTGGTTAGCTCCGGTGATGGTGGTCCATGTGTGTATTACATCATCCATGCATTTCCAGATGTAGGAAGGGGCATTTACTGTGTGGCTGCTTGCTTTAACACATTCGGCAGTCTGTAGTCTGGGAGTGCACAAGAAGCTCCCTTTGGCCACACACATACCTGTGTCAAGAGGGGTTTGGTGATATTCAACCTGGGCCTGTATGCTGGTCTTAGCAGGATGGTGATCTGGTCAGAGAGTCTGATGAGAGGGAGGGGAGAAGCCTTGTATGCACCTTTCTGAGTTGTGTAGACTACGTCCAGGATGTTGTTTCCTGGACGTAGTCCTAGCTGGGAAATCAAAGTGCTGGTGTAGATGTCAGACAGTCTTAAGGTCTCCGTGATTAAAATCACCAGCGTGAATAAAAAAGGCATCTGGATGGTCTGTCTGCTGCTCACTGATGGCCTGAAATAGTTCACAGAGTGCCTCCTTTTTATTAACGTTATTAGTGGTGGGGCGAAATGTACAGCAGTCAGCAGAATCGCTGTAAATTGCCTTGGCAGGTAGAAAGGCGTTATGGTTTGGTTAGTTCCTTTTGTATTTTGAAAAGTCTGCATTTCTGTGTTTGACTTTGCTTGTTATTTCCTTGGTTTAATTTACCCTGCGTGTCTCCACCTGGTCCTCGTAAGTTCCCTGTGTGTGTATGAGGTCTGTTCCCCTTTTAGTCTCGGCTGGTTTGTACTGTTTGTTTGCTGCCTGTAAGTTACCCAAACCTGTTTGGGTAACTTTGTTACCTGACCTGTTTGTCCTCCCTAATCCTGTGGTCATCAGATTTTTGTGATCCTGTCAGTTGCTGCGTTTTGCTTGTTTGGATTTCTGTGACGCAGCGTTTTCTGTTAAAGTCACTTTGGATTGAACTTCCTGCCACCCCATCTCCTGTGGTGATTTGGGTTCTCTCCCGGCTCCCATAACAGAACATGCCTGCATTTCTGGACCCAGCAGCCTTTGCCAGGCTTCTCCTCAGTGTTCCTGAGGTGGTCCCCAATGCACCTTAGCCTGCCTCCACTCCCAAGGTGGCCAGCATCTGTTTTCTTGCCTCTGCCAGCGCTAAGTTCCCTACCCAGGACTCTGCCTCTACTGCTACTGGCCCGAGGTCCCTGCCCAGGATTCTGCGTTACAGATCTAGATCACAATTCTGTTCTGGAATCCAACTCTGTTCCGGATCCAGTCCCCAACTCAATTTTAGATCCAGACCGTGACCCTTTTCCGGAGTGGCGGCTGACTGACCCTTTTCCTGAGTTGTTTCTTGTGTCGGTCTTAATGACTGCTCCTAGTCTTGTTCCTGACTTTGCCTCTGCAGCCTTTCCCAACTGTGCATCCACTCCTGACTGGGAACTTATGGCAGCTCCTGTTCCCGATCCTACTACCGTCTCCTATGCTTCTATTCCAGATCCGCCCGCGGGCCTGGCAGCTTCTGTTCTGGCTGCAGGTCCATCAGCTTCTGTCATGGCTGGGGTTTCATCTGCTTGTCGGCAGCTGCCCCAGCTCCAGCTTCTGTTCCAGAAGTGGGCTCATTGGCTGTTGTCCCGTCAGCTCCTGCTCTAGCAGCCTTTTCTGATCTTGCGGTCGGTTCAGCTTTGGCTGTTCCTGTTCTTGGTTTGGCCCGAGGGTTGTTTCAGCCCTCTGGACTGTGTTGCCAGTCTGCTAATACTGGATTTGCGGAGTCTGTGAAATTGTCATTCAGCCATGTTTCTTTAAAAACAAAAAAAAGAGCAGTTCTTCACCTCAAGGTGGGCAGACCTCAGCAGTCGAACGTTATTTAGGAATTGTACGTTAGTCAGGAGAATCGAGGGGATTCCTGGATGGCTTGGGTAAGCCGCTAGCCTTGCACAGATATCGTCACCCTTGCTACTTTTTCCTTCCTCTTACACCGGTTGTGGTGCCTCCTCTTCAATGGAAACCAGCGGTAGGGTATGGCTTAGCTGTAAATTGGTGGTATAATCCTAGCTCCCTTAGAGTCCCCACTAGTGTGTTGGACAAAGGATTGTCCAGTGCACATCTGCGAATATCTAATAAAACCTGTTGACTGTACAAGACAGACAAGACAAGTTTTACTTAAGGACATTGACATCAGTATGCATCCGTATAGAAGTATGAAGATAAAAATGCTGCAAGTGGGACCTTTTTAGGACACTCTCCATAGTTCTCATAATGCGGATATTTGCGCCCTCCTGTTCTTGCAGAAATTTTCATTGCGTTTGCAACTGATGCACACAGCATCTGCTGAAGATGGACCTTATGTGTCATGGCTTAAGATGAACAGTTGACTCCAGAAAGAATAGAAGCAAGAAAAAAGATTATTAAAAAAAAAGTGGTTGTAAACTCTAGATTGTGAGATATAGTAACCACCAACACACACACACACACACACACACACACACACACACACACACACACACACACACACACACACACACACACACAACAAAAGCACAGATGCAAGAGACACCTGCGTGGTTTAATTAATGGCATTATTTGTGATCCTAAACTGTGAAGATGCTTTGTCATACTCATATCCGATTCCCCTAAGATGACTGAGTAAGAGGGCTCGTTCAGAGAAGTGTTGACTTGGCACTGTCCTTAATCACCTCAGGTTATTTCACCAAATGTTATACCAGCTGATTTCACTAATTAGCTTCTTTTTAAAGATAGCTGGCTGTGTTTTTGGAGATACATTTTGTCAGAAAGCTTTGGACATGTGGACTGGACTGAGTTATCTGTTCAGGACCTGCGTTGTAAACTAGAAGACTATAAGAAGGAAATATTTCCCTCATCTTGAACTGAGACAGAATAGAGTAAATAAACTATTATGAGACCCATGGTATGATCAGCTATGAGTTTTCTTCACAGGGTAACCTTCTATTGAAGTTTATAGCAGAGTAGTGTTGGTTTTACGGGCACCTGGTACATGACCTACTAGAGCAGCAACATGTCATGTCACGACTATTATTATGAGAAGGGGTCATGTAAAGTAGCTGTCAGAGCCACACAATAACCCGATATAGTCCTGCCAAGGTAATTCCTGTTATGGAGGAATAAAAAACAATGCAACATGATTACAATAGACAAAGCAGCAACAAACTTAAAAAAAAAAAAAAAAAAACTTACTGGATGCAAATACATGAATGAAATAGAAACAAAGGGAAAAAATAACACCTAGTCTCCATGAAAAGTGACTTGGTCATTACTGGTCATTGAACCGGCATTATTTTCAGTTGGAATATTGCTTAAGCATTAAAGATTTAAAAGCTTGAGACTTACAAAAAGAACAAAAAAAGCGTATATACCAACTCATCACATGGGAAATGGTGTTTCTGTACATCCATTCAGTTCATTATACTGCAGATGTTCATGCGATTTATGCAGAGCTGTTTCATGTGTGGGTACACAGTGCTCAGCAATGGGAAAAAAATGTAAACAAATACAATAAAATCCTTTTACAATCTCAGCTGTCATTTAGTACAAAACAAGCAAACATAGATTGTAATTCATTTCATGCCTGAGGTGCCTTTCACAACAGTATGCTGGATGTTGATGGGAGTAACAAATATTGTCAGTTTTAAAGCAAAAGTTCGGGAGGGACAGTGTTTTGTGAGACATACACAAGATGTCTATTCTGTCCTCACAACAGTGTATATAACACAAGGCCAGACAGATAATTACAAAGTCTGGTAAAGCTATATTCTTTATTAGGTGTGCCTTTTATTAGGTGTGCCATTTCCTTTTGTTTCCTCTTTTTTTTTTAAAAAAAAAACTGAAAAAATACAATACAAAACAATGTATCAATTGTTCTACATAAACAGAACATTTAAGTAAATAAATTACAATGACAAAGTAAATATATTCTGCTATAACACTCTAAGTATAACACATTACTTAGTCCTAAATAGCGCTTCAACTTTTATCAAAACTTACTGTGCAAAATTGTTAACATAAGTGGCAAAACCATGCTCCTCTTGGTTAGCAATCAACTTTGTAAAGCAAATATAACTCCGCATGTGTTCAAATGACAAACAACTAAACAATATTTCCCTGCTCCAGAAATATCTGGATCTACTTCCAGGCTTAATCATAAGGAGGAAACAGTTTGGCATGCACACTGTAGACTGCTCCTTCCTAAACTGAAAACAACTTGGAGGATGAAAGTGAAACAATATATAAAACACATTAAGACATGCCAGTCAACACAATGTCCTTCACTGTCTGGGCTCTGACGCAGCAGTTATGGTCATAATAGATGATGAAAGCAAATGCATTAAGTAAAGTTTATTCTTAACTGTTAATATACATCGTCGGATGGCAAGATGGTTATTAGGAGGCTGGAGAGGTGGTCTCAGGGTGACGCCTGAGATTGAGGCATTTTCTTTTTTGCTGGTTTGCTTTCCATTTCACTAATCTTTTTTAAAAATTTGGTTTAGGGATGGAACAACCTTGGAAAAAAAGGGGGTGCAAAGACAACAAAATAAAGGAATTGTTATGAGCTTAAGTAAAGTGTCTAGTAAGTAAAGTAATTTCTGAATAGAAATAAGAAAAAGCTAAATTGATATCAGTGATCATTATTGTTTAAGTAGCAGTTTTCAAGAGAGTATTTAAATGTGAGGAAACCCCTCTGCAGAGGAGGTGCTGACGTGACAGAAAAGTGCCATGGGAGTGGGGCAGTGAGTCACAGTTGCTGACTTTTACAAGTGGTTTTCAATAGTCGCCGTTGAAGGAAAGGGGTTCTGTCCAAGTCTCTCTTGAATCAGGGGTGAGACAGCAGTGAGTGAACACCAGATATATTTTGATATGTGCAATTCCATATCAATCAGGAATGGCAGATTGGCATTTCAAGAGCAGTTTTGATATAATATTAAGAATGAAGAGACAGGTGACGGGAGCAGCCACTCGGCTTCAAAATGAAGAGGAGCCTACGTGTTCTTGAAGATCCTGTTTGGCAGAAATCAGTTTGAAGGTTGGCTCGCATAATTTTCATGGTATTTGAAAGGTCCATTTTAATGCTCACATTTTGCTGTAGTGCAAAAAAAAAAAAAAAAAAAAAGGCTTTTGTGTCTGAAAGCAGTATAAAAATTGTACACACCTAAGAAATACAGCACATTAAAATATCACACTATAGGATTGTGCATTATGATTAAAGGACTCAGTACTTGGAAATTACAAGCTCTTCGCCCCCAATTAAAAAGACAAGCATGGTTATTTAACGTCTGACAAAGGTCATTTTCACATCTATGTACACTCTGCGAATGTTTGAGCAAGAAATGCAAAGGATTAGGAGAATATCCCATCTGTGCATATGGATTTAGGAGACAAACATAGGTCTTTTTTTTTTTCTTGCAGCAAAATCCAAGGAAAAACTGAATAAGAAAAGAAACTTGAAGTTCTCAAACTCTTCAGCATTGTGGTCTTGGTGAGGGCTCAGAACGAGAACACAACGGTGGTTGCAAATTCCTCTGCAGGGTCCTCTGATGAGTTTATAGAAACCATTTTGAAAGCAAACCATTCACCATTTATGTCAATGAAGTCAGACAGATTTGGCCCTCAAGCAAATTATATAACAGCTGGATTAAATGCACCGAAAGAGCATGACGAAAATAATCTAGACATTGAAATGGTCATATTATGATTTTCTGTTATTTCTGAATTGGTTACAGTCTTGTTTCCATAAATTATCATCTGAGGCTTAAAAACAAAAAAAAAAAGCTTTTGTTCCCTTCACAAAAAATACTCAGCAACAGAGGGAATGTGGTTACTTATCATTTGATTTATTTCTTATAATTTTTTTAATTAAAAAAGGGGCCAGTACGTGGCTAGATTTGCAGAAAAACTGAAGCTGAAAGTCAATGCGGTTCTCATGCAAGAATCCTGTGACTCAAAACACGTTTGGCAACAGTATCGCTGGCTTTTGTATTTCCTGGCTACAGACATTTTCTGATTCAGTCTGGATTTTATCACACTTCCCACATCTTCACCTATTAACACAGGCATATACAGAAGAAACCAGGGTGACTCACTGAAAGACAACGTAGTGTGTAATCTTATACAGTAGCTGGTAATGAGCATTGTATTTACCACGATTCAGCTGTATTTGTTGCTGTTGTCATCCGATTCTGGTTCAAGCTTTTATTTAAGGATTTGAGGAAATAACATAACATAACATAACATGTAGTCTCAAAGTCTGGAGCAATTTAAATTTACTTTGGAGGTACGTCTCAGTCTATCCTTGAAAAAAAGGTGTCAAGCACGGTCTCTGACCGACACGGTGCAACATCATCTGGATGTAAAAAGAGAAGATGACTGCAGCTGAGGATTAACAGCTGATTAAACTGGGTTTGGTATTGACAGTTAAAGATTCAGACTTTTTTCTTCAAAACTTAAACAGAACATGGCCCTTATATCATTCCTTTGCAAGGTAGATGTTGTCACCTTGATCGTCGCTGGGTCTCTGGAAAGCGCCTAGAGACAACTTGTGTCGTATTAGACGCTATATAAATAAAACTAAATTGAATTGAACTGAACTTAAGCCATATCTGCCTGTTTTCAGGAAGACCTTTTTATTTTTTTGTCCTCCTAAAATAATTTCAGGGTTTTGGAGCTACTCTAAAAAAAAAGGTACCAGAGAATAAAATTAGATAAATGAAAATGAGCATAATATTGCTGCTTTAAGGAACTAACTCCTTAGAGATAACTCAGAAAAGACACTTTCGGTAAAGAAAGACACTTTCTGGTGAGGCAATAGGCATTGGTTATCACCTGGCCTCTACCAGTCTTTTTACTTTAAAGGAACATCATATTTGAGGGGAGAGGTTGGATAGTGGAACAATAAATTGGTCAAGCTTAAGTTAGGGATGAATAAACAAGTGAAGAAAAACACCAACAGCATGCGAACAACCTGAGTTGACAATTCACCTTTCATAATGAGAATGAAAGTGAAGAGTGTGCACTGGTACAAGGATTGCATTTTAATGACCCAGCTATGATCTATGCATAACATTTTTACAAGTGTATTTTTTTAACCAGCAGAACAAACGAATTTGTAGACTTTTCCATTCTGTACGCCTTCCAAACATAGGCAAATAAAAGTACGGAGAGACAGAACTGTTGTATGATAAGGTACAGGTATAGAAATGGGGAATAGTAAGGAGACAAACACAAGTGTGTGCTTTCAAAGAGAACTTGTAGTAAACTACCAGATGTGTGCTTCTTTCAAACTGAAGACACGAGCAGTGTTTTGATGACTTATACAGCTGCCAGCAGCGAGGGAAGACAAATGTGAAAGATGTAAGCTGCCAAGGTGAAAGTGCTGCTAAAAATAGGTTTGAATGAAAGAAATTATCGGCACTTGTGTGTGTGTGTACATACACACACACACACTCATATATATGTTTTACCTCACAGGTAATGCATGGCAGGCATATTCATATGCTTGCATTATTCAGTACACACACACACACACACACACACACGCACACACACAGAAAACAGAATTGTGCTTGTTCATAAAGCAACACTGGAAATGCTATAAAATGGTGTCTGAGGAGATATTTCTGAGCAATTTTTAAAAGACTAGTTAATTAGTAGAAATGAAAAAAAATAAAATAATAATTTCCGTGGGCAAAAAATGAAGAGTAGTTAATCACACCTTTTCATTTTGTGAAGAAACACCCCCCCCCCCCCCCCCAAATGAACTGCTCTAAGCAGTCTTTGTTATTTTGAATTCAATATCTTCCGACCAACTCTTTATGCCTTTATTATTAAGTGAGATGTCAAAATACAAAAAAAAAAACAAAACAAAAACAGTATTGATTTGGAGTGTTCGCAGGAGGAAATTAGTCAACTTTAGGACATAAAAAAATCTATAAGCACTGAAAATCTATCACATGATAGTGTTTAATTCAATTTCAATTTTATTTATATAGCGTCTATTACAACACAAGTTGTCTCTAGGCGCTTTCCAGAGACCCAGAACACGGCCGCCGAACAATTATTACATAAACAACGGCAGGTAAAAAATTCACCTAGTGGGAGAAATAAAAAGAGTGGCAAGAAAAACTCCCCTTTAAGAGGGGAGGAAACCTGGATCAGGACCTGGATCATAAGGGGGGGCCTCCTGCCGAAGGCCAGCCGGGTAGAACAGGAAAAAGGGAGATCAGAAAGAGAGAATGAAGAACATTATATTACTCCGTCCAAGGCTGTAACTCTTGTTCTTGTACACACACACACACACACACACACACACACACACACACACACACACACACACACACACACACACACACACACACACACACACACACACACCGAGAAGCAATGCAATAATATTTTAACGAATATTTTATATGTATCTGGCAATTAATAGTATAGATTAGGATATTACTTCTTTTTAAATACTTTTTTATAGAGGAAACTGCCCAATCTGAAAGAGCTATAAAAAAAAAACAACAACAATAGAGCTGGACTGGAAGCTCCAGCTGTCGTTTTCATGAAGTACATTAATAAGTCAGCGTGTTGATGAATGTATCAATAGCAATTAACTACAAAAAAAAAATGGTTCTCCAACCCATTACTATTTGTTTGTGTACGGCCACCACAGAAATTAGCTGTAACGATTTTACAACGACTAATGTGGGTAGCTCAATGTTTGCTCATACGGCCTGAAACTAAACAGGAGCGTTGCATTAGAGCGTTCCATTAAGCAGAAAGCCCATTGTGCTTGTCTTCAGCGTGTAAAGTAAAATTAAAACCTGTGGCAGCCACGTTAACATGTTTCTGTGTTAATCTGATGGACTGACGTATTTCAATACAACATGCTTTAGAGGTTGAAGGGTGTTGGTGTGTGTTGCATGCGCCTCATTCTGGAGTACATCCTTTAAAAACAAATCTGCCCGGCAATAAAAAGGACAGAACTGGCAGTAGTGATGCTGCACGCATCTCTCTCTCTCTGTGATGAACATTACTTCAATAATGATGCGTCTCAGGACAGGACAAATCCCATCTCTACTGAACTTTCCCTTTCGTCAGCATGCACGCTGAACTATTTACATTCGATCCGCAGTCTGATCAAAAGCCTCAAATTTGTGATGTTTTAATTAGAGCTTTAAATTACATAGAATGACCTAATTGCGCGGGACACACACACACACACACACACACACACACACACACACACACACACACACACACACACACACACACACACACACACATCATTCTTCTTTCTGTTGCTACCTCTTTGCTTGCCTTGTGATTTTAATCCATCCCCTTCCTCTCTCTTTTGTCCTCTGTCATTCTCACTTAAAGTCTGCCTTTTTACAGCATGTACTCATTATTTATGTATGTTTTGTGCACAAAAGAGAAACAAACAAGTGGGTTGTCATCCAAAAAAACACCCATGTGTGCCAAGGAATTATATGCATGTGGTCTGTTGATTCCAAGCTGATTCCTCTGCTTCACACAAACCAAACAACAGCTGTTGTGATTCCACTGCATGATTTTAAACATGCTAAGCAACTTTGGAACAAACGAGGAGGTGAAACTGAGACTTATCTATATCTAATAATAGACATTCAGTGTAATTCTCCCACTGAAACACTCAGCCATTTTCTGCTTCTAAAGTTAAAATAAAATTCAAGTAATTGACATTCAAACGATTACTAAAGATTTGAGCAGCTTCTCCAACTCTTCCATCCTCAAACTTTCCCTAATAATAACCATTGCTTTCCAAGTTTAAGCATCTGATAAAAAATCATTGAACTCAGAGTTATTTTGCTGGTGAGATTCTACTACAGAGTCACACATCATTGTCTTTCATCATGGATAATTACTCCCATTGCTTCCCTTTATTCTGGTATGAGGATGATGGATTCCTCTCTCGCTCTACAGACAAAAGTATTGCCGTGTTTCCCACTCTGCAGGAGTGCTGCTGTAATTCTTAAACCATGCAAGAGCAAAAATAAAAACGTCTCTATGGAAGTGGCATGGAAAATGGCTCTTGTGGGTAACAGTGTAAAAAAAAAAAAAAAAAAATCAAAATGCATGAAAAGCAGAACACCGCATTGTTTAGGGTTGCTTCCACTCACGATACACACATGCAAATGTAAATAATCTGCATATGTATGTGCAGTTCAGTCCAAATATTTGTTCTAATAACTTTCCCCCACGTGAGCAGTAGAAAGGCAAGAGCTTTTTCTTCATTACCATTTCCATCTAAGTGGAATCATTTTGCAGGAGCAGGTCTGCATTCTGTGTACACGTATATGTATTTACCATTGCTATGAAAATAGTCCTCACTTGTACAACACATATTACAAGTGATTTTAATTCACGGGCACACTCATTGATGGTTTCTTATTCACTAATGCATACTCTACAAATACACTCATGAGGAAAATAAATTGCATTGTCCTCAGTGCGTTTCTGCCAGTGAATTTCTAAGTTTGTTTACATTTTCTAAATACAATGAAGTTTGTCATTGAAGACATTAAAAATTATTTCCTTTGAACAGTACTTGTGATTATCAAGTCGTCACAGTAGTCACATGCGGTGGGGGTGGGGGTGGGGGTTTGGGTGGGGGCAGTAAAGAGCTACAGATTCGAACCTGCACTACCAGGAGGCTCTGTATATGTTTCGCCCACTCAACCAACTGAGCTATCGGCCCCTAAATACATTCTTCTAAGTTGTAATCAGTGATGTAATTTAAGCTGACCTGGTGGGTTTAGGAGTTAATATCATCTGTGAACGGTTGACATATCTGTAGGTCTCCTTGAATGTGTATAAGAAGATCTGAGTTCTAGTTCATAAATCTTGAGCCTTTGTGTCTCCACAACCTTAAGATTAATCACAGTCAGGGGGAAATGCTGTTTCTGTCTATTTTATAATTGTATGAGTCATTATTGGACTCCAATGAGCAGTGTACAAGACAAACCCACGCACTATTATTCACTTCAAATGGAATAATTACATGATGGCTGTTCCATTTTTCTCCTTCATTGAGATCCTGGAGAGAAAATCACAAAGTTCTTTAATTTACTCTCCACAAACTGTGGCTGCAAAGTAGATGAAATAGACTGGCGGAATGACGATGGTACTCTCAGACGTTGAAAAGCTGTGTTTTAAAAAATGCCACCTATTTCTTGGGTAACATTTTAACGACATAATTTATTAAAACGGTTGCACAGAAACTCTTCCAAAAGCATTTCATAGCCTATGACATTTGAGTTCGTCATTCTAGGAATCATAGCCGGCAACTGTCTTCACATGACAGACCTGTGACTGAAGAAAGCAGGAATTATATAAGAATTTCACCTGATAGCTAATAAAAAGCCTTAAAAAAAAAAACAACAACATACACATAAACAAAATAAAGGAGACAATGAAAGCAAGGGAAGATTTAAAAAAAAGAAAAAGAATGAGCAAGCTAAAGATTAGTAGAGAGGAGAAATTTCCTAATCCTCCTTTCTTGGACATACTTTTTTTTTTTTTCTTATTTTCAGAAATAAAGAGAAGTAGTTATTTGTGCCTCTCATTAGCATTTCCCTGCCACAGTCAACAAGTAATAAAATGGAAAGCTAAGTCACAATAGCAGCATCTCAGCAAGACGCACGGAGGAACACAACAACATATTTACAGACAGAGGCTGGCTTATGCCACATCATTTACCCTCCTAGAGTGAGAGAGAATGGACGCATAATTCATGTGCCAGTAATAAATGAATATAATTCATGTGTATAAATAAAAGGCACATTTTCTTACACTTTGAATACTGATGCAGATGCAACGGAAAAATGTTCAGCCACACCTGGATACATTTCTTTTATGTTTAGTAGATGTTTTAGAGGGAAATAAATCCCCAATACAACATGCAGTTAAGTATTAAAGATTCCCTTGAAATGCTGAAGCAGGATTATTGTTCTGTACTTTCTAAACTTAAACTGGAGAAAAGCAACTTGCAAAAGTCTGGACATTCCTAGTTCTGAACGTCTAGATATCTCCAACCAATTCCTCACACCTCTGTTATATTGAACTAAACTATTTTCTCTCTTTTTAAAAACAATTAGAGATTTTTTTTTTCTTTAAAGAATTGAATAAATAATTAATGGCAACAAAGCAGCTGATAGCATTAAGGAGATCTTAAATTGTCCAAGACGCTTTGTAAAAAAGATGTTTAATCTCAGTGAGCCCTTTCCTGGTTAAAAATAGGTAATAAAATTAATAAAAATTGTGTAATTCTTTTAGTTCATAATATTATTGTGAAATGATAGTTAGGTGCAATACACTTTAAGAAAACTGTTTGTAGGATTTTTCTAAGTCCTGTATTACTGCGGTACCAAGGGCTCAGCAGTGATGTGTGTTTTTCAGTGCAAGGACACGGCCACTGAAGAGTCTTCGGAGTGAAAACTTTCCTGTCTCCTGAACAGAAAGATAACATTTTGTTCACTGACGAAGTCAGAAGAAAACTTTTTGGCCACAACGAATTAAAAAGTATTTAAGTGAGGAAGAAGTTGGAGAATTTCATGAGACAAATAGCTTTCGTACTGTTAGGCACCGTAGTGGATTGATCATGCTTTAAAAATTTCAAGTAAATATTGGTGAAAGGTTGAAACAAAAATCATACATTTAAATAACTTGATGAATCAGTAAAAAAAAAAATAGCATTCCATACACACACACACACACACACACGCACGCACGCACGCACGCACGCACGCACGCACGCACGCACGCACACACATATATATGTAAAAACCAGCAATGAACTGTTCCAGCAGATCAACAACTTGCTTGCTTGTAGAGCTTTTTTTTATTATTATTATTTTCAACTTTACATAGTCTAAAAATATATACCTGAGTGTTTAACTCATAAATTACATAATTATTGTTGGTTGTGATGATTTTTAGTAATCTGATATTTACTCTATTTTGCACAAGGGTGTACTGACTTCTGTTGTAAATAGCGTCTCAAAATTTGTGCTGTGTGTATTACGTTCACCACGGATATTCATGGAAATAAAAAAACAAATGGATTTTCAGCTCTTTTCTTAATTGCAGGACGCATTTTGGAATTAGATGTTAATGCAAAAGAAAGATTTTAAACAGACATTATAGTCATTTAGTCTAGACTTCTTCAGGTAACAGGATTTGCGACTTTAAAAGCTAAAAGAGTATGAATTGCTCCTCTTTACCTTTGACATAATCTAAACCCATTTTACATCTGTTGAGACAAAAAGGACATCTAATTCTGCTCAGGACAGAAACTTCCTTAAAAATTACCTTTCCTGTCACTTAGTCCTAACGAATCTTTTTAATTCAAATGTAGTATGTGAAAGTTCAAGTCAAGCCAACTAAAAGACACTTTGATGCGATAGACTTAATGTTTGTTAAAGCAAGGAAAACTAAGAAGAGAAGAAAGATAAGATAATAGAGAAGAGAGAAATGTGACTAAATTACAGAAAAGGGAATGGAAAAAAAGTGGAAAATGGAAAAAGATCTTCAGTGGTCGAGCAGCAGGTTGAGACGAACGCAGCCTTCTGAGACTAAATGTGTTCTCCAGCTCTGGCGCCTTTATTGCTCGCTGTGTCAGCCCACACAATGAGTGCCTGGTCTACCATAACATTCCTCTGGACACCTGCACACACAAAGTTCACAGTTTTAGAGAGAGATTTTCCTGCTCCTCTGACTTAAAAAGTTACCTTCAGCCTCCACCATGATAAAAACAACATGCTTCTGCTAAGGCTCAGGGGTACTGGTGTTAATCTCCGTCAGTCTTCTTCTTTCTCTATTCCACTTCTCACAATCTACCTTTTTACTTAAATCCAGAGAAACTGCATGAAGTCAGGCCTGCTCTTATTGGTTCTCACTGATTTCTCATGTGATCTGACTCGTCATCAATTTCTTCTCTTTTACATTCGCAAAACCTTTTTTTCTGGTTTATTCTTGCAGAATTGGCTTGTGTGGCAGCTTCACTCCAGAGGTGTCAGTTTTGGTGCAAAGGCCATGAACAACAGCATAAACCCACAAGAACCTCTGAAGATGTGATTGACCTCCTTGATGTAGGACAATACTGATCAAGTGCAAAGCAGGAGGTTTGTGGAGATGTGTTTTTTTTTTTTTTTTTTTTTGCAAGTTTGACCATGCAACCATAATTTAGTTTAGACTACCTTTCTGGTAGGACCTGTCTTTTTTACATTCTGACTGGCACAGTCAAAGTTCTGAACATTCTACCTTTAAGGGATGAAGGCAAACTACTCTTTTGGAAATTCCTTATGAAGACCTCAGAATTGTTTCAGAATATTGCTGTGAGTGTGACCACATCTGAATGGAGATAAAAGAAAGATCTCTTTTATTCAGTTTGATCTTTTCTTTGTTGGGTTTTTTTTTTTTTTTTGTAAAATCCTGAGCAGAATATAAGATCCAGTCTTCAAATATCAATCCTGCTAATGGCCAAGTTCTGTTGTAACAATATGTAAAAGGAACTGCACAAACTCTCTGCGGTGACACCCAGAGGCTATTGAAGAGTGGACCCAATTTTAGACCTGTGAGGAATGCAATCTTGATGGAAGCTCATAATGCCCATCCTCAGTTAATCCAAAAATGGGGGAATGGATAGAATTAACAAGAATGGCAGTGACTTGTAACATGTAGACTTTACCTTAGTTACTACAAGCTACCTAGTCAGGCTTTGTTTAGCTCATGCTAACTGTAGTTACCAGACATTCATTTTAATGAAACTATCCTTACGTCAGATGTTGCTTCTGAAAACACATCTAAAAGGAGGACAACTGCCTGAGCCAAAATGAGAACTGTCACAGCCCTGGCTCAGTTCTGCTAGAGCGAACACAGTCATCCATCATTAGCCACATGGCCAAGCCCACCAATGGTGGCTCAGCCACAGCAGCGTTGATGCGGTTGGACAACTGGTTGGACAGCTTCTTTAGTTGCCAACTCTTGTGCACCTCCCTTGTGCCAGATTAAGCTGGCAGCCACCAGCCAGGCAGTTCCACTGGTGGATGCCAACCAGAGCCGACCAGACTCTTCAAGGCCAACCCAGAGTAGTCCCAGTGGTCTGTTAGTGCAACTAACAGTACAACAATCCATATTATTGTTACAGTAAGAGTGATAATGCTCTGAGCTCTCACAGCTCACATATCCAGTTAACTGATTACGTCAAGTCCTAAGTAGCTAAAGTGGTAACACCTATCTTTTTGACACCACAGACTGCAATGTAGCCGCCACTCAAAAAAAATTGACAACTTATTATGCATACATTTGTGCTTTTTATTGCTTTAGAGAGGCACATAAAAAAAAAATCTGCCCCTAATAGAATTTCAAGGAACTGCATGCATTCCCATTTCCTCAAGGGTGACAGTTTAGGAACCCAAATGTAGCCCTTTGATTGCAAGTCCCCTGAAAATGAAAACTTGTGGTTTATAATGTTTGACAATCATCAAATGCTGGCTTGGACAAAATATGTTAGAATTTTCTATTAAAAAAGTCTGAAATTCTTTTTTGTGTGAACTACATGTTGTTAAGTGGAGGATTACTGACAGCTATCAATAGCTCATCATAAACACTATATTGCCAAAAGTTATTCAATCACCCATCCAAATAATCAGAATCAGGTGTTCCAATCACTTCCATGGCCACGGGTGTATAAAATCAAGCACCTCGGCATGCAGACTGTTTTTACAACTATTTGTAAAAGAATGGGTCGCTCTCAGGAGCTCAGTGAATTCCAGTGTGGAACTGTGATAAGATGCCACCTGTGCAACAAATCCAGTCGTGAAATTTCCTCCCTCCTCAATATTCCACAGTCAACTGTCAGCTGTATTATAAGAACATGGAAGTGTTTGGGAATGACAGCAATTCAGCCACGAAGTGGTAGGTCTCTTAAACTGGATCAGCGGATGCTGAGGTACATCGTGCGAAGAGGTCGCCAACTTTCTGCAGAGTCAATCGCTACAGACCTCCAAACTTCATGTGACCTTCAGATTTGCTCAAGAACAGTGTGCAGAGAGCTTCATGGAATGGGTTTCCATGGCCGAGCAGCTGCATCCAAGCCAATCACCAAGTGCAATGCAAGGCGTCAGATGCAGTGGTTTAAAACACGCCGCCACTGGACTCCAGAGCAGTTCGAGATGTGTGTAGTGACGAATGGTGCTTTTCCATCTGGCAATCTGGTGGCCGAGTCTGGGGTTGGCGGTTGCCAGGAGAACGGTACTTGTCTAACTGCATTGTTCCAAGTGTAAAGTTTGGTGGAGGGGGGATTATGGTGTGGGGTTGTTTTTCAGGAGCTGGGCTTGGACCCTTAGTTCCAGTGAAAGGAACTCTGACTGCTTCAGCATACCAAGACATTTTGGACAATTCCATGCTCCCAACTTTGTGGGAATAAGTTTGGAGCTGGACCCTTCCTCTTCCAACGTGACTGTGGACCAGTGCACAAAGCAGGTCCATAAAGACGTGGATCACAGAGTCTGGTGTAGATGAACTTGACTGACCTGCGCAGAGTCCAGACCTCAACCTGAAAGAACACCTTTGGGATGAATTAGAGCCGGGACTGAGAGCCAGACCTTCTTGTCCAACATAAGTGTGACCTCACAAATGTGCTTCTGGAAGAATGGTCAAGAATTTCCATAAACACACTCCTAAAGAGTTGAAGCTGTTATAGCTGCAAAGAGTAGACTGAAGTCATATTGAACCCTATGGATTAGGAATGGGATGTCACTTAAGTTCATATGCGAGTCAAGGCAGGTGAGCAAATACTTTTGGCCATATGGTGCATTAGTTTTGACACCATGTAATCCGGCTCACACAGCTGTTAAATATCATCAAATGTGTTTCAGAACTTGTTCAAAGTTTTATTGTAACTGAAAAACAAAAACTATTTAATTTACTGAATTCCATAGCATGACTTTATATTGTTTTATACATGTTACCTAAGGTTTACGGTGTACTTTACATTTTAATATGTGTACACAGCTCATAATGAATATGCAATCCTAATCTTGGCTGCTTACTTACTTTTGAGGTGATGTTATGCAGCTTGCATCTCCATATGGGGCTCTCTTGCCCCAGAAAAACAATGTGAAAAGGCCAGCACATATCTGCAGTTTGGTAAACAACTTCTTAATTAGTCTCATTGATTGCACAGATCTGGTTTACCCACTCAGGCAGTCCAAAACCTTTATACCATAATAATGAGAAAGTGGTGTATGTCTACACTGATTTAAGATAAAGATTAACATCGATTGCCATAAAAAATGCACACCTTCAAAATCATTCTGTGATTATACAAATATCAGTGGAAGAGAAAAAACATGAACAGCACTTAAACTGGAGTTCTAATTATAATTGTTAATGAATTTTAAAAAAAAAAAAGTTAAAAAAAAAACAAACCTAACAATTATGTCAAATAGAAATGCAATTTAAAGAGTCAGTTAGACAGAATACACGAATAATATATGGTGGCATCTTTAAATAGACAAAACATTTCTTTAGGGCGTGCCTGCAAGTGATGTTTGGTTTGTTGGATCTTTGTTATGAATGCAAGAGCAAACAGGCCCAACATCACCTACGAGGATTGTTGAGTTTTAAAGGTATCAAAGCACAGATACAGGAGACACAGCAGGTGAATTTCTAAAAAAGTCCCATCTCTTTTATTATGTTTCCTTAGTAATCACTTGTCAGCCACACATGCATCACATGAGTTTGACCTATATTTGAGTTTTATAAGCCAGTGGGGATAAGCAATTTTGAGCCTTGCACTGCAAAAACGTCCTAACGAAATGAGTCTAATATTTTAATAATACTGCTAAATGTTTTCAAACTACCTTATTTGAAGCAAAAACTCTTTGCCAAAGGTGTAAGAAAAATGTTCTTAACTATAAATCTTAAAACTAGGAAAATAGTCTAAGACATTTTTTAATTTTCTTAAAACAAGGCTTTTTTTAACTTTAGAAATTAGTTTTTGCAGTGTAAAGCTCGATTTTCCTGCATATAAAACTTCTGGATGCTAAATTACTCCCGAGTACAGCTTCTTCACTGCCAATGTTTTTAGAGAAATTTGAAAATGTGCACAGCTCGGCTGTTTGCTCTTTAGTAAAGCACATTAGTTGGCAGTATAAGACTACAATAATAAGAAATATGCAAATAATTAATAAAATTACCACATGCATGCCACCTGTGTAAATTGGAAACAGCCCCTATCTCACTTTAGAGACATCTGCTGTAATATTTTGCCACAGCTGTTTCATAAAATAAAAGGGAGGAATCATTCTACTTTTGTTTCTTCACTCTGAGAGACTTTTTATAATTAAATGTATGTAAATGGGTGATGCTGTGGCACTTGAGATCTTTGACATATGTTTAAGTTGATGTTCATATTTCAAAGAGCAGATAAGAAATGTAATATCTTAAATCTAGCATAATTTTTATTGTAGTTACTGTAGCACTGAACACATTCAAATGGAAATCCTCAAAGAACAATTCTGACCCAAGAACGATAGATTAAATAGAGGACGTGGATGTAGCCATTGTGATGTCATTCATTATTCTAAAAAGCATTGATTTTGCCATTTTATTGTACCTGTCTTGGCGTGTTTGACACCCATACTAATTCAATTTTAAAAAATCTTTTTAATATTGGAGCCAGAGATTTTCAATATCAAAGAAAGAAACAGTCAAAGGGCCTGTTGTCAAACAACTTAATAAAGACAAACACTGATTATTGCATTTTTTTTCTTCTTCTTTTTTTAAACAGGATACTTATTTTAAATCCTCAAGAGTGTGCATGTTTGCGAAAAAAGTAGTGTGCGAGATATTTGGACCACTTTTGTTTTACAGATCTTCATGGGTGGGCCTGATCTTCATCAGACCCGTCTTTTTAAAATTCACCATAATACGACGTCTCGCTCAGTTTTGCAAGCTTGTATGAAAGCAGGCGGTTTATCCTTGTTGCAGTTCATTGATACCTGACATTTTAAGGATCATTTGTGGGGCATTTTCTTGTTCTTATATCAAAGTTCATACAGTTCTCAGTGTGCACGGTCAGAAAAACGTTCATTCCGAGGCTGGTTCTGTCCTTACAAAAGCAAAACAGCTGACCAAAGCTCTGTGTTGTAGACAAGTAAAATGTATATTGTTTCACCTCACCTAATATTATTTTCAAACGTACTAATATTTGTGCTGTTTTGCGTTTCTTTAGATTTGGCCGTATTGAGAGGGCCTGCGACCTGTTACATTTCTTGGGGCTGTGTTTTGTCCATTTAGCTAAACGTTTTATTGAACTATATGTAATTCTTTCACTGGCTGTATGTTTGTTTTGTAACTTTAGCAGTTCAATCACGTCTTAGTATAGTACCCTCCAATCATTGCAGAGGATTCCTGCATACTGTTCATCAGCGAATCACATTCCATGTATGGGCAGTCAGACTTTGCAATATGTTTTTTTTTTCTAATTGTGCTGCCACCTAGAGTCTATACCTAGAAATGACTTCACTTGTTTGCACTCTTACGGTGCGCTAAGACATCAGAAAGTGTAAAAATTGAAACCAGAAACAATTGTAGTTATATAGAGTCTCTGGCTATTTATGCCAGAACACGCATTCATTTCATCATTGTCTTCTGAAACAATACCATACACTGAAATCCTTTACAATTTGTATTTTTTGCCACTGCGTTTCGTCTTATCTCCCTTCATTATGGTTAATGTTTGTTTTAGAGTGAGCCAATCTTAAAATATGCATATTACTGTTTGCATATTTGTACTTTATGTAGATTGTAGCTTGATTAAATTAATTCCCAAATCCCTCCACTTAGCCGCACCACCATACCAGTGACCTCGTTTGTTCAGACCAACAAATTTCATTCCAATGTGCAATTTTGATGTATGTTGTGAATGACAATAAAGGAGCTATTCTATTCTCTCTGTGAACTGTGTTTGCATTCATTTGTGCATCATTTTACAGGTCACTAGTTTTAAATTCTTGAGCGTGTGTGTGTTTTTGGTTTTTTTTGCACAAGTATGAGGGATATTTTTATCACAGATTGGTAGCTGGTTTGCTTTCCTGACAAAAACAGAACTGTTGAGTGTCTCACAGCACACATTGAAAAACAAGTGACTTATATACAGATTGATAAGTGTCTTCGGGAAAAGTTCAGCTTCATGCCTGTTTTTCACTTTTCATTTTGGTAAAGTTAATATAGCTAATCTCAAAATTCTCTCTGATGTTCAGACAGGGGATGTGGAGCCTACTGAGAATCAACGAGCCTCGACTCTCCATCCCTGCCTGGTTCGGGATTTGTGGAGTTAATGTACTTTTAACTCCACAGCAAGGTAAAGAATATACTCAAGTATATTCTGTATACTCCTGGTATCTGCTTCAGAAATCAATATACACAGCTACATCTGGTGAGTCCAATAACTCTATGAATTACCCATATACTGAGACGAAGGGGCAGGCCTGTCAAACGAAAGGTGAGCTTTAATTAAGGCTGATGGGAGCAAGAGAGAAACAAAGAACCAGACTATAACCCCAAAAAATATGGCAATCTAAAACTTAAGCAAATACAGACAAACAAAGTAAAGCTCAGGTACAAGGGCTGCAAGGATCAAAGCAGCAAGGTACACCGTGATCTAAGACAAGGAAAGTGAGCAGGACAGACACACAAAGCACAAAAGGCAAGACTACATATTGTACACTCTGAACTAATTGAAAAACAAGATGCAGGGTGAGACATTCCATCATCTGAGTGGGACTCAGAGTAGAGTCGCTGCTCCTCCACATCAACAGGGGCCAGTTGAAGTGGTTTGTGCATCTGCCTGCCAAGGGAGACATTTCAGGCATATCAAACATTGCAGACTCCCCAGGCCAGACTCAGGACATGCTAGAGAGATAGCATCTTTCGGCTGTCATGGAAACACCTCAGTATTCCTTCAAAATAAAGCTAGAGGAGCTAGTCGAAAAGAGGGAGGTCGTGGCCTCTGTGCTGCTGCCCCCATGACCCATCCTTGGATAAGTCAATGGATAGATAGATTTATGAATGCATGGACATGGATAAAACCATTAGGAAGCGGGAGGTAAAATGATCGGGG
This sequence comes from Xenentodon cancila, assembly GCA_014839995.1. Lineage (NCBI taxonomy): Eukaryota > Metazoa > Chordata > Actinopteri > Beloniformes > Belonidae > Xenentodon > Xenentodon cancila. Next base: position 11,033,057 of record CM026213.1, read on the forward strand.
TTGCAAAATTACAGGCACGAAGCAAAGAAATCACCAAAATAAAACAGGAAGGGACCATGACGACATGGTACAAGACTGGAACACACGCAAACAATAAGACATGATTGTGTTTCAACCTCCATGCCAATAGGGGGAGTTGTTTCCGGGTGTCAGTTTAAGTCGCTTACTCACTTGGGACTCTTCCTCTTCAGTTGTTGTCTTGTAATTTTTGTATTTAATGTTACATTTTTACCATAATATAATTCCTCTCAAGAAGACATACTTTAAATCTTTTTGTACATATGCAGCAAATCAAACTCTCACGTCTTCAACATGACACTGCTTCATCTCTCTTTTCTGCACTTCAACCGTCTTCTTCTGCTCTCTGCAATCTCATAATAGGACCTAAATTAACCATGGCACATACCGTCAGAGAATGCAACGGTCATCGGTCTCGCTTCACAACTATTCAGTCATGTAATTGAATATCAAGTCTACGAGGACACTTCATAAGTGAATGAGCCTGTTCACACACATAAAGTCACACACTTGTAGTTGTGCAAGAAGACACATGCAAATGCAGTCAGGTGTCTGGTGCTGCTATCCTTTAAACACATGAAAAAGAAAAAGTTCAAAGTTCAGAAGCTGTTTCCATCATTCTATCAACAAAAACCAGTGTGCATTATTGTTATCATTATTATCAGAGATATTTAAAAAAAAATAAAAAATAAAAACAAAAATTCAAGTCACAAAGTTTAAAACTATATACAGCTTAATATGCTTATCAAAACATAAACTACTTATTATACATATTATTGATGATGACACAATTAACACAATGCCAAAGAGGAACGACATCATCACTGATCTAAGAGATCTAATCGCTGCAGCTCGTCAGTCAAGGAAGGGTTTTAAAACCAATTTTCAAACAATTTGGAATTCATCATTCTACAGTGAGATATAATATCCACAAGTGGAAACTATTAAGACAGCGACAGTTCTTTCTAGAAGTGCACATTCAAGCAAGTTCACCTCAAAGTCACACCATCCAGTGCATGAAGATTTAAAAAGACAAGCTGCAAGCTTCATCCCAGACTCCATCCATCCATCCATCCATCCATCCATCTTGTTTAGCTTTGCTGTTCTGCTAATAATAATTTAAAAATGTATGAGAGTGTAGACATTAACACACACATTTATACACACATATTTGCAATTTCCAAATTAAATTCCCACCTCATCCGTCTACACAGTATTACTTAGTGTTCACCTGCTGTATGTAAGTCAGTGAAGTAAATAGCTTTTATTTAAATAGCACCTTTTAAGATAAAAATCACAGTAAAACACAGAACAACACAGGAAACACTACTAAAAAACAAGAAGTCTTAACAAAATATCCGCAGCACTGAAACACTTTCAGACTTGCTTTCAGACATCGTTTTGTCTTTGATTTCCGACAGTCTTCTTACAGCACTAATATTACTCAGCAACCTACTAAACCGTTTGCTTGTAATTTTTTTTTACGTTCCAAAAGCAGATCCTTGTCACCTTCTCATTTTCTTCCACGACTCACTCATGCTCCATGCTGCCCCCTACAACCAGCTCCAAGTAAATCAGCCTGTGCAACCAGCTGTGGTGTAATTAATTTCTCATTAGTGTAGGCAATAATGACTGTCCCATAATCTTGCTCGCCTGATCTCCCATACCCTCTCTTGCCGCATATGTATTCCCCCTCCCCACACTACATGTTACCAATGCCCTGCTGGAGGGAGGAATTCACAACCATGAAAAAACAAAGCAAACAAACAACAATTAGCTTCCTGTTGTCATGGTGAATGGTAGATCTCCTGCAAATTACCCAGCACTGAGGCGTCGGCAACGGAGACTTTTCTCTTTAGTTGAGGTGTAATGAATCATTTATGATGAAACTAGTCGTGAAATAAAAGTCAAACATACACAAGTAATATCAAACTGAATTTAATATTATTCATATTGTGAAAAAAAACTTTCAAATATTGTGGGCAGAACAAAAAAAATGCCATAATTTCACTGTTTAGGGCTGTTTTGTTAAAAAAAAAAAAAAAAAAAAAAAAAAGGTCTTTCAGTGAGCTCTGCAGATGCTCATGCTCACTTTGCTATATCTCAGATATGGAAAGTTAAAACGTTATTGCTCTTGCTTTCTAATTTGCTATAAACAGCAAATTCTCAACAGTTACATTTTTTAGAAGTATTAGGACAGAGTTATCATGATTCTGCATTTGTACCACTTCAATGAATTTGAAATAAAACAATCAAGATGTGATCAAACTCTAGATTTTCATCTGTAATCTCAGAGGTTTCACAAAACTGTGTCATTTACAATTGAGGAATTAATCATTTTAAGTAAAGTATCTTTAAAGCTTTTGAAAAACAAAAGAGATAATTGTAAATATAACCATGATTTTTAATACTTGGATGAAACCCCTTTTCATTTAGAGCCTGCCTGAAGTCTGCGTCCCATGAACATCACCAGATCACCAGTCTCTTGTGCCAGGCCTTTACTGCAGATACCTTCAGGTGGAACTTGTTTGTGGGCCTTTCAGCCTGCAGCTTTTGCCTCCTGAAAAGTATACGTTATTGGACTTGGCCATTGAAGAAATCTCCATTTCTTTGCCCTGCCAAAATGTCTTCAGTTGTTTCACAGCATCATCCATCTGCACAGGCCTGTCAGTTTTGCAGCATTAGGCAGAATGTGATCAGAAGTGTATAAAAGGTGTAAAAACGCAAACTCGGGCAGCATATTGTAGCGTATAAACCATTACTTCCTGTCATGTAGGATCACAAGTGCATGGAAGAACTCGGAGCCCTGATGAAGCCAAAGCAGGACTGTTATGCTTCACAAAGACGGCAGCAGGAACATATTTCAACTCCATTGCATCTCTATCTGACTTTCATATGTGCAGCCAGAGCAAAATAGCAAATAGACTAAAAGGGGGAGGGACTGTGGCACCCGTTAACAACAGATGGTGTAATCATGGACAATCTCCTGTGAATGAGTGTCTCCATACCCCCACGTATTGAACTGCTGGCTGTAAGCTCCTGTGCATGTTGTTTACTCACCTTTGCTGCCTTATGATCAGCTCAGTTACTGCTAAGCTAAGAAAAAAAGAAATAAAACACAGCCCCAATGCATTCCTGGCATTATGTAGAGTTTTCAAAAGTCTCTTTCTGACAGTTTTTGACTTGGATCACCTGGATCCTTGGATCATCTGCCTCTTCATAATTAAACAGCAGCCTCAGAATCATTTACTCTGACTTAAGTCTTAAAAAATAACAGGGAGAATGTTGGAGAACTAGAACCCAGCAGATGAAAGTCTGAAGCAAAACCTGATGAAAGAATGTGAAAAAGAAGAAAACTTTCTCAAAATACGTAACATCACAATCAGTGAGACTGTACGTGTTAATAAAGAGGTTTGCTGGCCATTTTCCTTCCTCCTGCAAACATGCAGTACCTACAACTGTCCTGAAGGGGGCAGGAGGTATAGATGTCATGTGACTATGTAAAAATGATCAGGTTAAAATTTTACACATAGCTATGATATCCTCTTGAACTTGTTATCAAAATGTTTGCTTTTCCTCAGTCTCATTGAATATTCGTTGTGATTTAGGTGGTTCACCGGTCTCACAGAAATTTGTGAAATAAGCATAACTCAAAGTGATTAACAGATCTCATGCATCACGACCACAAAAACACAAACGTTGTGGTGAAGTGTAATCATTTTTCTAGCTTTTCTATTTTTGTACCTTGTCAAGACATTTGTGAAATACAGAAGATAACTCTACCACAACAACATTTGGTGAACAGGAGCGGGAAATTATGGTCATCCCGCGTTCTATTAGTTAATGTGCCTCTTAGTCTCTCTGTGCACATCTTCAATCTCTTGCATATTTTATTATTTTCACTTCCCTCACTTTCCTTCCTGCTTGTCCTTCATCCTTCATCCTTGCTGGTGTGAGCCATACTGTCCCTTACTCAAATTGCAGTTATGTGTCAGATAAAAGTTGGACTTTGATCACTCTGACTCGGAGCACAGCTCAACTGCACTTCACATCTAATAGATTACTCATTTCACCAGGCTTTAGCACAGACCAATTTCAGCTTGCAGTTTTTTTTTTTTTTTTAAAGTCTGGTTCATTATGCATCACTGTAAGTTAACAGCTTGAAGTCTTGTGAATACCAAGTAGCATCACTATGAATCAACTCACAAAACACATCTTTTGACCTTCATTAAGTCTCATCTGTACAATTAAATGCTGCAGCTTTAGTTTTTGACTCTATTTAATTTAGTTTTTAATTGGCAAAGTTATTTATATATATTTTTTTATTTTTTGCAGTTGGTTTTAACAATTTTCTTTTTGGCCTTCAGGGATGTTAACATCCCATGATAGCCTCAGTGGTATTGGCAAATGGTTCGCATTTACTGTTTAGTGCCTTTTGACCTTTTCTATGTTCTACGCAACACTTTTGGTTATGGTATGAAAATATCACACACTGATGAGATGAAGCATGTTGATGCAGCAGTAAAGCGGCCTTCAATGTGGACCAATTCTACCAAACCCCATTTGTCAGTGGGCCTGGATCCATATGCCTATAGATCCAAAAAACGGCCAAGTGTGCATATTGTAGTTTACCTGGATACCTGGCTTCTGAAATCAGCTTTTATGTTTTTCTTTGTTTGTGGAAGGGAAGGTGTTAGCTGCCAGTGAGTTTGCTCATTTTATTTTACGAACACCGCTGTCCCATAAACGGATTTATAACCGGATCATGACATGGAATTATATCAATCGCACCATTTGGCATTACACGCCTGGTGACCTACAGAGTGATAATGGCATGCCGTGATCCTGCATTTGCTTTGAACATATGGATCCAGGCCCGTCTACTGACTCTCGAACACCACTCTATCCTAGATAAACAGCGCCTCAGCTTTTGTCTGGAGCTAATACGACTGAGAATCTCCGCTGGCAAGCTCTTCGCTAATGGTGCCTGGTGGAGATGCCAGACAAATATTTGTATCCCGGCTGTGGCTGTTGACTTCCGTTAAGCTCTAATTCTACATAGGAGACAAATGGGTGTCACATTAAAAAGAACAAATTTATAAAACATAGACATGTCACGAAAACAGTAAAAGGAGAATAAAGTTTTTAGGTGGATTAAAAAAAAAAAAAAATCATAGTAAAGGGCAGCACAGTGGCTTGGCGGTCAGCTGGTCTGCCTCACGGCAAAAAAAGGTTTGTGGTTTGACTCCCAGTGGAGGGATTTCTGTGTGGAGTCTGCATCTTCTCCCTGCGCTTGCATGGGTTTTCTGAGGGGACTCCGGCCTTCTCCCACGGTACAAAAACATGCCTGTCAGTGTAGCTGTTGTTTCTAAAGTCCCCATTTGGGAAAGTGAGAGGAGAGCCGGGGTGGGCTCCAGCAGGTCCACATGACCCTGTATTGGAATAAGCAGGTATGGATAATAGATATAATAGATAAAATGTATTTCCTGTCTTTCCTACAAATAGCTAGAGAAGAGCAGACTATTTGAAGTGAACAGTAAAAATGGTTTGGGACAGATGAATGTTGGTGTTTGTAATTAGCTCTTTTCACACGATTGGGTAATGTCACACACTCACACAAAAACAAACAAAAAAACTCCAGTTTTTCCCTTTTGATATTCACACAGAACAAAAAAGAAGCAGTGCAAAAGCAGAAGTAGACAAACAGGCTGCAACATTACCCAAAGTGGGGGCCAACGAAAGTTACTTACCTTCGAAAACCAGCCCCTAGTGGTCAGTTGATGAACTGCCACTGTTTCTTTCTTTGCTTGGTAATCACACAGCGCATACAGGCATCTTGAATCACCTTAGCAATGGTCTTGTTGAATAAAAACAGCATGAATCACAATGTTGGCTCACCTTTTTACACCCTTATCATGCATTTTGCTTAATTATACAAGTTGAAACACATTTTATAATTGTGGTCTTCTTGTGAAAATTTTTAAAAGTGCTCAGGCCCAGCCATGTCTGAATGATACATGATACAATTAGAAAGCATGCAAGCATGCTCACAATGCTGAGTAAGATAAATAATTCAGAAATGATTATTATAAATCATTTATAGATTAAATGCAGAACCATGCCCTATTACATAATGAAATATTAGAGGTATGCATTTTCCATAAATGTGTTTACACTAATAATGTAAATAATACCAAGGCTTACTTTAAAACTTTTATAGATCCAAAAAACTGAGCTTGAATCTTCATCTACTCATGCATCAATTTATTTTTAAAACACTTTCAATACCTGAATACGCATCAGAAATGAATCAGAGATGAATGTTGTATGAATGTGAAGAAGAGCTCATATTAGAAAAGATGTTATTTATTTTAAATGAGCACAAACACCGACAAACATGTTCAGTGTTAAAGCTCCGTGTTAAGTTTTTGCAAGCAAATTGCACTCACATTTGTTGTTGTTGATGCTGAATTTCTTTGGGTTGACCCTGCAAAAAAAAAAGTTATGCAATTGAGAAGGTCTTGTACGTACATCTATGTCACTATGTGGAAAATGGTGGAAGCATTTTGGGATGGTACAGGTTTACAGGTACAGGTGTAGGTATGTGTAGCTCTGTTTATTAATTTGTGAATAAAATCAACCACTGATAACTCAGATTTGAAATATAACAGGACAGAGAATAATCATCTGGAGCTCCTCATTTTTTAATTCGCTCTTAGTGTTTGCAAGAACGCCATGAAGAGTAACAATAGTTTCTAATTTTCTTTCTCTATTCTACAGTTATGTGCATTGTAGCTCCACCTTTATGAAATACACGTTTGAGACCCATATCAAGTATTTAGAACACTGTGTGAACAAATAAGATCAATTTTAGTAGCAGCTGAAAATTGCCAAGAAACCTCAATGGACTGTTGGAAGAGGAAGTGGGTAATGAAATACCGTATTGGCTGCTGCAACTGCCCACATGGTTGGCTGACTGACCAGTTAGAAGGACTGCCATGAAACTTTATCTATAATTAGCTACTGGCTTGCTGCTTGAGATGAAAAAAAAATAATTTCACTGTGCTTTATCCTGATAATACAGAGCAAACTTTCCTGTTGAGCTCACACTAGACCCCCAGGGACGCGTTTTGTTGATCCAAATCTTCCATTAAAGGAAATGTTGCCAACTGTGGCACCTACAATATCAGAAATAATTCCCAGATGACTGATTACAGTCCTGCTTCCCTTCCTCCATGTCAGACCTCACACTAGCATTAGTATACATGCTCCATACACCTACATAAAAAAGGCACTAACACATGGTCATGAAAAAAAGATTTAAAAAAAAATATAGGCCTAATTGTAGACCAAGATGAGGGCAGTGTAAAAATATGAATCACTCTATAGTGGTTTTGCATCAACCTTACAAAAGGTACATGGTATACTTAACATTTATTATTTAATTTTACTTTGCATTCTAACAAGCTCACAGCAAACCTTCAGCAAGAATATCTGTCTAGGCAGCATCAAGTACAATATGGGTAATATTCCCTGTCAAATAGTAAATCTTAACATCAAATTGTGTTAACTTCTGTACTGTAATTTGCAGAAAAGGGTGAACTTTGAGGCACTTCGTTCCAACAGCCAGTTGCTCGATGCTGCTGTCTTGTGGCTAATAACACAACTAAAGGATGCAGAGTTTGTTGGTAGAGAAAAGAAAAAGGAGAGAGAGGTTGGAACAAAGAGACAGCAGCTCAGGGTAGATGCCAGCATACACAATCAAGGTAGGTCAAAAATCAGGACGCGGTTGGAGAGAAGGGCATGAAGGGTAGCTGATCGATTGTGGCTTCATCTCAAGAAATAAGAAAGAAAGGAGTCCTCTGACCATAGATCCCACTATAAGACTACATAGTGCAGAGCCGCTGTACTGCTGTACTGCTATACACAGTCCCTCAAATAGAAAGAAGAAGAATTGATTTAAAACAGTCAAGGTACCCTGAACTTTCAACCCAAACATATAAGAGTTCTTCTTTTTACCAACGCAAACAGTGCACAGTCAATCTTGCAGCAATGTTTTATTTTTATTTGACATTTTCTTATTCGAGCAGATTTGCTGTTTACAAGGCCTCACCAGTTTGTGTGCAAGCCTAAATGTTCTCTAAGACTGTATTCTCTCAGTAGTATAATGTGCAATGTGTTTACTCATTTTCGTGACGGGGCAGCCCTGAATGTAAACTGAGCTAATCCAAAATAATTGGGTACAGTTTTGGGGTGACGAGTCCTATTCACTCATCGCAGTGCCAATGCCATCTGCATATGCATTTATCTGGTATTTTAAAACTTTGACTAAATTGAAAGCTTTTTCCTATAATTTCATTATGAATAACAAGCAATTTATTAACAGTAATTGCCTTTTTCTCAGAACGTAGCATCGTAGGTTGTAAAAGTTAAGGTGTCCCTATTTAACACTTGTTAAAAAATACTTTTTATTCATAAACTGTGAATCATAACTGTGTGTAAAGACAATATTTTTAAGTCCCCATATTTACAATGGTTCTTACATTTTAACTGACAAAAAAAGTCTTATGGAAAGCAAGGATTTAAGGAAATTTTAAGTATGTATGTTTCCAGAAAGGAAATTGCAAAAATATTCTTTAATTTTGTTATTGATTTTAAACATCCATTTGGACATTATGAATACAACATTGTTTTTTTCTGATTATCCTCCAAAGCAAACTTTGGCCTCTAATCATCCCAAGTACACTTATGCACAGCTCAGTCACAAGCTGTGCCTGTGCCCACTGACGGAAGAACGTTATCTATTATTTAGTTTACAAAAAAATATGATTGTTTCATTCTGCCCAAAGATTAAAAAAAGAAAAAAAAACTCATTACATGTTTCATTATATTAGGTTTATTTATATACCCTCAATTTCTAAGAAAAGTAGTCTCAGGGCATCTTACAGATAAAGCAAACAAGTTTGATAAAAAGCAATTAACATATAGTCCAACTTAATGCAATTATAAATTAAATCAATTCCAAATTAATCCAACTTAATATCTAATTAAGCAAAATATAATTTTAATTCCATTATAATATTGTTCTTTCCAGTCCAATCCAATTATCCATTCATCTTGTTTAGGGTTGTGAGACTATGGAAGCCTATCACAGGTGCAATTGGGCAAGGGGAACTGCCCCAGTTCAGTCTAGTTCAGTTGTATGTATGTATCCAAATAAATACATTTCTAAAAAGTGATCTTGCTAAAAGTGACTGCATCAAATTTTAATCAGTGAGTCATTAATACCTACTTTGGGGAAATAAAAGACAGCTAAGACCCTGTGTTAGCCTGGCTACAGTGCTGAAGTGAATCCTAGGGTTGCTTTTACTCTTCTCAATTATAAACAGATTTTAAGAAGCTTTACCTTTGTGTAAGATTTTCATATAATGAATTTCATTAGTTTAAAGGCAAAGCCATTTATTAACGACAGCTGCTAAGGATACCAAGGCTTAACTTGAGGTTGGATTTTATTATTTGTTTGTTTCCTTTATAAATTCCTCTGTTTTTGTAGATTTTGAGATCAGCCAGTTCAGTACCAAACAGAATTAAAAGCAAACTAAAGGTAGTCATTTTTACATGTAACTTGTCCAGCATCTCTCATTTGATGAGAGCTGAGAGGTTCCAGCTCCCCTACAACCTCGAAGATGATGAAGCAGCAATACAGAGCGGAGAATCAAGAAGAATGTTAAAGTCTTCCACTGTATTCACTTTATCTGTCCCTGCTGTGCTAAATCTGAGTATCAGAATAAAACAAGCAATGTTTTTGCTCTTTAACTTTCACTGTCAAAAGAGCCATAACTATTGGGTCAAGAACTTATTAGTAAAACCTACTTGAAAGATAGCTGCCATTCCTCCTTGGCCTGCTCTTTGGGGAATGTAAAAATTTAAATAGGTTGGAAGTGTTATCTCATTGACACGGACATGATCCTTGCCAATCTAAGGTCATATTCATAGCATTTGCTTTCTTGGGAATTTATGTATTCACTTTACAGAAATTAATATAAGGCTAAAACACCATTGAACTTATCAGCTTTATAAATGCGTGCATTTACCATTAAATAATAGAAAACTGTCACGTGCTGGCGTTCCAGTTCATTGCACACAATTCCTCTATTCAGTTAATTTCAGACTCTGCCCATTCCTTCCTGTCTCAGCTCTTTGAAGTATAAACAGATTTCCAACTTAATTTCCCAGTTGCATCATATAATGCGTTTTGAGGTATCTGTATTTTTCATTTAAAAGGACAGCTTCACTTTTAAAGCTTCAGATGCACTAAAAACCCCAATTGACCAAAGAGTTGCAAAAGACTTGGTGGAATGTAAAACTAAAAGTGCTCCAACTTTATAACTGTGTTTAAAAGTGTCATACATAAACTACTATTCAAATAATGTATTTTTTTCAATGCATCTGTATTAGCTAATAAGTACAAGTGTAACTGTTTAAAAGCTTACCAAACCTCAATGTACCCTGAACAAGACACGTCATTAACAAGTTTCTTAATTTTTGCTTTATAGAGCCCTCTATTAAGTACTTCAATTACAGCACAATGCTTCAGACTTGTGTTTTTTTTGTCTGCACGTAGAACCAACACAAGACAGTCTCTTTTTCCCCCTCCCTATCTAACAATTTCTTACTCAGAAAGTGCCAGCTTACTTCGACTGGAACCAGCTTAAATTACTACAGGTGGTCCTACACCACTCAAATATCCACTTCAGGGGCTGCTGGAGGGGAAGTCATCCGTTTTAAAAGTGATGCATCAGGTGCCTTGCATGTCCGCTTTGGGAAAGATTTACTGGTATTTGTCAATCCTGTATGCTACATGGTCATGGTCTCCACTTGTATTCTAATTGTCTCTCTCTCTCTCTCTCTCTCTCTCTATCTCTCTCTCTCTCTCTCTCTCTATCTCTATCTATCTCTCTCTCTCTATATCTCTCTCTCTCTCCTCTCTCTCTCTCTCTCTCTCTCTCTCTCTCTCTCTCTCTCTCTCTCTCTCTCTCTCTCTCTCTCTCTCTCTCTCTCTCTCTCTCGAATAAAAATAATTTTGCTTGAAGACAGAAGTCTAATAAATGATTGAATCAGCAAGGCTCTCTCTTCTTTAGGTGGCATTTGTCAATTCTGATTTCAAAGCTCTTATGTCAGTCAAAAAAAAGAAAGATGAGGGATGGATTTGATTAGCACAGATGCTACAGAAACTGTCCAATTATCATGAGCTGATATACAATCAAAAGAAAAAATAAAATTTTGAGAAAAACCAGAAGTTGTGATTTAGGTGTGTGTCACATGGTCACATTGGTTGTCTTTTGCAACTCTGGTCATGTGTCACATACTAATTGCATGTATTTATTCTTGTAAGTATATATATATATATATATATATATAAGAAATGTACAGGTTATTCAGTTCAGTAGTATGAAGAGGCCTGCTGCATGACTGGAATCAGTAATGGCAGTTTGATAAACTGGTGGCTCCACACCAGTGGTGTTCTGAACAGACAGAAACGGAAATTTGTTTACCCACCACCAGTCTTTGGATAAAAGTCTTTGCCCCACTCATTTCAGGTGACCATTTGATAGGTACAATTAGAGCCAGGTTTTCTCGATCCCAAATAGTTTGTGATTCTATTTGAAAATTCTCAGCAATAAACCAAAAAAGAACGACCCGTAAAGAAAATGTTACTTAGCGCAAGATTTTCTCAAGGCTTCATTACTTTGCAACATTTTGTAATAAGTCAAATTCTAAGCAATCACGCAATTACTATTTTAAAATGCTATTGAAGATGATTGTAAAAGAGATTCATTTAGTTGAAAGCTTTCCTATTTAAAAAAAATACTTGCGAGTTTTCCATGACTATAGTGCGGAACAAAGTATCGACATAATATAAAGAACAAGCAAAAAGAAAATACATACCAATGGTCAAGAACATGTTCATTATGAACATGATGACATAATGTTAACCCAAAAACCATTTGAGTACATTTAGATGAAACAATTAAGGACAAAATGTTTACCCACGAGTATGAACCTTGACAGTCTGAAGTGTTTACCTACTTTAAACAAGTTTCCTAGAACAAAGAATGCACCAAAACACGGAGAACTTATCTAGAGTATCAGCTCTGCTGCCTGTCAGTTCTTCTTTCTTAACCAATATAATGAGTTCTGTGCATCAAAATACATCATATAACAATATATCATTGGTTATCTTTATAAATAATCATATATGGCATTAAGAAACTAGGGATTGCACTTGTAAGTTTTCCAATGATTGTCTTTAAACTCCTGTAAGAAGCAGAAGCAGAATAACAAGTGAATCAAACATTCTCCGTCAGTCCTGAGAAAGACGAGAGACTCATGGCATTTGTAGGGGCTTTCATAGGGATCCATGGATATACGCAGTCGAAGAAAATCCACTTGATGTTGAAAACTTTTGAGCTTTGGTCCTCATTAGTACAGCAGAGATTTTTCTCAGACGTGCCATGAGTCCCACCTTATTTCATTACCTCCCCAAGGAGTTTTTAGATAATGAAGTCACCAGTTTCAGGGACAACAAGTGGATCTTCAGTGTAAACAAGTCACTTTCAATTTTACATTAAGAACACCCACTGAAGCAGTCTCAAGAAAAAAATGTATATATATATATATATATATATATATATATATATATATATATATATATATATATATATATATACACATATACACACACACGTAGACATACATACATTATGAGCTTTTTTACTAGTTTTTGAGCTTCTTTTTAGCAGTAACATTATCAGAATTAGAGAGGAAATCAACCAGGCCCACCCGACACCGGCTGTGGGCATTTCTTCAGCTTCAGCAACTCCCTTAGGCTCTGACCTGACTCTAGACTGTTTGGTTCCTGTAGACCACCCTGAGCTAACCTCAGTCGTCAATAGAAGTAAATCATCCACATGTCTGTTAGACCCCATCCCAACTCGACTACTCAAGAATGTTTTCTTTCTTATTGGTACGACAATACTGGACCAGATCAACTTATCCCTGAACTTAGGATATGTGCCACAGGTTTTTTAAAGCTGCAGTAATTAAGCTTTTACTCAAAAAAGCCTTTCTTGACCCAGACATTTTAGCTAATTATAGACCGATTTCCAACCTTCCATTTATCTCTAAAATTCTGGAAAGGGTAGTTGCAAGCCAGCTGTGTGACCATTTGTATAGAAATTATCTGTTTGAAGTTTTTCAGTCAGGGTTCAGAATGCATCATAGCACAGAAACAGCACTGGTTCGAGTCACATATGACCTATTTATGGCCTCAAATAATAGCTTAGTGTCCATACTGGTTCTGCTGGACCTCACTGCTGCTTTTGATACCATAGATCACAGCATTTTACTGCACAGGCTAGAGTATGTTGTTGGGATTAAAGGGACAGCTCTAGATTGGTTTAAATCATGTCTGTCTGATAGATTCCAGTTTGTTCCTGTTCATGAGGTTTCTTCAGTACCGACAAGGGTCTGCTATGGTGTCCCGCAGGGTTCAGTGCTAGGGCCAATCTTGTTCAGTTTATACATGCAGCCCTTGGGAAGTATTATCCAGAACCATGGCATTAATTTTCATTCCTGGCCTGCTGCCCTGCAGTCCCACTTTCAGACCATCCCAGTGATTGCTCTAACCTGTCTGTATAGATGTCTCTGTTGGACACCTACAGACATTCTGACCTGCAGTCCCACCCTCTGACCACCTCAGTGTGACTATAGTGAATATAAAGTGAATATAATTCACTTCTCTTTGGTCTCCCCAACAAATCTCTCCATAAACTCCAGCTGGTCCAGAACTCAGCAGCCTGCATCATCACCACAACCCTCTCTTTTCACCACATTACATCCGTTCTGCAGTAGCTCCAGCGGCTCACAGTTAAATTCAGAATCACCTTCAAAATTCTCCTCCATTTCTTCAAAGCCATCCACAACCTCTCCGCCCCCCCATTTATATGATTTAATCTGTATTTACACCCCGTCCTCCTCCTCCATCCACCTCTCTGTGCCTTCCGCCCGTCTCAGCACCATGGGGAGCAGAGCTTTCAGTCGCTCTGCTCCCCAACTCTGGAGCTTACTCCCGCCTGAGTAATAGTGAGTAATACCAACTGTAATAGTGGCCCAGTTCAAATCCAGACTCAAAACACATCTGTTTCAAACTGCATACAAATTATAAGCTCTTATTTTATTTTTTTTATTATTGTTCTTTTTCTGTTTTTATTTATTTTATTATTTTATTATTATTATCATTAATAAGAAGTTAATAATAATGTTCAGTAGAAGTAAAAAAAAATTCTTGCATGAAAACATCTGAAAATTTCATTATGTTAAAAAAATAAATAAATAAATAAATAAATAAAGTAAACTTTATATTCACTCCTCTCTCCTCTTCTGTTGTTTTCACTTGTTGGTGAAAGTCGTTGCTTGCAAGGACTAACTAACCAGTCCTGGTTAGTTTGATTATACTGAGGAGCTCCGTTGGCTTGTATTCATTAATTTCAACATTAGTTATGTTTATGTTGTTGTGGTCTATATGTTGGTATGGTTTCTCGTAGTAAAGTACTCTGGTTGCAGTATCATAACAAACATGTCTTTGTGCAGTCATCAGGCAAGCTCTCTGAGCCTAACACATTCACCAAGTCTAAGTAAATATTACATTACTTTATGTAGTGAAACATCCAGATTCAGTTTAGTCATATAAAAATAACTTATTGTCCTCATTGTTTTTACAATATTGATTCATTCTTAAGTATCTGTTTTCTGACGCCTCCTGTTTCTGTAGCAACGTAACTTCTTCATGCTCGTGCACCACAGCGACTGGCGAGCACAGCACACTCTTTGATAGCAGAGGAAGGGGGGTTGGGAGACAGTTTTGGAGTTTAATGGGCAGGTTGGGAGGGGCATGAACATTGTATGCATTCAGTGAATGGATTTTTCAGAGGACAAAGCACAAAATAGACAAATGAGATGTGGCACTGTAAAAGAAAATTAGTTTCTGGAAGGACCTTTTTTATTTTCTGAGATGGGATTGTAGGCAGACTAACCACTACACAGTGAGTGTCCCTCCATATGGTACCAAGTGCTTTTCAAAATGCATTTCCATCCATTTAGTTTTTCTACCAAATGGCTAACCCTCTGGAGAACTTCCCATGATGCACAGAAATCTTTCATCATCTCCTTCAACTAGTTTTCATTTATGGCTTGTGCAAAGGTCTTAGGCACCACTGGACTTGTTTAAGCAAAGCTTTAATCATGTCCAGTTTATTTTCTAGCCTCATTAAGATACAAACAGAAAGTACAAGATCCTGGCTCTTTGAATCCTAAATAGAATGGAATCCTAATTTACAAAAACACAAATACAGAGAAAAACAGAAGGTGAAACGGTCAATATATACTCACAGAGGCTGAGGAGGCACAGGTGCGAAAATTCAGGGAAGATTGGGCAAGGGAAGTCAAACCTAATGGGAGCCAGACTTTCAAAATAAAACAGAAAATACATCATAAACACAAGACCAAATCAGAAGAACCAGGAAAACACAGAATTAGAAAACCAAAACTTCCAAACCTAACACAACATTAAAAATCTGGAAAGAAAAATGCAAAAATGTTGTGGCTGATCTATATGTTGAGATAGATATAAACACAAAAGTAATTTAAGGTAAAGATTGTTAATTATTTTTGCTGATACAGATGACCGCAGCGGTTGCTGACTTTAGTCAAAGACGAAGACTTGCAGGTTAACAGCTGGATCTGAAGACTTCACATTCGAATCTTTAAGCACTCAAATCAGTTTCACTCCCAAATTTTAAACATCCAATACATGTATCTGGACAATTTTGGCAGCATTAACAAAAAAAAAAGATAACAAATTTAAAAGCACATATTTGTAACAAAATAAATATCAGATTTGAGTAAGACAAGTCCACACTTATCCATCCCATGTTTATGCCCCTCGATGGCTTTCAAAGATTATTCATGTGACAGGCATTGCCATTACAAATGGACCACCCTTCTGTATCCATCTGTCTTTCTCTCATAATGCAATCTCCCACTACAGCTGTTTCAGCCATCACAGCAACTCTCAGTCACTATATTTTTTTTTTCTGTAAGCCTCACAATGTCCAAGACATTTTGGAGAGCAGCCCAACAGTGTGTAAACTGATGCCCAACTCATCTGCTTCACTGATTTGGCTTTAGTTCTTCAAAGATTAGCACCCTCTAAGCATCTTGGATGGGGCTACCTTAGCCTGTGTGGCAGGATTATGGTGATTATTTTGTCACACTGGTACTCAGTTCCTGTCTGACTCATTGTCTCGGAGGTAGTCGTCTGTCTATATTTGACAATTTGACAATTTCCTTTTTCACTAAAAGGAGAGCAAAAGTCAAAGTAATTTACAACTCACTATTATTCTAGCTTCTGTTAATTTCTCATGCCCCTTTTCCAGAGAAGAAGGACACTTTTTTCCTTTCCTTTAAACCTAGAGTAAGAAACAAGCTGTCAGGTCCAGTTCACATGAAAGCTGAGTGTGAAAAGATGACTGATCATGTCCTGCACATGACCTGTGCTTTTTTCGTCTCTACCAGTATTTATTGCTATAATGCAATCTGTTTCTGTGTACATCTTTAATTCAGATTCTCAAACTAAGAGTATTGATGACTGATTTACAGTTTGATTGTTCTGTCAGCCAACTTAAGCAAACATACTTGAGTTTTGGTGTCTAGGCTCTATTCGAGCGTCATTTCTTAGGCTTACAGGGAGATCCTGATGGTGATGAACCCCCCATCCGCAGAATCCTGGTCTACAGGTGGAACCTGGGAGGAGGCGGGTTTTTGTAAGAGCAGCAGCAAGCTTGGTAGGTGGGACATGTGAAAGTGGAGACAAGCATTTTACTAAACGTCAGGGCAGCGTGGAGCATGACAGCTGAGTGCCATGCTTGATATTATTGTTCTCCACGCTACATATTTCCAACTACTACTTCTTCTCTACCTCATACAGATTGCACTAACTGCACTAAAAGTAACAGTTGATCTACATTTATCAGCTCCAGCTCGCACAAGATCTGTTTCAGTTGCCATGTCTGATGTACATTGGCACTGCAACTTGTACGGAGCCACACCACCAGCTGGCATTTGGCAGCGGAACCGTCCTGAAATATAAATCTGGTTTAAGGATCAAAGATCAAGTGTGTTTATTACTCTGACATATTAGCTTCGTCTCTTTGAAATGAGATCTTAGTCATGAAAACATGCTGTACACCCAGCTTCAGAGCTTTTGGATGACACCTTCATTTCACTTTCATGAGTAAAAACACCCTCTAATCAGAGACAGAATGGGTTCAAAATGATTTTAGCTCCTAAATTTTATATTCTATTAAAATATTCCAGTCAACATTTCTCCAATATACAAAAGTTGAAAGGATATTTCTAACATATAATTGTAAATACAGGCCCACCCAAAAATATAAACACCACTTTAAATGAAAACTAAATAAGAGTACTTTTAATCACTTCATGTTTTCATCATACAGCCACGTCCAACAGAAAACCACGTATGTTAAAATGTCTATGCTCCCTTTAAATCCTGCAAGAATCCACCAGCAATGACAATAATTATAAATAGCAACAATTTTGGGACACTTTTACACTTATTTTTAATCCTTCTATAAACATCTGTGACCAGCTCAAAGGTTATGAATTTTCATGTGTATTAAATTTCTCACAAACAATATGTACATAAATACATAACGCACAAGGAGCCTGATCACAGGTTCAATTTTTCAGCAAATACTGTGCGTTGTTGGGAGACAGGTTAGAAAGTGAGAAAGCAAAGCAGTAACCTGACCTAGTTATTGATAATTTACTGAAATAGGTGCTCAGTAGGATGTGATTCCTAGTCAGCTGTGCACCATCTTCTCCAATCTCTCTGTCTCTCAAACACCTACACACATGCCAACCATGCTACTGCTGCAGGGAAAAGAAAGAAAATAAACTAAGGAGATGCCAGTTTTGAGGTGTCATAGTTGGGGTTGAGGAAGATTGGTGCAGATTGCTTCTTATGACAGGCCAGGTAAATGCAAATGTTAAAAAAAAGAAATCCTGGACCATTTCTCTCAGCAAACCACAAGTCACAGGCAATCACAGTAAAAAACATCAAACCTTGGTCCAAAACTTGAGCAAACCTTTGATATTTAGATAATTGTGGAGACCTTGCTTACACATGTTTGGGCTTGGCTCCGTAGCCAAGATCTCTTGATCTACCTGTCACGTTTAGCAAGAAGAATGATGATCTACGTTGATCATTTAGGGAGAAGAGTGGATTAAACAAATGTTACATTTTATAAAGAGTTTTTGACAAAATGACAAAGTACCATCACACCTTTCAGCCTTCTGATAATGATATCCAGTTTCAGCAAATAAATCCTTCATAGTATCTCCCCGTTTAATGTGAATACATCTAAGCTATATCCCTGCTCTGTTAACGATAAACAACAGTTCTTTTATTTATTTATTTATTTTTTATTTAGCATTTTTCACCATTAATAGTTCAATCTATGGATTTTTAAAGACAAACATTACGGTCAGCACTTTTAAACATATACCCATTAGGATTCTAATAAAATTACCAACATCATGTTAAATTCACCTTTTGTGTCAAAATAGAATTATAGGTCCGATAAATCATATATTTGAAATGCTAGTTGAAATGAGGAAAAAAAACATTCGTTCAAAGGAATCAAAATATTTCATAAAATGTTTGAGCTCAAAATTGTAAGAAAACACATCAAAAAATCATAGTAAATGATAAAACTCGTGTATATGGAGAGGAGGTTGCTGTGTACTCTTATGGACGTTTTCATTATACGCTGCCATCCCATTTGGTCTGGAGTGGCGTGGTTACATAGTGTCTTTAAAGATACAGCAACATATATGTCATAGATGACATTTCTGTATGGGGAAGTAGGTGTTTCATCCAGGAAGGAGCTATGAAATCTGAAGTTACGCACATCGGTAATGCATTGAAAGTCATTTGTGGCATATTAAACATTTCTCCCGATACTTGCGAAATAAATTCTATGGAACATGAAAAGGAGAAATGCATGCAGACTGAAGCCTGAGCCGGAGCCGCCGGTGTGCCTCGGCTCCCCTCCCCAGCTGGCGTACAGGATGGCGGGGTCGGTTGAGGAGACGGAAAAAGACAACTGCAACGCTCAATATGTCTTTTGCTTGTTTGTGTCGTCTCAAAATAAACAATTCATAAATAAATAAACACAAGAGCAACAGACATGGTAAACTAGTTCAGCTGCGGTGAAAACTGCAACTTAACAGTTGATGATTCGTTCACTTTTGATGATAGCTTGTACTTTTTTGTATTTAATTGAAATATCACAAGAGTAAATGCTTATACACTTAATTTTGTGTGATTTTCTGGAGGCACAAATGTGTTCTGTAACAAAACAAAGTAATCATAAATGGAAAAAGTTAAAAAGTGTGAAAGCAAGTATTAGCCTATCTTTCACAAGGACTAAAAAAAAATGCAGAATACCAGTTTATTAAAATACTAAATAAATGAAAACTACACGTGTTTTTGATTTGGATACCAATGAGAGCTCGGGCACTGTGGACACGCACTCCCCCAGTCAAACTGCATCACTTTCAAACAAATCACAGCCAGTGAAGATGATGCACCCGTCTTCATCACCAGGTTTCACGCTTGCATATACCACAGCCCTTTAAGTGATTCAGTGCTGCTTCTTGCAGCACACTGACTGATTTCGCTCTCCGCCAGAGCACCTACTCCAGTTCTTACACCACATTATATGATCATAACTCTCACCGTGTGCATTTTCAGCAACCCATAACACAGTGTTGTGTGTCTGTTGATGTGCTGCTCCGTACACCTTTTGTGCAGACTGGTTTGCTCCCAGCTGAACCATAAACTGCTGCTTGTATTCACTGAGGAGCTTCTGCAAAAGCAGAAGCCATTTTGCCAAATAGCATATAACCATTTGAGACGAATGACCCACCTCCTTCTGATAAAGCTCTGAAATTGCGAGCGTGGAAGGGGCTGCTATATTTTCTTTCATTAGGCTAGAGATAGCCCAGAAGACAACTCAGTACATTTCAATCTACATGTCATTATCATCACGAGTGTCCAGAGGACTTGTTTTTTGTCCCTTGAGACATCTGAATTATAATTCGTGAGTCTGAAAGTGACACCAAAAAACATTCCTCTATACACTTTAAAATAAACATTGTTTATAAACCAAGAGAAAAACTAATTCCAGTTTCCTGTTGATTTGCATGTTTCTAAAAGTCATAAATTAGAATGGAGGCTGTTTAAGAACGAAAACTGTTTTTCCTCAAGTACTATAATAGAAGAAAGGTTATTTGGCTTTAACTTGCATACTGTTGTTAGAAATTCTGAATTAAACCCAAATATTGAATGGCGTGTGGATGGCGTATTACATTTGGAAACTTGGAGAAAGTCTTAGTGTTAAACAATATTTAATAATGCTGCCCCCTTCTCGTCTCTGAGGTGTGAATTTTCCCATCATCAAAGTTCAGAAAGGAAACCTCAACAGGATTTGACACTGTGATTATCAACATCATATTAAAAAAATGAAATAAAAACATCATCTGAAGATGTGAATTTTTCACACACGGCATCCTCTTCAGTTATTATAACAGACGCAGCACTAAGGCATGTGTGTGACCACGAAATTCCCACATGTAATATACTACATACCTCCACAGACAAAACTCCAGATGTGTGTGTGGATGGAAAGCCCCGCAGCAAAATCTGCTACTGACAAATTCATGTTTTGTGGACAAAGATCAGTGCACAGCGGAAAGATTATACAGAAAAGATGTCTAAACATTTTTTAAAGGCAGCACAGGACTTTTTTTTTTTTCTTTTTCCGCAGTTAGATAATTTAGCATACAATATCTTGTTTGAAGAAAGGAGGACGATTTAATCTCGGCATTGCTAGAGTACCCCAATCTGTATAACGTGGTACATATTAATATTTACACTGCATAAACTGGAATGTGAATTCTCGGGATTTAAAGTGAAATGCCTCTAAAACAGAAAGCCAGAAAGGCAAAAAGCTTCCCATCCAAATACACTGTAGGATTCACGAACCAACATGCATCATCTTACAGTAATATTCTTAATGTGAAGTGGACTTGTAGCTTACTAAACTGTTTTCTTCTCATATATAAAATGAAACATGTTAAAATGGTGTAAAGTCTTCTCTTTGTGGTCCATTACCAGTGTCCCAAGGAGGGAAGAGTCTTTCTTCTAAACTTTTAGTGGAAAATACATTACATCCTTGCATCATTTGCATTATTTTACTCTTCTGTAACACAGCGCAGTTAATGTCTTAAACTAATTTGGCACTGGTATTAAAGTGCCAGACCAAGGAAAAGCTTTCAGAACTAGGGAGCACTACACAGCACAAGCTTACATAATTGTATTTATTGTCCCTGAATGCAGCATTAGATGCCTGTGAGGATAAGAGGTCTTCCGAGTCTCCTGGGAGGCCTTCCCGCGCCATTTAACCGATCTCATAAAAAATGTTTTTATCACATTTAGGTGCTGCCCGTAGAACTACAAAATCAGACTGCGGGACTCGACAAAAATGAGAACCCAGCATCATTTCACCACTGAACGCGAGTATGAGCAAAGTTGCATAAGGAACGTCGCTACCAGTGACTGAGGCTAAGTGGTCCTCAAAAGCTTGACACTCAGCTCACTATTTACA
Source organism: Xenentodon cancila (assembly GCA_014839995.1). Taxonomy (NCBI): domain Eukaryota; kingdom Metazoa; phylum Chordata; class Actinopteri; order Beloniformes; family Belonidae; genus Xenentodon; species Xenentodon cancila. The sequence goes on from CM026213.1 coordinate 11,054,890, forward strand.
CGGCCTGGCATCTAAAACCAGCAGGTGAGAGTTTCTCACTCAGAACAACAATTATCTGGACAAAATAGTATGTCAGAGGCTTTCCTGACAGATGCCTGACTGAGTACATGGTGTTTATGTTTCGATAAAGAACAGAGAAATCAGAATTAAATCAAACGTAGGGGTGGGAAAATAAAGAGGTAAACCCTGCTCTGAGGGAGACATATGCCGACATGATCCCAATGAGACGCAACATAAAGTAAAGCCTCCGATCTGAATTCCTTTAATCTGTATCCAGGGTTAGCTTTAACCATTATTAGTTATATTCGAGTAGTTGCATTTTTGAACATCGCTGCATCTTGTTATTCATACAGTTATATGATCGTCCATTCACGTGGCAGCAGTGCAGTGCATGTCTTTTAGATACCAGTTTGAAACATCAGTTTTTGTTCGCATCTAAAATCTTTGATTTCTCTGACTTGGTCTGCGGGATAATGGAGCCAGATTGGTCGATTTGAGCATTTGTGAAGCTGCTGACCCACTGGGATGCACACGCACAAGAGTCTGTAGAGTTCACTCAGAATGGTGTGAAAAGCAGAGAAGAAGCAGTTCTGTGAAAGGAGACGCTATGTTGATAAGAGAGGTCAGAGGAGAATGGGCAGACTGCTCGGACTAGACAGGGGAAAAAAAACAGTTTTTCTCCTCATAAATGAAGCTTTATGTAAGGAAGATCTGTTCTCTCCCATCTTCCCTTATTCCCTGCTTGGGATTGTCCCTCGGCTATTCGTTGTCATGTCTTTATTTTGTCGTAACCACTATTTCAGTTGTATTTTGCCAGCTATTTTCTTTGAAATAGTTTCCTTTTTTTTCTCTCCAGTTTTGCTCTAATGCATCCTAACTCCATCCTAATCTCCACCTTTTCACCTTCAGAAGTCTTTGCCACCTTCAAACTCTGTTCATTGACCACCAACATCTGGAATGTGGAAGCTACTGTCCTTTCGCTTTTAATTGCCAAATACTTCAGAAATGTTTTCACGTTGAAATCCATCCATCCATCCATCCATCCATCCATCCATCCATCCATCCATCCATCCATCCATCCATCCATCCATCCATCCATCCATCCATCCATCCATCCATCCATCCATCTATTTTCCTCTGCTTATCCGGGATCGGGTCATGGTGGCAGAGGTCTAAGCAGAGATGCCCAAACCTCCCTCACTTCAGACACTGTCGAACTCATCCCGAGCTGGGGGACTCTCAGGTGTTCCCAGACCAGCCAAGAGACATAGTCTCTCCAGTTGTCCTGGGTCTTCCCTGTTGTCGCCTCCCAGTGGAACATGCCTGGAACATCTCTCTTGAGATGCGTCCAGGGGGCAGCCGATACAGATGCCCAAGCTTTCTCAGCTGACTCCTCTCGATGTGAAGGACCACAAGCTCCTCCTGAGTGACTGACCTTCTCAACCCGTCTCTAAGGGAGCGCCCAGCTGCAGAGGAAACTCATTTTGGCCGCTTGCATTCGTGATCTTGTCCTTTTGGCCATACCCAAAGTTCATGACCATAGGTGAGGGTGGGAGCGTAGATTGACCGGTAAATCGAGAGCTTCGCCTGACCACCACGACGGTTCACCACGACGGTCCGGTACACCGACCACATGACTGCAAACGCTGCACCAATTCGTCTGTCAATCTCATGCTCCATCTTTCCCTCACTCGTGAACAAGACCCCGAGATACTTAAACTCCTCCACTCCAAATCTAGATCTCACCTGATGGAAGTGTGGTAAGAAGGACATCATATGAACATGCAGTGCATCTTTGAAGCACATGGGATTCAACATCTGAGGAACATCTGGCCACACTGGACACATGTAGATAAGGACTGGAGTACACTTTTACAATCAAGATACACAACACCTTAAAATTAAAATATTCAATTTCTCCCAGATCAGTGCTGCGGCACCCTGAAATTATTATATGTGACTACTGGTAAGAGGTTATAAGTCTTCTTTTAGTCCCTGTAAATGAACTAAAGACGTGATAGAGAGCAATTGAGTTAAAATAAACCTTGTAGCACAATGATCAGTGCAAAACCCAGCAGAGAAAATTTGTCCTTTCAGATTTAATACTTCTGCACAATGCATTATTCCTGCATAAAAGTTAATGATTAATGCATATAGCCTGCTCCTACTCTCTGCTCCTTGTGTCTGCTATTACAAATGTGCAATAGGAGATTGCAGATACATCTATATAGCATCATAAATGATGATGCTGCCACTGTGGGAAGTGTCTCAATCTGTATTCATAATCCATTGTCTGCCTCTGCAGCTGCTGGGGTTAAACAGGGTGGTGTATGATAGCTGAAATCGCAGATAAATGACAATTTTATGCAATTTCACACAATATATCAAGAATGGCAGAGAAAGTGGCTTTTTACCTGTTCAAGTATGTCCACCTGAATTTTAGAAAGTTTGTAAAGTCTGCAAGAGATTTATTAAGTTGTTTTGGAGCGATATAAAACTGTAGGCTTGTTAACAACTTTGTGTCTGTGGTCCACATCAAAGCACTGTAATTTCAGCCTTCAAATCAAGGACTTGGACTGGCTTATAGGGTTTATTAGAATCAATATGATCAAACTGAATGTTCCATCAAAGAGTAAATGTTCCTCATGTAAATACCCTCATTGATTTGTTTACCTGCTATCAATGCCTGTAATATTGTCGACTGTGACATGCACAGGCTCCCGATATTCATCATGTGTCCTTACGGCTTTTCCTTTTTGTAATGCACCTATATGAATAATTATCGGGCATAGATTTGGTAGAATACACAAATCATTCACCTCATCCGCACCCTCCCACAGCAGTCTCCTGCTGCAGTCTTTATATGCGGTTACAGAGAAAAGATGAGCTTATTCAAATTTTTCTTTATTTTTCTCCGCGGTGAATTAACCGAACATTTGTACCCAAGATGACCTGGTCAAGTTCTTTTCCACCCTGGTCTCTTCAAGATCAGCTCATGAGCCAGTGTATTAGGAATGTTGGGACTTTTTAAACCAGTAAAGTCTATGTAATGCAATGTAAAGATGTATATTCTCCCACTTACTTATTCTAAAGCATTAGATGGACACACAACTACCAGCTCCATCGAGTTTTGCACTAATGCAATTTATAATAATTCCCTTCTTCCAAGCTCTAGAATCTGCAGTATTTGGTATGACACTTGAGTGCTTTTACCTGCTGCCTTATCGCTTTAGGTTACTGCAGAAGCGAGGATGCAGAGCACAATTCTGTGACCCAGTTCTCCATCACTTTGGCTACCCAGTGGAATACAGAGTGAGAATAGTGGCTGAAATAAAACAATTCAAAAGCACAGTTACTTCAGCATCAGTGGCAGATTTTTTTGAGCAGAATGGTCAAAGGGGAAAGAAAAAGTAGAATGAAAAACAGGCAGACTGTAAACTTGGGGTCCTTCTCCTGCAGGAATTGCATTGCTGCTGGGGCCTTAGACCAGATATCTTGTCAGCTATATAGCCTGCTCTTTAACTTAGTTTAAGGGTATCTCACACAATAGGATAAAATAATGGAAGCTACAGCACAGAGATGGGTCCAGATGCAAGGATAATGGGCTCTAATGGTCTATGGGCACTTGATATTGTGGGACCTTCAGCTACTGACACCATAGAGGAAAGTAATCAGAGGTTTTCACCGTTGAGAAACACATTTTGATTGATCATCTCATACCACCATATGCAGTAAAAACTTTCATTTTGGCATCCACTGGAAAATGTGTAAGTTGATTAAGAGCAGCTTACATTCGGTTGTAGAGCATGTAGCAATATCAGCAGGAATTGTTTAAACATATGAAGTGCATTTGATAAAGTAAGCATGGGGTTGTTAACGCCACAGATGAGCATCTCACTTACAAAGATTGATTGATTTGTACGCAGCAAGGCAGTAAAGAAAAATCAACACTGGCAGACATGAGATTTTAATAAATAATTCGCAAAACCAGTAACTTATAACATTTATTATAGATAATGTAACAGGATACAAAAGCGGAACTTGGAGCATTTCTTTAGATCGCTAAGTAAACCGCTGCTGATTTTTGTGTCGCTGAACATCTTTTATTTTCAGATTTTGGGTTTTGATTTACAATATATTTAGCGCTGAACAGTGCGTTTTTCCTCGTTTCCCGTGTGAGGGTAGACCAACTCACTTTGCCCACCTGGACTGGACTTTGATTGGAGTGTGCAGTATGAATTACATTTTTGGCTTCACTTTACTCTTCTATCCATTAAAGTTGCTGCAATTTGTTAATGGTAACTGCTATGCTTTAGTTACACCCCTTATATTAAAGTTTAAAGTCTACACTTTCACCACATAATTGTTTTATGTCAAATCCATTATGATGAATTATGGTAAAATCATAAAAAGTCTCTAATTGTCTAAATACTTCTGGACATATCTGTATACAATTATGTTTTTTATATGCTTACAAGGGATAAAGTCTTATTACACAGGATCAAAGTTTTGCAGTTTGAGATGGAAAGTGTTTGCAGAAACTTTCAGAACCTCAGTCCACCCTTCTAGTTTTGCTTCTGTTTGATGGAGTTGCCTACCTTTTTTCTCTTGTCTACTGAAAAGCTTGGCTCTGCCAAACAAAAAGGAGGACCATGTTCTGCCCCATGGTTTTGCAAGAACCCAAACTCTAAACCTCACCAGTTGCGTTCATAATGGCTTGTAATTAGTTAATAAAATCTTGCAAAAGAGAAAATGTGCAATTGCCTAAAGAAGATCACTCAAAGCTGAGAACTGCAAAGTGTAAAAGGAATAACTGTTTTCACATTTAGGGTGGCTGCTGGATGTAGATCAAACAATGTGTGATACTGAAGCGTCACTTCTGAGTCTTTGAACATCTTTGACGTATGCGTATAGTATTAATGCATAAGATCACTGTCAGAGTCTCACTATTTTTATAAATTAGACCTTGAGGTTTTTTTTTTAAATCTTTCTACAAATATCAGTGTGTTGTTCTAAAGAAACATTAAAAGGGCTGTAAGAGTTTGAGCCATGGTATTCCAGTGTTAAGAACCCGATATAATGCAATAGCAAAGGAAGAAGATCATTTAAAACAATGACTCAAGGACACTGTAAGATAAACGTAACAAAAAGTCAAAAGTTTTATTCAAAAGATGTCCCAAAACTGTGTCCATAAAGCTTTAAAACATGTTTGAATGGCAGTGATTTATTAATTAGACATCAGCTTATAATTCAAGAGCTCTGAGGAGACAGAAAAAATCCACAAAAAGAAAAAACTGAACAGCCACAGGCTGTTTTAAAGCTTCATAACATGTTGCCTGGACTGTGATATGAGCAGGCTGTTTTGACCACAACACCTGAAATGAGCACAAACTCAGCACTGCAGGATTTGGTGGAGAATCGCAATGTGTTAACTTACATGTTGGTGTCACAAAAATCAACAATCATCTCCTTCCATGACTTGTTACCACGGTGACATGTCCCAGCTCAAGAAGTGACGACAACTATACTTTTATTTTTAAAAAAAAAAAAAAAAAAAAAAGGAGGAGGAGAATTGTGTTTATTCGAGCACAACTTTAAATTCGTTGTTAAATTTTCATAACGTTCCTTTTTTAGAAAACCAGTCACACATTTTTGGTTTCTGAACTTAACTATACGTCTACTGAAAACAAACGGCTATCACTAAAAAATAAGACTCAGAAAGTTAGCTCAAAGAGTGTTTTTGCCTGACAGACATAAAAATTTATCATGCTCTGGAACGTCCTCTTCTACCAGGAAAAGTGGAATTTTGTTGGTCTTTGCACTTTTTCAGGTGATCAAAGAGATTGTATGTCCACAAGGTTTATTGAGGTTTTTATTTTAATCAGCACAAGAACTTGGGCCACCCGAGAACATAAAGACCTTTTGATGCCGCACTGATTCGATCTATAAAAGGACTGAGTAGAGACAATATTTCCCTAGCAAAGTGATGCAAATTCATGTTTGTGGAGCACTTTTTAAAACGCTGGTGAATGGCAGATGTCGGTTTTGCAGTAAAAACCTCTTTTCCAAAGGTGATTTCTAATTCTAGAGCCATCTTGTTCTGAATAGTTCTGTTCTGACCTGTTTGGTACATTTTGTACCAGTGGAAATGCCTGCGAATGGGAGCGGCACCAGACTCATTTAATAAGAGAAAGTTTTTTCAAAGTTAATGGGTACTACTGTCCAGGTTATTGAAATGTGACTTCAAAAAATGTCTAACTTCATTGTTGACTAACAGCTGTGGTCATGAAGAATTCATGGACCTCAGCACTTCTGTGTCACACTATTGCTGTCCTCAAAGCACTGATAATGTTTGCAGCATTTGAGGTTGTGCACACTTTTAATGTCTCCTGACAAAAGCTGTTACTATTTATAAAACTGTCATATTTCCCTTACTTCTCTCACTGTCTGGTGTGTCTCTTTGTCTATCTCAACCTTGCTATCTTGCTGTTTTTTCTTTCCTCGGTTTTGATGAAAAAAAATGAAAATAAAAACATCAATTACTCTTACAGAATACATCACGTCGAAAAGATAAAGGCTTTTTTTCCTCTCCCGTGTATAGACAAAAGAAATGGGAACAGGGCAGCTTTCCCAGTAGATACAATGAACCTCCAAATGGTGTATAATTTTAATTAAATTGATAACTCTGGGTTTTATCAGGACGAGAGGTGCAGATGCAAAATAATGTGAAAACAAAAAAGTGATTATGTGTGTTATCTCAAACCACGTTCACTGCACACAGTAATTGTCTTTTATGATTTTGTATCTGCTGCGCAGTAATAATCCCCATTACCAGTGATGGCTTATGTTTCCTAGAAGGGCTTTGAAACATCCCACCAAGAACATTTTGGATTAGAGCAACATTGCCACTGAGACAGTTCTGAAAACCCGATTGGTCATGCACTCATTCACAGCTACGCACTCACTCGCTCCCTCTCTGCCAGACATGGGTTTCAGCCAAATGGTGCTATTTACTGGAGCAGGACTGGCACTTCTCCAGACCATGGGGGTAGCAGGCTTGGCACCGCAGATCACTGATGGACTCATTGAAGCGGTTCGCCAGCATGGACAGCTTGCTGCCGTGACACAGGGAGCAGGGAGCGCAGCCTGAACCGCCACAATGCTGGCAGCTGTCGGGCTCCTGGAGACAGGAGAAACGCATTAAAGGAGAGAAGAGGAGGAGCAGGACGAGGTAAAAGAGAGGAGCTGTGAGGTGAGGCAAAGGGTAATAAGGGGAGGAAGAGGTGGGAATGTCAAGAAAGGTTTGGGATGCAGGGAAACGGATTGAGCTGTAAAATTATCCCGACAAATTCACAGTGGGGAGAAAGTCTATACCTGTATATAATATGTTTAAATGTCATCATCACAGAGCTGGGTGGAATGTTTGACTCTTATTGGCCATCAGGGATCGTCTCCTTTTATTTTTTTATTTACTTTTTTTATTAATGTACACATGCCCTTGATCTGTCAATCCATTTTCTACACCTCTTTCCTTCTCTTCAAGGTTGCAGGAACAGTTCATCCCAGAGAAAACTTACTAAGGTCATAGACTGTATAAGAACTAGATGAGCTCTTTTTGATATTACACATAGTTTTTTTTTTTTTTTTCCTGAAAAGTCCTTTTAAATCCTTATTCCCTCTCCTACTGTGCAGCGCCATGTTGCAAATGGGTGGCGTGAGCAGCCCTGGAAGCTGGCTGGAATACTAACACCTTATTTCAGGGACTGCACGTGCCTGCTATTTTGGTCTGGCTGGCTTAGTTTATGCCAGTTGTTCCCAAACCTTTACTGACTTTTACCCTCCTTTGGTTTATAACAAAACCACTGGTTTATGCTAACCAATAATACTTTATATTCATTCTGATCAAATGTGACAAAGCATCCTCATCTCTAGTATCACTATGGAAGTGACATCCTGCCAGGGCTGAAACGAGGACTAACAGAGCTCTGCTGGGACCCCACACGCTTGGCCTGGGTTAGTCCCGTTGTTGCAGGCTGATCGACTGCAGGTCCCAGTGGACCTCGCTTTGGCATGGATCCTGGCATGATCCACCGTGGCGGACGGGTCCTGTAGCGGAACCTCCCGTATCAAATGTCTTGAGAGGAACATCAGAGATGCCCACTGCTTGGTGAACCTTCGTCCATGGACCCTTCCAGTTGAACCCGCAGCCAGTTGTGGCAGCCAAACATATTATCTTTAAAATATGAATGATTGTGTACTGTTAGTTGGATTTATTGTTTTATACAATTTAACCTGAAAAAAAAAGTCGTCTCTTGTACAGTAGTAATAGATGTAAAAACTATCTATGGAGAAACATAGCAAAAAGCAAAACACGTTTCGAACCAGACTGTAAGTAGGTTGATTTTTGCTTTAAAGTTGGATTTTAATGTGGAGGCAAATTCACTTCTGGAGGTGAGCCCCAGTGGTCCGTCGAGGAACTGCAACTTTTCTTATTTTCTCATCGGACTTTACCTGGAGATTGTAATTTTGCTCTCCGGGTGAGAGGCAGCGTACAGCCTGAGCAGGTTGGCAGTCCATCATAGGTCCACAATGAGATAACCATATAAGCTCACATTCCCACCTACAAACAATTTAAAATCATCAAATGAACTTAGTGTGTATGTTTCTGTACTGTCTGAAGAAAACAGTAAGTAATCTGAGAAAACCCATATTCTTGCTGCAAGTTGAGAAAAAACAAAACAAAACAAAACAAAACAAGCATAGTATATATAAAAAACACCAGACCCGTATGTGAATACTACAGGCTCTAATACAGCTATCTGTCCTGCCTCATGGCAAAGTAAAAAGAACCGTGATGATATTTTGAATTTTTCAGGTATTATTTACTATTTAAATGCCTGCTGGAAGTAGCCGTGTTCCACAGTATTGTGTAATCAGACATCATTTTTAGCAGAACATGTACAGTGATTTAACATTTAAATCTACTCCCTTACGTTATTACTAAGCATATTATATTTCTTCGTGAAATGTTTAAAATTGGACAAGAACCCCAGACACATGGGGGACAGTCTTTTGTCTGAACTCATGTATACACTACACCCACCGCCTCCAAATGCAGACTTTGTTGCAGCTTTTCTACATCGGTTTCAAATGTCAAAAACCGTATGTTGTTTTTGCAAAGATACTGTATATGAGGAGTTCTGCCATGGAGGTATGAGGTCATGCGAGCAAGCATTTCTTTTGGCTGAAATGGAGAATGAATAAGAAGCAGAGGTGCTCATCAAAAAGATTCAACATAAGGGAATAGTTTTGATAGTTTCTCAGGACACCCATGTATTTTCAAGTCAACTTGGCTGAGGGCAAGGCTTCACACACGTTTTGGCTTTGAAAAAATATGAATGCTATGAGCTATTTCTCTCAGAGGCTGAGAAATTGGGAAATAGGAAAAGAGATGAGAAAAGGATGAAGGGAGATGATGTTGGCAAGAACAGTAATAGGCCAAGGAGGTAAAAGGGAGATAATAATAGCCTTATATCCTTGCAGGGTTGTAAGTGGCAGGGAGATGCTGCAAGGACAGAGAAAAACTGTGGACTCATCAGTATCTGTTCACAGTCGACAGATAACACTAGGAAAATGGCTTAGTGGTTATTGCAGCAGGAGGAGGTACCACGAGGAAAAAACAGAAAAGAGAACAAATAAAGTGGCAGTTGCAAGAAAACCCAGAGGACACTGTCAGATGACACATCAGATGATCCCATAGTTATTCTCAAGAAAGCAAAAATCAAGCAAAGAAAAGATTACTGAAGATTTAGGAGAAAATAAGAAAGGAAGGAAGAGGCGAAGGACACAGTGAGACAGAGATGATCAAGAAACTGAAATAGGGTGATAAAGACCTGACCACATGATGAGAATAATTTGGCCATGAATCATTACCTTGGTATCTGTATCACTGATCAGTCTCTCCTCCATTTCCACCCCCTCCTGAGTGTAAGGCGCCTTAGGCCTCCTCCTGCTCCCTCTCTCCCTGGCCTTTGGGTATCCCTCCAAGTCCAGTTGAGGCGCGGAGTGATACCGCAACATTTCATGCTTCTTTGGCGGTGCCCTGATAATGCGCAGGTTGCTAGTGTAGATGATTATCTTGCCAAAGTCCAAAACAGGGGCCTAAAGGACATTCATGTGTCGGATATTCTTACACCATTTCATACGGACAACATATAGATCATCCTAATAACATTTAATTTATTTATGTGTAAGCCATTTCATCGTTTCTTCTGAGACATGGTGTCCATGTGATGGGCTTTATGTGTGGGTGGGAGGAGGATTTCAGGCTGAGTGCAGATGCAGACTCACACACTTCGTCAAAAACACATCTTTTGTAGCTGGAGCTACGTTGCAGCCTTATCAGGCTTCTGGTTTAATATTTGCATAATAATCATTCCTCTTTTCACATGGAATTACTTTAATATAATTAAATCCTGGAATGAAACCCTTTCGTTTTTTTAAACTGTTTATTTATTTATTCATTTTTTTAAATAATTTTCAGATTAAAAAATAGAAAATCACCACACATCGTGAACACGCAGAAGAATGACAAGCAAAGTGTTGTAATCATTGTGCCGTCCTCTCAGTAATGCCCTGAACGGATAAACTGACCCTTGCTGTCTTCCACTGATAAATGTGATAAATACAGACGCAGCCAGCAGGGCCAAGCGTGTCTTTGTTTACAGGATAAAAGAATAAAACCAACATGAGGTCAGCAAGCAAGATACTGTAGCTGACCTCCCTCTTAGCCTGCTGCACTAATGAATCCACGGCCACAGCTGCTCTGTTACGGCGTCCTTGCACTGTCAGATTATAAATATATTCTTGCTCCACCTTTTCCTATCAGAGATTCGCAGATGATGCTCAACATTTCCAAGATTCATGTCATCCTCTGTTCACATGTGGCTTTCCTATTTGGTTTCACAAATGCACAATGAAGTTGGATGACTTTCTCATCTTTATGAGTATTGTGAATGGTTAGCAATTATCTAATGAGTCCTTTTGACGAATTTCGCCCTGGAACTAAAACTGCAGGAGTCTACGGCATTTTATAAAGACATTTCAAAGCTGACAATGTGCTGTGGGAGACAGGACATGTAGAGCACTTAGGCCCGGGATACAACCTGTAGTGGATGGTGCAGTTAAAGAGAAAAAAGGGGGAAATTCACCTTTCAAAAATGTCACTACAAGGCCACGTTCTTTTGAGCAGTGTAGTTTTTGGTGCACATCCAATCGGCATGTCATTCCCAATAATAATATTTCATCATTAAACACTGCTTGATCTAACAAATAGATCAAGCATGTTATTAAAACTCCAGACAAATAAAACTGACATTGGATGTGGCATGTTTTATCCACAGTAAGTCTCACCTTGGTGATGATTAAAATTCAGCAAATGTAAAACTATCAAGTGGCTTTGCGTACCTTGTCTCCATCGCCTTCACCAGTCTGACCAGCAGGAGGCTTGTAGCTTCCCATCCCTCTGTATACATTTATTCTTTGGGCAATGAGCCCCGTTGGAGGACAAACACCTGTTTGCACAATAAAATATTTTCAGCATAAAGTGACACCATCCAGCATTTTTTGCTAAATGAAACATGATTTTTTTTTCACATGTTTTTGTGTAATAAATCTGCCCCTCACTATTTAGCTCATGAAAGTCATTGGTTATCGCTTCTAATAGTCTCACACTCTTAATTAATTCAGAGTCCCAGTGACAGCTCACCCATTTAAGCAGATGAAGCACCACTGATTAAAAAAAGAAAAAAAAAAAACATAAAATCGCCTCACATTTAGCTATGTTTGCAGCATGTTTCAGAATAAATGCAAATAATCTGTAGAAACGGTGTCTCCTACCAGCCAAAATTAAACTAGTGTGAAGCGCGTTAAGCCGCAGCTTCACAGTCTTGTGTTTTAGGTGGTGTAATCTGTTCGTAATTGGTCAGCTGACCTTTTATCCCAGCTGGCCGTGTACTCTGAATGTGTTTTAGCTGTTTATTTATGCTTATTCAAACATGAACAATTACAACAACAAAGGTCAAATTTTGACAGTGGTTTTACTTTTTATCCATTGATGTGGTCAAGAGGATCCTTGCATCCTCATGTTATGAAAGAGGAAGAAAAAAGCGTTGTTTTTGTTTGGGTAGGGGTAAAAAACCCTTGAAAAATCATTAATTCCTGGACAATATTCCTGTAAAAAGCCTCTTAGGGATGTTATTGACAAGCAAAAACAATTCTGGTATTATTTCTGACATAGGTGATGTATTTTGCACGGGCTGCTTTGCTGCTTAAGTAACTGTAAACATGTTGTCACAGGTTTCTCTTTAGTTAATGTAGATGCTGGAGGAGTTTAGACACAGTTTTTTTTGTTTGTTTTTTTGCACAGTAAAAGTTTATTTATTGTAATAATGGCTTCAGTTTTTTGTATCTATTTGTAGTTTAACCAGTAAACAGAATGTACAATGCATCCAAAAACATAAGTGTAAAAATAAAAGAATAAAAAGTTAAACAGCGAGAGGCTCCTGTACCTTGGCTTCATCTTTGAAATTCAGCCTGATAGAAACTGAGGTTACTGCAGATATCAATCTAAAAATTATATTTACTATCATTGCAAACTATTCCATTACACAATAACCAATGCAACCATGCTGTGAGTAGACATGCATTAAAGCATATCTAATATTTTAAAAGAATTAAAGCTTTTCCTTTGTTCATTTTCCAAGGCTACAGTTTGATTGGCCTTTACTCCCATGTGCCATAATAACAGACTGCATAGACATTTCAAGGACTGTTGCTTTCAGTACTTCTTTATAATAAAGGATCACTGACAGTATGCTGGATGTATGTACCCCAGAACATAAACAACAATATCTCAGTTATGCCATTAATATGAAATTCTAAAACATTCTGTCATTTACTTAATCAAATCATGCAAACCAGACGTCAAGGTGGGATTACCACTTTCAAATACGACATAACATGTCTGGCTGGTTGATGAAGCTACAAACAAAAGTCAAGTACAAAAGTACAAGTATGCCCCACAATGACAAAAACACACCTTGTTGGTCCCCGTCACTGCCCTCAAATCCACAAAGTTGCTCCATCTCAAGGTGGCTGGGAGGGATTTTACGGTGGACGAAGCTGTGAGGGTATTTCTCCTCTGGACTGTCCAGCTCCTGACCGTCCTCATACACATGCTTCAGCACCCGACCACTGTAGGACGATGCCAGCTTGAACCTCACCTGCAGTTGTAAGTAGGTAACGTTTTTATTCAGCTTATGAACAGAGTTTTTTTCTTTTAATTTAAAATATGCATAAGCACATAGGACTGTAGCGTTATCTGCGTAGCCTGCTGTCATGAAATAGACCAGAGAAAGCTTTGTCAGTGCTGCTTGATCTGACAAGAAGAAGTGCATGCAAATATCTGCGGTACGTCAGCTTACAAGCTAACGTCCATTCTCCTCTTCTTCCTAGGCTGCAGTGAAATAAATCTACCAATTATATCTCAGGTTATTAAAAATAAAGAAAAGAAAACAAGATCTGAGTCCGTCCGTTTCTCCACTGTGACACATTTACAAAAGTACTTGAAAACTATCAATTTGACAGACGTGGGGCTTTAAATAACTCACCTTTCTGGGCTTGCTGCCTTCATAGTGCTGGTTCAGTTTTCTCTGGAGTTCCTCCATGGTGGATGGCAGAGGACGGGAGGCAGAGAACACGTCAGTCCATCTAAGAAGCTCCTCACCTGGTCAGAAATGGCATCAGCTGGACACTGGTTCCTGTTGTGAAGAAAGGATATTAGGCTGGATGACGTATTGGACTGATATACGGCTCGATGGAAAAGAGCCTGACTGAAGAGTTGTGTGATAAGTGGGTGGATGTTACAGATGGGATGAAAAAGCTTTTCTTTTTTTTTTTCTTCTTCCTCTGTCCTGCCTCTAGAGCTTGAGTGCACCTGCTGTTTTAAGGGACCCACCTTTTTAGCTTCCCGTGCTGAATTATTCACAGCAAGCTCATGTGTACAAAAGGGTGGTTGAGAAACTAGAAGCCCCATCATCAAATAATTATGATCACCAAAATAGACTCTATTTAGAAGCTGTGTGGAGTTATGTGTGTTTGAGTATATAAGGGAGAAAAATGGAGAGCAAGGCAGTGTATGTGTGCATGGGTGTGGGAGACGTGAAGATAGTTGTTGGAGTGGAAATACTGTAACATTGAAAATAAGCCATAAAAAAGAAAATAAATATCTGTACAATGACTTGTATCATTCTTCTATGGGGTACCACAATTTCAGAGTTCATTTCCATTGAATGCCATGTTAAAAAGTCAAAATTTACAACAAAAGTAAACAATACAAAAATGCTTGTAGCCTGCTTAAATAAATGAAGGAATAAAACTGTAATATAACAGCTCACGTGTCAGTGGCAACTGAACTTTATCCCACCATGGCCTGCAATGCCAAATTCTTCACAGACAAAATCCGGCTCAGGATATGTATTGTATTCACTGAAAACCAGTTCAAACACCATGACACAGTTTTGTCCCATTAACAGCAAAAACTTGGAGGACATCTTACATCAACTAAACACCTACTTATGCTGTTTAGACATCCTGCCAACAGGTTTTTTTTTTTCAAAAAGGTCTCAATAATTTTGGAGTCAGACATGTTACATGAACTTGTCTTTAATGTCAGGCGTGGTCCCAGAGCCACTAAAAACAGCTGTTATTAAACCTCTGCTGAAAAAGGACAATCTTGACAAGACACAAATTAACAACTACAGGCCACTTTCAAATCTCTCATTTTTAAGTAAGACCATTGAAAAAGCAGTTTTTCAACCATTTTTAAATTACTTTTTTAACACAAAAAAGCTGGTATGATGTCTTCCAGTCAGGTTTTAGATGACACCACACCATGGAGACTGCTCTGACTAAAGTGCTTAATGACATATGCCTGAATACAGACAGCGGACAAATGTTGGTCTTGGTTTTACTGGATCTCAGTGCTGCATTTGATACAGTTGACCAAAATATATTAGTCAAATGACTGCAGAGCTGGACGGGTCTTTCTGGAACTGTACTAAACTGGTTCAAAACATACTTGGAGAACAGGAAATACTTTGTGTCAATAAGCAACTTTACATCTGAGCAGACAAGAATCACATGTGGAGTTCCCCAAGGTTCCATCCTGGGACCTCTTCTGTTTAACATCTACATGCTTCCACTGGCACAGTTTATAAAGAACAACAAAATAAGTTACCATAGTTATGCAGATGACACACAGATATATATTACAATATCACCAGGAGACCCAGGCCCTAAAAAGGCTCTTGGTAAATGCATTGAGATCTCCTCAACGAGTGACTGGATGCACCAGAACTCACTAACAAAAAGAAAACTAAGTTAATTGCCTTTGGAGCCAAAGACAAACAATTACAGGTCACCACAGAGCTTCAATCTATACACCTAAAAACCACAAAACAGGTCAGAACTCTGGCTGTAGTAATGGACTCAGACCTAAATTTGGAAAAACACATTAAGGGAATAACAAATTCACTCTACTATCACCTACTATATCAAGGATAAAAGATCTGATGTCTCAGCAGGACCTGGAAAACTAGTCCATGCATTCATCTTCAGGAGACATGATTATTGTAACAGCATCTTCACAGGTCAACTTAAAAAAGAAATCAGTTAGACAACTGCAGCTCATTTAGAGCTCTGGTGCTCGAGTTCTCACTCAGACCAAAAAAGTCGACCAAATCAGTACAGCTCTTAGGTCTTTACACTGGCTGCCTGTCCGTCAGAGGACGGATTTTAAACCTCTGATGCTGATCTATAAAGCTTTAAACGGCCTAGGACTAAAATACATCAGTGTCCTCCTGACCCAGTATGAATCTTCCAGACCCCTCAGGTCATCTGGATCCAGTTTTTTACCAGTTCCCAGAATCAAAACCAGACATGTCTGGAACAAACTCCCAGAAAGCCTCAGAACAGCTGAAACACTCATTTTATTTAAATCCAGTTTGAAGACTCAACTGTTCTCAGCTGCATTTGAAAAAAGTCCACAGCTCGAGTTTCAAAACTTGATCATATTTAAACTACTGTTTTTATCTATTTCTACTATGTGATATTTGAACGTCTCAGTAAAGCAGTTTGAATCACCTTGTTGTTGAATTGTGCTATGCAAATAAATTTGCCTTGCCTACATATATATTGCCTATTTATGTGCTTTTTCAGTTAAAATTATATTGAACCACTAATGTGTCAATTACAAGTCATCCATTACAAGGGATGACTCACTACAAGTCATCCATTTGGCATCTTAGCATTTTAATTTTGTCTTGGTTTCAATACTAGTTTCAGACAGTGCCAATCCTCTTTTCAGATGTATCAAAATTTGAAATAACGTTGGATAGATGCATTTGATCAGAGTATAAGGTGGCACAAGTTAGTATCTTAGGTTACCATGAGCTGAATTAAGTTCAGCTTAAATAGTGAGTTGTGAAAAATGAGGTAACGTGGGCGTGTTCCAACCGGAGGCATGGCTCATTTGTTCCGCCCATTTGCCCATTTTTGGAGTAACTGCTTATTTGGACAAAGGTAGCTGCTTGACAAGATGACAACTTGGAAAAACAGGCTTCAAAAGCCTCAATTTAGAAACCTATTAATAATATTACAAAAGGGTTAGTCTATTTCTCTTTATACGCATTCTATGATGTTAACAAAATGTAAATAAAATTCAAGTCATATCTTCCTACATTATCTTTATAATTAATAGATTCTTTGGTAATTAATGGACAGCTTATTGAAATAAAAATAGTACTCCTCTGTCTCATAGTTTCTCTTCCAAATACAACTGTTTGATGTCAGATAATTCACTCTCCATTCACAGACTTGAATCACGGCATCCTTGCTATGCAGAGCAGGACAGTGCTGATCCAGCCAATCAAGAAAAACTGAACTTTTTGAAAAACTGGAATTTTTTTCTTTTTTCTAAGTGCCCACAAATACTGACAGATTGGGCATTTATCACTGGAAGAGCAACTGGCATAATTACTGGTCTTTGGCCAACAACAGATTTCATTTTTAATTATCTTATTAAATAAAACAATCACTCATATCTGTAATGTTATTCTGTCTCTCGCAGAACTTGGAATCTTGTTGGGGCTAATTGCGTCTGATTAATGCTAAAAGCATTCTTTTAAGAGTTTCCGTGAGATTAATTTAAAAGTTCAATAAAATCATTTTGTTCAAGTAGTGAATATATTTCATAAGTCAGTCTCAGATACCTTCTGTGTATCATTGTACATGTGTACCTATTATGCAGTTATTTAAACAATCCAAGCTTGAAACTGCTGATGGCAGTGGCAATTCATTTTGCATCTTTAAAAGCCATTATATAGAACATATATAATGCAACAGTTGAATATCCTTAACCGCATGCGTGTAAAGATCAATCTTAGAATTATTGTTACAAATGACTGTTATTAAACTGACTGTGAGTGGATTTTAAGGAGCAGGAGAGGGAGGGTATTGTGAGTAGACCAGTCCCCTCTTGTGTCGCTTCTCTGACCAAGAGTGGGCTTAATCTGATTGCAGAAGAAGCACGTATGGTTACTCAGGCGAGAAATTGTTTTGGCTGCATTGCAATGAAGGAACTGTTTAATGTGCCAGGAGTCGTGCTGCTTTCAGTTTAAGTGATTGCCACTAAATCTGTCTCTCTGTGTCTCCACATTAGCAGTTCATGTATATTCTATTATCCCAATTATCTCTCCCTCAACAGAATATGCAGTATGAGCTTCAGCACTCAGGTACAGTACATTCTCTGTGCAAACTGAAGATCTTCAGCTAATCCTCTGTGGATTGTGTGAATTATTTTGTTTTTTCGACTATTGATGATAATGCAATAGGACACAAGTGTGTAGACCAAGCCTCATTGAACCAAAAATATAAAATCCAAATGGAAGCCCCTGCCCCAGATGGCTTAATGCAGTGTCTACATGTGAACTGTTGTTTATGCATAAATGACAACAACTAAAATTATGCATAAATGACAACAACTAAAACACCATCATGGATTAGATCCACAAGCCAAACATGTGCATGATGAGCATTTTTTTCAATTAACTGCTCTTTTTTGGTTTGACCTATGCACATAGTTTAGGCAGGACGCTGCATCGATGGAAGCCCACTCTTTTACGTGTATGAGCTTATGTTAAATGTTTAAAAACAAAAACCTTATTTTTGCTTGAACCTTTTCTGACGGCCCCCCAACAGGAATGACACATATGCAGCACCTATTACAAGACAACAAAATAAGAACTATCAGTAAGAAACCCTCACTTTAACTCCTTCTCGGAGACCATTATCATGGAAGCAGATGATTCTGGGAAAGGGAATGATAGCGGGAAGTTTATAACTATCAAATGATGTGATTTGGTGGTTGGTGTTTAATGCACAAAAAAAAAAAGGCAAAAACTTTGTCAATTTGAATTAAACTGCTTTCATGCCCTGTCTCATTTTATTAATACATCTCAGATTGCCGTTTTTGACAGCTTCGCTCTGCTCTGAGGCTGATGCTATGCAGCTGGGAGAAACAAGCATGAAAGGAAGAGCAGCAAAAGATATGGGAGGAAAGTGAAATGCTGGAATTAGAAATGATGATATGAGAGGAAAGGGGAAGAGATTAGGGAGGAGCAATGATAGCGCTGATGAAAAGCAAGGGAAATATTTGTATCAAATAATGTCTGAGGATAGTTATGTTACATCGCTTGTGAACATTCCAGGCAAAAAAGGAGATAAAAAAGCTGAGGACCCCAGACAAGTGATTAGGACGGACTCCTTTTTTCACAACTTTTACCACTTCATCTACAATGACTGAATGAAATATTATGTGTTCTCCTTGGAAATGGTTTACAATTATTGAGAAGATTTTTTTATTTTTAAATTTGTACATTGGGGATACTTTTTTTTTTTTTTCAAATACAAGTCAAATACAATATGAAACCTTTTAAATTCAAAAGCAGACAAGTGTTATCCAAAGTTACATCCTACATCTATTTCCATGCCTTTTGGAGGCCTTTCGAAAGCCTTTCGACAATGTCTAGAAACCGTACTACAGCTGACATGTATGTCACAACACTGCACCTCTCAGACCCCTTCCTGGTTAAATTTTCCATCTCCCTTCCTCGTGTCACTCACCCGACTCCAAAGATGGTTTTCTACCATACAAACTTACGATCTCTCAGACCTACGCAGTTGTCTGATGAGCTCTGCGCTACCCTCCCTTCACTTCCCACTTAGACTTCTCCTGTTAATGAGGCTGCAGAAGCACTCTGCTCCTCCTCTCTGGATAAATTCTGTCCTCTGGTGTCCAAACCAGCTGGACAGAAACCTCCCAGTCCACGGCTCACAGGGGTTCTGAGGGAGCACAGACTTTGGACTTAGGGCAGCAGAAAGAAAGTGGTGCAAATCAAAAGAGCACACTGATTTCTCTGAGTACTGACGAAAACGTTCATTTTTCACATCCAGCTCTAAGGCTGCCTTTTACCAGAACAAGATCCAAAATACTCCCAACACTCGACAATTGTTTATGGCGTTTAACTCTCTTCTCTCTCCACCACCTGCTCAGCCACCAACTGGGTTGACTACAGAAAAGTTTGCTTCCAACTTTACTGAAAGGGTTGCTACCATCAGTAATGAATTCTCTGAGCCTGACCATCTCAGCTCACTCAACCAGCTACTGGTGCCTCTCTCTGCTCTTTCTGATCTTTAAATGAGGAGGAAGTCTCTAATCTTCTGGTCAATTCAAAACCAACGACCTGTCCTCTTGATCCTGTTCCTACCGACATCCTGCAGAGCATTTTACCTACCATCAAACCTGCAATAACCCACGTTATTAACTCCTCTCTTATATCTGGTGTTTTTTCACTGCTTTCAAGCAAGCTCAGGTCACCCCGCTGCTGAAAAATACAGCACTCAACTCTACCGAGGGTGAAATCTACCAGCCGGTCTCACTGCTCCCGTTAATGTCTAAACTTCTTCATGTCTTCTGCTAGGAATCTCGGTGTCATGTTAAACAGCCAGCTGACCTTTAAGGACCATGTTGCCTCGGTTTCCCAGGTCTTCCCGATTTGCTCTTTACAACATCAGGAAAATCCGACCCTACCTGACAGAACATACAGCAAAGTTCTTGCTTCAGGCTCTGGTCATGTCACACATTTACTACTGTAATTCCTTACTGGTCAGCCTCCCTGCTCAGTTAAACCTCTGCGGATGATCCAGAATGCAGCTGCACGTCTGGTCTTCAACCAGCCCAAGAGAGCTCATGTCACTCTGCTGCTAATCTCTCTGTACTGCCTTCCAGTTGCAGCGTGCATCAAGTTCAAAGTTTTGCTTCTGGCTTATCAAACAATTACCCAAATGGTTCCTGCCTACCTTCACTTCTTCATCCAGAGCTACACTCCCCCTGGACAGCTACGCTCAGCCAGTGAAAGACGCCTGGTGCTTCCACCACAACGTGGCGTAAAATCAGCAGCCAGACTCTTTTCCTCTATTGTTCCCCGATGGTGGAGTGACCCACCAAACTCTGTCTGACCCGCAGGGTCTGTACCTAGTTGTAAGAGCAGTCTCAGTCTCAGTCTGAGCTCTTTAAGGGACATTTTCACTGCTCATCAGAATTAGTTAGATTTGTCCAGCTCTTTGGATCAATCAGCATTGAGAAAGCTGCATGCAATTATGCCAAGATGATATCATGATGGTGAATTTAAGACCTAGTTTTTGCTGAATAAAGGGACTGTTGTTGTTGCATGGCAGCACCTGTGTCCAACTGGTCTCACAGCAGTCTGACCAGC
The DNA here is from genome assembly GCA_014839995.1 of Xenentodon cancila. Classification (NCBI taxonomy): domain Eukaryota; kingdom Metazoa; phylum Chordata; class Actinopteri; order Beloniformes; family Belonidae; genus Xenentodon; species Xenentodon cancila. Next base: position 11,075,784 of record CM026213.1, read on the forward strand.
ACTTATCCATGCTGCACACTCCTTTTTAATTTCTTGCTTGTGTTGTTCTCTCAGATGTAGGTCGCTTTGAAAAAAGCATCTGCTAAACGACAGCAGTAGTAGTAGTAGTAGTAGTAGTATTCTATAAATTCACTTTTATTAACTACATATCTATAAACAGAGAAAATGGGTGTCATTTTAATATCTAAATTTTCCAGATATATTCCAGGAAGAAAGTCAAGAGCATCAGAAGAATCAAAGCAGGTCCTGTTCATGCTGTAGGACAATGTTCTGTAGGAAGCACTCTGGGAGTTCACTTATCCAGGCTACTTGTGTTTAGTGAACTTGAGAAGTGCTTCAGAAATGTGTGAAGCCGTAATAGCCGTCTTGATATTAGAAGAGATGCATTTAGTGTAAAAATCAAGTCATATCAGGACTACTCCTTGACTCTGGTATCGTGGCTGTTTTTTGTATAAATTCACGCCACACCTGCCGTGAGGAAGGCATGAAGAGGTCAAATCTCGGGTTTCTGAGGATGATGGCCTTTTGGCGCCATCTCAGGAGGGCCTCCAGGGCTCACTGGAGTCGTCGACTGCAAAGAGTGTCAGTGTGGATAAGAACACATCTGATGTGATAGTTTTTTTGTTTTGTTTTTTTTTCTGGGGAAGGATTTGCCTTCTCTCTTTAGATGAAGGGGTAGACTTCATCTCAGGAGGAGGATTTAAGATATCTATGAGTGTCTTTCACAGATAATGGAATGAGCTTTTGTGATGTTTCACAGGTTGGGCACTTCTCCCATCTTGATGCAGTCACCATACCATACTTCAGTTTCGAAGGAGGACAGTGATAAGGCGTAACTGGCGCTTTCCTTCATCTATAGCTATCAACTCTGGTTAATGACCATTACAACAATAGCTATATACAAATCAGTTTTTTGCACAAGGTGGCTGAGCTCACATACAAATCCAGGGGAGCTTCAAAATACATTTGCTGCACATTCATAATGAGTGGAGCCAGAAATCTTCCTGGGATCTTCTCTTTTTAAGTCCGACAGACACATTAATCTGCACAGAAGCAACAGGGATGTGCCAGTACTCACTGGAGGGATTATGAAGGCCTCTTCTCAGAAACTCCTGGAGGAATAAGCAGAAGACTGGGGTTGTCTTGGTGTCCGTGCTTCTCTTGTGGGTAGGAGGGAAGACACTGTACATATGGAAGTACATACACACAGACTGCTGTTTTCGTTTTTTTAAAGTTAGTTTAAAGTTAGTCAAGTTTCCCAAAAGAATTAAATGATGACATAGCAGAAACCTTTAACACTTAATTAGAGTGCCATTCTGAAAATCTGCTCCACTGCAGCAGTGTTTTAAATAGAAGTGCTAATGCATTTAAACTTCATTATCTTAATTACAGTGTCTATCAAATGATAGATACTGCAAGTCACAGTCAAGTTAATATTTAATATTTCACTGGGACTGGTTTTCTATCTCATTTTAATTAGCTGCATGTTGGTGATGATGGCCTTGAGCTCCCGTGAAACCTTAAGCTTTGTGCAGAAGCTCATGTCTGGGATAAAAGAAAGCCTCCTCCTGTGACCACTTCACCATAATTCCATCCCTAGAAAAAAGTCCTACTCAAAAATGATGCATGACCATCTCCGCCAGCTGTAGTTTCCAGCCAAAATGAGATTCAGGGCAGCAGCAGGAGGAATCAGGGCATGGAATCAGCACGATACTCTGACTATGCTTTGTAATTTTGGTGCAAAACACGTTTGGATGTTTTCATGGTTGGTAAAGTGACTGCAGATACATGGCCAAAAACTGATTAGGCATGTGTTGAAGTGATGGTAGCAAATGGAATCCTGCTGCTGAATTATAAAAGTGAAAGCATTTTTTTAATAAAAATTTTATAACAAAATCTAAAATAAGAAAATATGAAAAAAAAAAACACAGAATTGCTTTGAGCCAAGAAATGACTTAACCCTTGGTTGTAATTGCATGCAAAGGACAGATAAGACTAAGAAGAGGTCCTACTGATGGAAAAAAAATAAAATCTCTAAATTTGGACATGATTTGTGAATTATGTTCCAAACATGTCAACTGAATTATATACAAATTTATCCATCCATCCATCCGGATCTGGCTTTAAAAAGTCCTCTAAACAAACACATATGAGCCAATGAACATTTGTGAAATAATGCACTTGTAGCTGTTTCTTTTATATGTGACTAATTCTTTTGGCATAAAAACTGGTAATAAATAGAAGACCTAAGTTAGATACCTGCCAGAAAACCTTGGTAATGTTTTAAACCTTCACAGTTAACTTTTATATTCACAGTTGTGGATCGCTTGGTAGAACATATTAGAATCAGTGGAGCAACATAGGCCGTTGGACTTAATTTTATATGATAATAAAAATAAATCAACTAGTTGATCACTTAGCCCAGTGATGGGACCTATCTATCCTATCCTACCCTATCCTACCCTATCCTACCTATCCTATCTATCCTATCCTATCCTATCCAAGGTGACCCTATCCTATCCTATCCTATCCTATCCTATCCTATCCTATCCTATCCTATCCTATCCTATCCTATCCTACCCTACCCTACCCTACCTACCCTACCCTATCCGATCCCTACCCTGATCCTATCCTATCCTATCCTATCCTACCCTATCCTATTACCTATCCTACCTACCCTATCCTATCCCTATCCCTATCCCTATCCTATCCTATCCTATCCTACCCTACCCTACCCTATCCTATCCTATCCTATCCTATCCAAGGTGACAGGTAAGTAATCTTTAAAAGCTCAAATACTACAAAGCACAAACTAGCTGTACAACTGAAACAATGTTTGAATTTTCAGAAGTGACAATCATTTTCATCATATAGAAATTGCAAAACCTCGCTGTTTTTAGCACAATGGAAAATGGAAATTCATAACTCACATTAAACATATTAAAATTATCCACCTCAGGGATGACTGTGATTGTGAGATACTGGATTTAGAACAATGTAAATGGGGTTTGAAGTATGTCTGAAGGACATATCCGTCAAACTTCTTAGACACATTAAATTTAATCAAGCACTACATTTAAAAAAAAAAAAAAAAAAAGGAAAAGTAATATAGACACACACACACACACATAGCCAATGCTTACACTTTGATAGAGTTTTACTGTAAGTTCCCAAAGTTTCACCTTATTTTCATACAGTTGCAGACACATCTGGAGCTGGGGGCTAAGAATAATGACAATAAACAGAGATTCTAATTATCAAGTCAATATTCAATGTAACCTTCCTCTTTTTCTTGCTTTTTGAGAAACTGTTTTTTTCCCCCACTTTTATGCCAGTAGTCTTTCTCAAAATCTGTCAGGTACAAAAGATTTGTTTGTTTCCAAAAATAACTAAAGGGGACATAAAAAAAAGCCGGCCAGCATTTGGCTGGCTCAGACTCCATCTGATGGGTTTCAGGGCTTTAGAGCAGCGACTCATTTCAAGGAGATCTGGCTGCACCGCAAAGACGTGGTGGCAGATGTCACTTCAGTTGAAGGAGTTTACTCTAGAGTGGAATCAAATAAACAGGCTATCCTTAATCCAATATAAACACTACATTTGCATAGGAAAAGCTTAGAATTAGAATTAATGTTTCACAAAACTAAATGTATAAATTGTAAAACCAGATGTCTGCATATTTGAATATCCCTATTTACTGTAAGTAAATATTAATTTTATCCCACATTTAATTCACAACTGATATTCTATATTATTAAAATATTCTAGTGAGGATAGATTACTATGGTTACTAGAGAGACAGCCAGCATCCAGATGATGAACTGTATTTGTACTGCATTAAAAAAAAATGTTAAAAATTGCTATTGGGCAGTACAGAGCTATTTATATTTTTCACTTGCTCAAACATTTGAAATTAGGATATACGTATGCCTTCAAAAACTCTTTTTCCCTTCCACATTCTCTTCCATAGGGGATTGCAGGATAAATATTGTACCATCCCACCACCAACTGTACATGGCACTGACTACCTCTCCATACAAACCATTTAATGGCATGCACACTGATATTACCAGACAAAATCTATTATATTGGATGGATGGATGGATGGATGGATGGATGGATGGATGGATGGATGGATGGATGGATGGATGGATGGATGGATGGATGGATGGATGGATGGATGGATGGATGGATGGATGGATGGATGGATGAAAACCAGTTTTGCTCCAACCCACTCCTGATGACAATATCCATGAATAAAGAAGTACTACACAATTAATAGGTCATGAAACGTTAAGATTTCATTAAATTAGATTGGAAATTCCTCATACATTCTGCAGATTTCAGACTTGTCTGCCTTATGTTATCTAGTATAAGATGTTCTGAAAATGTACCCCTTGAATATGCCTTTTTTTTTTTTTTATGAATTCCCTAAGGTGGCCCTTCTGCCGTTCATCCTTGCTGTCTGCCGTTGCCCCTTTTACCATCCACCAGTATAATTGGGCTAATTATGGCATAGACGGCCCTTTGGCTGGGGCTCGGTGCTCACAATACTCAGTCAATGTTTCAACCTGTCACCAGTTCCCAGATTCCTATGCAGAGATCACATTGTCTCCTCTATTCAAGCCCCGCTGTGATTAATTTATTTGTTTTTGAAATCATTTGCCAAAAGGAAAAAAAAAAAAAAACAACAGCACAATAAAGAATTTGCACATTTGTATGGAAGACTGCATTTTCAGTGCAACTGAGAAGAAAAATGTAATATTCTTTTATCTCTAAAAATGTGTTCTCATTAGCTACTACAGGGCAAAAAACAAATCCACTGATGACCTTCAGTGATATATCACTGTGCATGTGTAATAACATGACAATGCTGGAGGACTGTGTGAGAGAAATGACAAAATAAGCATCTCCTCATATTTATTACAGCAATGGCTGCTGAAAATTATTGCTGCAGGTTTTGAGTTGAGTTTGAACCTCACACAACCCTCATAATCCTGAACTGAAGATATGGAGCAATACATAATTTAGTACAGTGCTATAGATATTATATTCCTTATATTTATCATTATGCTTTTGTGATTCCTGCATAGTTTTTTATCTGCAAATAATAACTGGAAATGCAAGACACATTAAACATCACAATTGTTCTCCTTCCTTGAGGAAAGCACTTTTGTGCTTTTTTGTAACATTTATGAACGTTTCTGTGGGCGTGTGTGTGTTTTCTTTTTCTTTCCTCTGCCAGCTAATGATTTTTATTTGTACTTTTTTCTCTTGAACAACAAAAAGCAGCTTACCATCGCTTGGTTGGCTCTGTCATCTACGTGCCCATTTTGTTAATTTAGCCTGTCCACCTCCTCCTGAATTCTGTAAGATAAGCTGAAACACACAACAGAAAAAACAACAAAAAAAAAAAATAAATAAAAATTAAGGGGACAAATGTTATTGGCATACATATTGTAGCATTTACTGCAAGGCCAAGTTGTGTGGTATTATGAAAAAATGCACAAAAATGCGAGCAAGTGCATCCAAGGCACAAAAAATGAAGAGGAACGTGCTGTTTATTTGAAACAGCGACATACATTTTTGAAGGTTAAAGGAAAGAAAGGAGAATCATCTGCAAATCATATATAATGATGCCTCATACCATAGTGAATTTGTCGACAACAGTTGCAGAAAAGTGCATTATGCCAAAAGTTCACATCGCAATAATGTACCTGTGGAGACACCGTTTGCAAAACTGTTGAAGCAGGCTTGCGTGTATTTACATTGACTTCATTAATAAATCAGCATACGTAATGATTACCTTTGTTATGTTTGTTTCAAGCATCACTTTGCAATCCAAGTGACAATTTTTAAACCAAATATTAATAACTAATTTGCTTTAATTACATTGAGTTACTTTCATTCAAAATATTTTGACACTCAGATTGTGATGTTGGTCAGACCGATGCACAGCCTCCTTGGTTCAAACATGATTTTAATAAACTTTGAACCATGATTATTTCAAAGTGTTTTTAAATATAAGCCTGGTGAATTCAGTTGTAAGTAATTGCTAGTTGATTTCTTGTAATAATTTATCTTTACCTTACAATGCAAAGGGTTTCATTTCCACAATAACCTAAACATAACCTAGGTTTCCTGTAAAAGTATTTATTTATTGATCGATCATCATTTCTTTCCGAAGAATCCACAAATCCAAACTGTATTGATTACTTTTTTATATTTTTCATTTCAAGGAAAGAAGCCAGTACAAGAGTAACGTTGGAAGTATGAGAAATGAGGCAGTGCACAGGAGTATTTCCAGAATGGTGAATCTTGTGGGATGATCAACTAAAGTATTTATGCTGTGTCCTGTTTACTGTATACCACAAACGTGTATTGTTACAGATCATATACACACAGTGTCCGTAGTCTCCTTCAGAAGGAAGTGTTAAACTTCCAATATTGTTCAGTAATATTTCCACAAAACAGCCAAATACCCCAGATCTCAATTTGATCAATTATCTGCATAAAAATAACCTTGACTCATGGAGTCTCCGTCACAACAGAGAACTTTAAAGGTCATGTGGCGTCATTGTCTCAACAAAGACAGAAGTATTTGCCAGCATAAGTAAGACTAATATAACTGTTAAATATTAAGTGGCTGGTTTGAATTGCATGGCTGTGGATGCTCAGTTTCATATGTTTACAGAATTGTCACCCAATATTACATAAATATACAATAAAATGCTGTAATACTGGATTAATATTTAGTCATGATGATCAGTTTAAAACTGCAATTTCGCCAAATGTTAGTTGGATTTCAATCTCCAAGAACTTACATTTATTCCTATAATTATTATTTTGAATGAGTCACTTATTTTGACAGCTTGTGTAGCCATAAAGTTCCATTGTTGTGAACCGTTGCCATATAATCAGTGTTTCTATTAACCTTTAATCCAGAAGGCTGAGCAGTTGATTTTTGAAAGTCAACATGCCCAGCAACTCAGTCACCAGTGTTCAGAAAACAGAAACAGTAAAGCACAATATAAGAACATGCAAGTGCACAGAAAAGATCAACGAGAAAAGAAAGAAAAACAGCATGAATATTACATCTAAAAGAAAACTGAATTGAAGGAAATTAAACTAAGCTATCACTATAAAGTTTGCCATCACAGGATAAAACAGGGGGAATAAATGGTCATTTTTTTACTCATCATTTTAAAGTTGCAGCCAGCTCTGCCTGTCCTTAAAAATGTCCTTGAATCTATTAATTCAGGTGGTTTTGGAACCACTTGAAATAAGACAGAGCAACTTTTGTAAGTGTGCTTCTTCCCCCATTTCAGCTATAGGACAATAAGGAACAAGGTTTCTTAGCTGAGACATCATCTTACCAAGGAATCAGCCCAAGAAAAGCTGCACTCTCATTTGTTGGTTGCTGACCGACTGGCTAGATCAGCCCATATGGGAAACATCCACGCACTCAATAAGGATACAGCTGTCACATCTGCAAATACTAACTCAGACTTTTTCAAACAGTAAAATACAAACTGTCAGCTGCTGTGTGACATGCTATAAATCTGTGACACTGTGTGTGACGGTTCAACAATCTGATGAGAAGAAAAGCACAGATTGGGATTTACGATTGGGTCTTGACTGATACCATCTCTGTGTAGATACTAATCAATACTCGTGAATAATTACAGAAGTTGTGACATGTGCATAAATGCATTTAAACTCTCCCTCAAGGCTCCTGCAAACAGCTGTTAAAAAAAGTCCTAAATGTCAGCTCCTGTAAACACTTAGGTAAGAAAGTGACCCTTAATACAAAGATAAAATGGGCCATGTGTCTCTAACAGTCTGGGTCTCTTGTATTCGCTGTAATGTTTATGGACCGGTGTTTGGTGCTTATTGGAAGCCTCAGAGTCAGGCTATGTGCTAGATTTAAGTAAAAATGTTTAAACCCATTTAACTGAGCTAGTAGGTTTTCTCCCATGTGGTGTGAGAGTTGGCATCACTTAAATAAAAGGAGATCTCTGAGCACAGTTACAGTTATCAGAGACAGGACACCAAAAATGGGGACGTATACTCACCCTACCTTTAGTGGTTTGTGTTCTTGTGTCTGCATTCTTTTGACAAACTCGACTTTGGTTTCAGCAATGAGAGACATCACTTGGGTTCAGTTAGCCCCAGGGTATGTTTGTTTTGTCTGGGTGTTATTGAAATCAGTCTTTTTTAGAATGAGATTTTTAAGTCTGCTGAGGCTCCTGTCAGTTTATTTGGTCCTGCTGTCTGGAATGCAGAGTCTGCTGACCTTGGGTGTGTCATCGCTGACTGAAACTCATTTGAAAACATTCCTGTTCTTAAAGGCCTTTGGTTATTCATTGTGCACTTCTATTTTCTATTTATATGTGCTACAATTATTCTTAAAATGCGTGTTATATGACATTTGGATTATGCATACTATATATATATAGATATATATATATATATATATATATATATATATATATATATATATATATATATATATATATATATATGATTACATGTTGCCCCATTGGCTATCCAAACACTACACTTGGGTTTACCTATGGTTTCATAAGTTTTTTTCTTTGTTTATCTTGTTTTTTTAATTACATCATGTTACGTTTTGTAGGCCTAATACTGTCATTCCAATTTAATACTTAAAATGTTTAATAAAATTGTTTTTAAAATCTCAGTTGCATTATATCACTACATAAGAGTGTTTTCTTTATTGTTTGGATTGTACATCTATTGGAATTTATACTATATGTAAAATGGTTGTGGTGTGATAATTACATTTATTGTTAAAATACTAATTGTGAGATGCTGATTAACACCTACATTTCAAATTGGCAGTTTATGTCCAAAAGGTTGGCGACCCCTGTGTTATATAATTAAAACTGCCACTGTCACCTGTTCCTCTGTACACATTTTTGTCACCAAGCCACAGAAAAAAGGTGACGTTTATCATTTTTCCTGCAAGATAATAAATTCTGATGGTAGTAAGCCGAACGAGCTGAGGTACGGTTATAAAGGAAGATACTGTCTTGTAATTCTTTTCTGCTGCTCAGCTTTCCCTCATCTTCTCATTTTTCCCTTCCTCCTCCCTTTCATCCCTGATCTTTCTTCCTCTACCAACTCCAAATTTGATTCACCTGTTACACTGCCACATCCCCAAGTCTCAGAGTATCCACCCTTTCTTACACACCATATTCCATCTCTATTTCTCTGCTTTACTGAGATTTATTTGATAGGCTGAGCCCTATTTTAGAGAACATGGGCTGAACATCCTGAACCCTGTCTGATTAAAAACAGCAGCCACTCCGCTTCAGAAGTGTCTCTAATTACACGAGCTTGTCTGCATGATTACAGGGCAAAGATAAACTATGACACCGTGCCAAAAACTATCAGATGGGGTAGGTTTGATAGTGAAACAGAAATAAGTAGAAATTGAGGCATCCTTTAGTGCACATAAAAAGTAGAATTTTCCAATTAAAGTTCCCCTCCAATAAAAATCAGTTTTCACATGTTGAGAAGATGTTTGCGTTAGAAGTTATATGATTAGCAAAATCAACCACCTAAACTGTGGCGAGAGGCTTTTGCCTTGAATCTTCAGAGCAGCACCTCCTCTTTACAATGAGAGAAGATAGATTGCATGCTCTGAAGGAAACAATCCTGGCTACTTGCATGCTGGGGCCTTTAACTGCACTGTGAGGAACCAATTAAATGAGAAGCCTGTGTCAGTAATGAAGAGGAATTCGGGTCACCTACGTAGAAAAGACAGTAGAAGTAAGGAAGGGGAAGGACTAGGTGTGTTCTGCTGTGGTTGTGAGGATGTGAAGACATGATCCATTCTCTCTACAGTCTTTTTGTGTGCGTGTGTGTATGTGTGTGTGGAAACATTTTCAGAAAAAAATGACTATTCAGATTCTATGTCCCCCACTGCCCCCAGGAGGAGGTTGAAGTCCTGTCGAAAGTTCTGTTGGAGGTAAGAGTTAAAGATTCTTCTGAAAGGTTCCTCTGCCAGCCGTTCCCAGCAAACCTCACTGTTTGTTTGGGCTTGCCAGGTTTGGGGGCACTGTTTAGCACCCCTGCCAAGGACTCCAAGTAGACTGGTTAATCTGAACTGCTGCTCAGCACATAAGTGCAAACAACAGCAAAAGCCTGTTCCCCAATCCAGATTTGAAAGGAAGCTATCCTCTGGTATGGCCCTTCATGTAGATGGTGGGCCCACAGAAGGGCAGGCTCACATTATCTGTTTAAGCTTGGCTGGCTTGGCCCCATGCATAAAGGTTCAGCCACCACTCATGAAACAGTCCCTCCCCCAGGCCTGGCTCCAGGGTGGGACCCCAGTAACCCACACCCCAGTCAGGGACACTGCGCCACTTGATTTAACTTCTTCTCATTAGTATGGGTGAATCACTCTTATTCTAACCTGTCGACCAGGACCAATTTGACTTGGAAAAGCCTACCAGGGGAATTTACCTTTGACAACATAGCTCCTGCACTCAGTTCAGCTGTTCTGGGCAAGCCCTTTTTCAGATTTCCTTTTTGATTCAAACATGTACAAGCAAATTACACCAACTGGACTATTAGAATTAGTTATTGCATAAAGTAGCAGAGTCAGTTCAGCAGAGTTGGTGTAGAAGGGCAGGACTGTGTCATTTGCTAGTGGATGGAGATGTGGATGGGCTTAAGTGAACATATTCTTAGTTCTGCAATCACTAAATAAAGAGAAAGGCATGGAATCCTACTCTAACCATTTTAAGGCCACGACTGGTTTTTATTGTCACAAAAAGTTAGACATGTACAATTGATGTACAATTAGGCGAAAAAGGTTGGGGGGTTTTTTATGGGGAAAAAAACTGCTGAAGTGAGATATTATTAGCACAAATTATCAGTTGTAACTACAGTTATATGCCTAAGATTGCCCTGGCATGCCTCCTGAGAATAATGAGACAATTTTCTGATAACTAAAATCTTCTCCACCAGATTGTATAATATACAATTCACTTGGCAGTAGAGAGACGTTTATAAAGAATCAATTATTTGAAAAAAATTTGCAGTGATTGCCTGTTCAAAATCTCCTGTGTGCTCCAAAAGAATTATCATGTTAAACTACAATGTGTAAACCAGTACATAGGAGCTTAATTTAATACAGTTCTATAGAGCTTTAGGCTTGAAATGCATAATTTATCTTCACTGGGGGTTGAATATATTCCACTAAAATATTATTCAAACCGGCATCATTGTCATCATCATCATCAGCTTTACTGTCACCACATAGTGTCCCAATCTTTTGTCATTCCATAAGTGGATACGGTTTTTACATAGGGAGGTGTAATGTCTTTAACCAGTAGTGTAGCCTGTAGATTTGAGAAACTGAATACTTATTTTTAATGCTCAGATATTGCATTGTCTCAGCACTCAGCACTATGATCTCACAATCAAATTTCAATCGAATTTGATTGCAAATATACTTCAGCTCAAAATTGCCTGCATTTAGAGCAAGTACTGTTTGTACAAATGTTCTGTGTGAGCCCTTTTATTGACCCCGAGGCTTCTTCAGTGCACTCAAATAATTCCCCTGACCTTGTTCCCTGTTCCCTTTTCAATTGCTTCAAAATGACCTGTCAAATCTTCCTAACCAAAGTTTGCAGGATTAAAATATAAATGAATAAAGCAATCAAACAAAAAAAAGGAACACATGAAAATGAAGTCTAAGGTCACAATCAGGGTATGAAACTCTATCTGGCAACAATCTGGCAAATTTTCAAAAGTGCGGTGAACTGTGCTGGGGAGTCTAATTGTGGAAGTGGATGCAGGTGTGCAGAAAATCTGGGAGGATCTGATGACACCACTAGAGGGTAACAGAGGAGGGAGGGGGGCTTCCAATCAGAACTGGAAGAGGAGTTAGACTTTGGAAAAAGACAATGAAGAGAAACAGATGCCAAAAAAGCCTGTCATGACAAAGGTTCTCCAAACTTGGGCTCACAATGATAAATTAAATGATCACAAGCTCCCATACCTCATCATTTGGAGGTGGCATAATGTTGTGCAGAAATTACGTAACACATAAAGAATACTAATGCCAGTTCAAACAGCAGCTTGGCTATGGAGGACACAAAGGCTGCGGTTTGGGTGATGATGTGTAAAAGATGACGAATCTTCCCCCTTCAGAGACAAGAAGGCAAATGGGTTCTTTTGGGCACGTAGTGATGACAAATCTTTCCACTACTCAATCAAAGTAAACATTTCCAGGGTAAATAAATTGACCTTGACCTTGAAAACTATTCCGTATTAGTACATGAATATATATATATATATATATATATATATATATATATATATATATATGTAAATCCACAATAGAACATACATACTTTCATGAATGCAAAGATTTTTAAAGGGTAAAAATGATCATTTTTTCCTTCTTTTTTTATTTTGTCAAGTATAAACATCGTAGTTGGTGGCAAAGGAAGAAAATGATAAAACGTGTTAAACAGCCTTTGGTGATACTGTGACTGCAGCATTTGAAACCTTCCATCTTTAAGCAACATCATTAAAAACATTTGTGAAACAAGTGTCAATAGAAATAAAAACATATTAAACAGTAAGGCCTTGTTTTACTAATTCATATGTGCAGTTTCTAAATTCAGAAAAGACAGCCAAGACAGAATCAACAACGACATGATAATGATAGTAGTTATTAAGTAAGTAGACTTTTAATACTTTCACAATGCCAAAAGATGGCATGATTAAAATTACTTGTCATCTTCTTTTTTATTATCTGTTTGTCAGATAAAAGCATGATGGTATGTACTTACAGAAACCTAAAACTAAAAGGAAGAGTTTAGGAAAAGTTTAGTTCCTTTCCATTTACTGACAAAACTAACACTGAAATTTTGTCCCATTCATTGGAGAATACATCGATTTTTTCAAATATTAAACAAAAAAATGCTGATTACATTACCAAATTAAAAAAAATATATATTTATTTTTTTCCGTAATTAGTAAAAAGCTTTGAAAATAATTTTTGCAAAGTCACAAACTACAATATTATTCGTACTGCGCTGGAATCACTTGTCACAAAATATATACCCAGAAAGCTTTTGTGCAGCATTGCTGGAAAAATGCAGTGTGTGGAAATTCTTCACATTCTAATCTTGTCAGAATGCTTATTTCATCCAAACTACTCCCAAGATATGGTCTCATGTAAGAGAGAGGGAGAGAAAAGGTGATGGATTATGTCATTATCCCCAAAAAGATTCCTGCACAAAAAATTTGTCAAATTCCTGACCTTGGCTGCAGAAACAAATTGTACCACTACCTTGTAGTGTCACTGAAGTGCCCACCCCTTTCTTCACACACTCACTCACACACAGATATTTCCCGTTCATTATTTTTGCTTTATAAAAGGAAGGAAACTCAGGGGTGATAATTTATATTTGATAAGATTAGAGGATTAGAATTTATTTGTAGTGGAGACCGGAGATAAGTACGATGAAGATGATGGAATAAAGTAAAAAAAAAAAAAAAAAGAGACTGAATAAAAGAAAATGTTTGGTGCAAATGAGTCTAAACTGTTATTTATAATTTCCATTTGTTTCTCAAGTTTCCAGATTAAAACAGTTTTAAAAACAAGCACAAGGGAGCCAAAAATCTTCATAATAGAAAAAAAGATCTTTATACTAGTGAGTCAACCAAGGAGAAAAAAAGACTGCTAAATAACCATTTAATTTGTCCTTTCTGACAGCAGCCTAATTTCAGTCTGGGCAGTTATAACCATGCAGATTTCTCTGAAAAGGGCTAATCAGGTTTCTGCTGCAGGGATGTGATCACATTCAAGTGGGAGAACAGATAAGAGATCTCAAGGACACATGTTTTAAAAAAAGGCTCCATTTAAAGATTTTCCACTGCTCATTTAAATGATCTTGCTGTGCTGGCAGGCTTGCAGATTTCATCTATTTTAAGTATAAGAAATTTGATTAAACTGCTCAGTTGAGCAATTTACCTGTCAAGCTGTCATTTTGTTACCGCTGCAGCTTCTTTATCAGCATAGTTTAAAATAGTGTGAAGTAACTTGTTGTTCACATTCGTGGAAGTATACATGCACAAATTATGTATTCAGCAGAGGCCCCCATTTTATCTGCTGTCTTTATCTAACCCCGTGACCTCTTATTGCCTCCATTTCTTACTCTTGACGCAGCTTCTGTGGATATCTCTTTGTGCAAGTTGTTACTGTTGCATAGTGAGAGGAAAAGATGGTTTTGCTGTAATAAATGAACCATAAGAACAGCAGACATTCTTGCCTTCTTTCCTTTCAGTTACTTTCTTCATGTACAGACCAGCACTGAGGTCAGCCTGGAAACGCCAATATGATTGTCAAAGGTCCAATTATATTCAGTTTTGATCTCTATTTACACTGACCAGCTGCCACGATATAGTTGCTTTACTTTGATTGCGACTTGTTTGGTCTTTTAGCTCCAAACCTCTATTTTCTGTGTGCTGCAGTGAGGCACCATGCTTGGCCTTTCTCTCCCTCTGCTCCCAGTTAAATCAGCTGTTACTGATCACTTTCCTAAACCAATTAGATGCATTACTTCCAATCAAATGCCATCAAGACGGAGACAATTGAAGGACGTTTCTTTTTTAACTGAATCAATGTCTAAGGGGGCAGGGCGGCATGGGCTTGGTTTAGTAAACCAACCTGCGCATGCATATTCTGCATGCAAAAAAAAAGAAAAACAAAAACCACAACTTTTATTCACCGCTAGATGGCCTGAAAAGCAGGTAGATTACAGTTTAAGTCAATTTTGAACCTTTGAAAGGCAGGAAAAGCATAGGACAGGATCTTTTTGTTAAGTTGGGAAACCTTTTGCCAGTACACACCAGATCCCAAGTACGGGAAACGGCAAGGCTCGTCTGGTGAGCACAACCTCTTTACTTTGATTCTCGGCGGAGAACAATCTCAGGGGGATTCCACCATCATTCAGAATTCATCATCATCCTCTATCGGTGTTTGAAAAGGCCTACTATGTCTTGACAATACAAAATAAACAAGACTGTTATGCCATTTTTCGGAGAGTCACAAGTAGGTCTCGTCTTCCCACTAAAGTCCAGAGTAAAGTTTCAATTCAAAGCTACTCCCAATCATGTCCTAGAGAAGTAAGTCAAGTGACAGGCCACTGTAGAAAAGAACT
This sequence comes from Xenentodon cancila, assembly GCA_014839995.1. Taxonomy (NCBI): domain Eukaryota; kingdom Metazoa; phylum Chordata; class Actinopteri; order Beloniformes; family Belonidae; genus Xenentodon; species Xenentodon cancila. Next base: position 11,090,993 of record CM026213.1, read on the forward strand.
TCTGTTGCTTTACATAAATAATAAATGGCTTTTAGTTTTAATTTCTTGTAACCTGACTGCGTGCGGTGGAGGAGCACGGACTGACAACTTGCAGGGAATTGAGACAATAGAGGAATCAAATAATTCATGGCATTATTTTTAACCCCTTGATTCCTACTGACCAAATGATCTGGAGCGGTATTACTATAAATGAAACTTCACAGCATTTCATGAATTAAGGGGTTAATGACATCTTTTTTCCTCTTTTTATCTTTTGATGGAAGATGTCATGTAATATTTAAGTGAAAGCTCAAATAAAACAAAACAGAACAAAATAGAAAACAGAACAAAATAGAAAACAGAACAAAATAGAACAAAAAAAAAGAAACAACAAAAAACCCAGCTGAAATAAGTGAAATCTAGTCTTAAAGAACCAAGACTGTTCAGAGTACAACCAAGCCTGCTGACAACTCATCTTAAAATTTAAAATGCAGTAACTCCCAGCTGAGGTGAGATACAAACGGTGAGATGGGAGAAATTTAATAATACTGCAATATTGGATGGAAATTCAAACTCGGGAAAGAGAACATGGGTCTACTTAGTACAGTTACTATTTTTACCACTAGACGGATGGATTGAGTGCAAGACTTCAAAATACTCTTTCATTCAGCCGTGTCTTCAGCTGTCATTTGTTTTCCCGGCATTCATGCTTTGTTTGTCATTGTGTTTGTTCTTAATCATCAACAGCTGCACATCTTTTATGCATAACGTTAAAACACCTCCTCCCCTTATCAGTCAATGAAATTGAGAGTTTGGTGCAGCTGCATCAACCTCCCTTCCTTATTTCTGTCTTTTACATAAATATGAACCTGTCCATCTCTGTCTTGCTATTTTCTTTTCATTGACTATCTATTCTCGTAGTCTCTCCTGTCACTTTTGTGTATTTTCCTTCCCTTTCTCTCTACCTTTGCACAACTCTGAGTGGTACTAATGAGAGACAAAGACTGATGTAGGTTTTTCGCTGCTAGATGCAGCCTGCCATTTATTTTCCCATTACTGCAGGGCTTGCCTTGGGCCAGGCTCACCTTGACAACAAAAAAAGTTAACACAAGAGATTTTAGCCCATGCTGAGCCAGCTCACGTACTTACAGTACTGCCTCCACACACACACACACACACACACACACACACACGCGCGCACTCTATTACCACCCCAGTGTTGCTACTGACAGTCTGATATTTGCTGCTATCCCAGGGAGTGGGAGTCAGAACAAATGTCTATAATTGAATCCCTGTTGTCACCATGTACCTCACTCCCTCTTACTGTGGCAACAGTCTCTTACTGCCAATCTGCCTCGTGAAGAGTTTGCCTCTTTGCTGTCTTTGATTATCCGTCTAAATCATTCTTTATAGGTTTCTCAAGCTGTATCTATACTGCATCCTCTCATCTTTGCTTCTTTGAGATGTTCTGTGCTCTTTGAAGCTGCTTTTGGCATCCCTGCATGTGTAGCTCCTGTCACTCAGAGCAGGTCAGAGCGGCATAGTGTACGTGCACGATTTCACTTAAATCTTTGCAGCCATTGCTAGTTCTGCTAGCACATTTAGGGATGCAAACACTGTCATGTGTGCATAGGCGCGTCTTGTACATGCATGTGTTTTCTTTTGTGCACTGACTGACACTTCAGCCAGTCAGCCTCCTCCATGCCCCATCGCTCCTCATTGTTTTCCCGTTCATTTGAGTGACATGTCGTCCTCAGAAGATGTCTGCATGGCATAGGAGCTCTAGATTGGACACGCTTGTGCAATCCCATATTGGGTTTTGTATAAAGAAAGACAGGCAGCTTGGTTCTGGTTTTATTTAAAGTCTCCCATAGTTGTTCACATGCAGTAGATTGTGTTTTCATAAGACATCTGACACATAAAGATCAATCTAACATAACCTTTGTAATTTGTTTCAGTGTTAACTCTATTGAGATGTGCCAGATCAGTAGGATTCAAAACAGTCACTCTAATGTATGCACTGGGGTAGAACATAAATAGTGAAATATGAACGTTATAACTATAATTTTATATTTGCAAGTAGACCACTTCATACCAACACATTTAAACACCAGAGAGAGCCAATGTTTTTTTTTTTTCTTTATCAAAATGTAATTGCCGGTGGAGATAAAGCCAGTTGATCTACCACCGCCAAGTTATTTTGTGTAGTAGAGTCAGTTTGTAAAACCTACCAGCCACTGTGGCAGCTGCACAAAACAAATAACTAAATAAAAGCCAAGCATTTTATTTTGGGGGGGGGTTTTTTCAGATTCTATACTGAGTAAATTTGTTTAAACTCAACTTGAGACGCAGTATAGTACCATAGCCAACACCAAGGACACAAAACACAGGCTGTGACCATTTTTATCTCACTATATAATGGGATGTGCCATTAAGTAGCAGGAGATAAAAGAAGTGTGGTGTGGCAAAAACCCAAGAGAGACACATGGCAAATTAAAATTAAAAACCGGTCTTTGGAAAAGTGGAGATTTTTTTTGTCAACAGCGAATCCCGCGACTAGTTGGTGTACAATGAGAAAAGCAAGAGGGCTTTTGGCTTGTCATCTCGTTGGCTGTTCCACTTACGCTTCACAGTCTCTTCATACATTCTGTGTTTATAATCATTTAGAATCAAATAAAATGAGAAGCTTTTGAAAAGCACTGAAATTAGAAGCAATAAAAGAGCAGGAGTCATCCAAGTGCCACATCAATGTTAAGAAAACAGTCCCACGAAAGTCAGCGCATGAAGAAACACCTGTTGTGAGGGCAGTTTATTTTGAAATGACCAGATAATTGTGATAAAAGCACGGCCGTTTTGACAACATCAAAGATGAGTTTTTATTTATTTTTATTAAAAAATTATATATAATATAATATGATATGATATGATATACTATATAATGATATGATATGATATAATAGATATATAATATCCTCTATATAATAATATCTCATACTCATCTCCTCTCCTAGCATCTCCATACTAATCTCTATCTACTCTCCTCTACTCTCACTCCTCTCATCTCCTTCTACTCTACTATCCTTAATCTCCTCTAAATCTCTCTCCCTACTCACAACTCCCACAATTGCACAAAAGTGCTGGAATCTTCAAAACCAACACTTCATGCGTTCCATTCTTTTTCACATGCAGTTACATGATGTCAATAAAAGTGACTGGTTAAAAAAATAAAAAAGTGGTTATTAGATTTTGTGGCAAGTGGGCAAAAAGTTCATTTGCAATCTTGCAGGTCAGTCTAAGCATGTGGAAAGATATTCATTCCTTAAAGCTTCCTTTAAGATGTACAATCCCAAATCAGAAAAACTTGAGAGGATATGAAAAATTTTAATAAATAAATAAGAACACAATGATTCTTAAATTTACGTTGACAGTATAAATCCAAAACAGTTCATATTTTCTTGCATCAACCACATTTCATTTTTTAACTTGCATCAATATTTAAACAGTTTCCATTGTGAGTACTTTCTACAAAAGACATCGTCTCTATGGAAACGGCTGAAATCGGTCTTTTTCAGCAGCAAACAGTCACTGTAATTATCTGTTGGAAAACACAGTTTATCGTAAGATTTTGAGGCACTTGGTTTGAGGGAGACATGGAAAGATATGGACTGCTGGAAGAGAGACGCTTTTAAATCTCACCAACGTATAACGAAAAAGGTTTTAGTCACATCTGTAAGTGTCACTTGTGACAAGAAAACACACTTATCCAAAGGTCTGTGGTACAATTAATGGTCAGGATTAGTATCCTGTCACTTATGTGAAAGATGGGGAGGGGGAAAAAAGCCCTTCCACAGTTCATGTTTCACACAGAGACACATTTATCTTATCTTTTAATGGATTAATCATCTTAGGTGAAAGGTAGCGTGAAGAAAACTTAAACTAGGACAGATTCACAGCCAATGCTGATGAATGTCTGTGGTATCACAACATTCACACAAGGAGCTGCAAATAGGAAAATACTTTAAACTACAGTCACTCAAAATTATGCACACGGCGCTTCATTAATAATTACTTCTAATTGTTAAATTATACAAAACATATACACATCCACGACATGTGGCTGGTGTTTTCTTCAAGTGACAAAAAGCCACAGTTAATAAACCACAATTTAGAGAATACGTTTTATTTTTATTTTTTATATTCTTGTTTCTTATTTTGGTTGGGTTTAGGCATTTAAACTACATGGTTAGGAAACCAACACGGCTTGTGTTAGAGCAGACGGCATATACTTCTTCTTTTTTGGCTCACTGGGCTTCGTATTCACAACCTCTTAAATAAATAATTGTATGAATAAATCTCCCACTGAGGTATGGTACTTTAAAGTCGTTCAGGGTCTCAATTGGACGTCACGGCTTGGCTCGAAGGGTAATCAAGTATTGCCATAGCAGCCCACATTAAACTCAGACGCAGTAAAATGAGTTTTATGGTTCTACGTAGCAACAGTGCACTTAGCCTACATAAGAGACCAATGTCATTGTTGGTGTTTAAACGTGTCCATTGCTGTTTGAGTTTTTATGTTACTGCACCACCAAATCCAAGGTAACGGAGATGTTTATTTTCCTCAGAACTGTAACTGGCAGTGCTGAGCTTCTCCTAGTTCATTTCCTTTATGTAGCTCAGACACATCAACATAAATGTTGAGTAAGAGTATTTCTTACTGACAATGCAGCAATCGATCTTTTAAAATGATAAAGAAGAAGTAGTAGTGCGAAATAACATGGAAGGAACAACAAATGGGAAGCAGGCCAGTCTTAAGCTATTAATATTGCTGGGTCTGAATCGACCCAAGTATAGTAATATTTCTGAGGAGGTGGATGTCAGACTAAAGCAGAGGGTACAGCGTACGTTTCCCTGCTATGTTGTTGATTCATCGTAGATGCATAAACCATAAATTACTCTCTGGCTGTGTTCCAAACGAGATATTTTTGGTGAGTAATTTAACACAGTCCACTAGGCACATAGTGCACAACAACAAACAGTTGTTGTTCTCTTAGCGGAAATGATGATGGCGAAATGACAATGGAAACTTTCCTCTTTGGCTGCTTCACCTGTCAGGCCAAAGTAACGTTTCATTCATTGTAATTGCCAAACAAAGTGAACCAAGATTTCTTTATCACATGTCTAATCTGTCCAGGGTGTACCACTGCTTTATGCCCAAAGAGACCTTGGATCTGTCCCCATCGCCCTATATAGGAAAAAGACAGTGTAGATAATGGGTGGTTATAAGATATTAATATGTAATATATTGAATGATTTTCAGGGCAGAAGACCAACTGCACCATTGAGGACATTAAGCTTCTAGTGTTCCTCACTCAGTTTTCTATACAGATACATAAAGTGTAGAGTATGATGACAAAATTGTCTGTCAACACATTGATTCAGTATGGAACAAAACCTTTTTGTTTTAAGAGGTTGAACATCAGCTTCCCTCACTGCACTCACTCAATATCCTCCACCCATCCTTCTTGTCTTCACAACCCCATCTCACTGGTCTAAACCTCTCCCTCCATACTCCCAACTATTGTTCCCAAAAACCAATTCCCCTTTACCTCTCCACCTGTATGACCTTTTTCACCTCCTACCTCTCTAATCTCCCCCACCGTTGGCCTCCATACAATTTGCATGTACATGCAGTACACATTTCATTCCAGTCACTGAAGTGGGACAGCTGATGTTTATCGAGAAGTCTTTGAAATGCATGCCTGTGTGATTATGTGTTAATGAGCTTCACAGAGTTGTTTGTTGTTCTGATGTTGTATTCTGTTATTCTGCCAAAATCTAGTAACCTCTCCATCCTGCTTTGTATTGCATTGGTACTTTATTTACACCTGTGATTATTGTTAATTTGTAATGTTTGGACATGAACCCTGATTAACTAATGTTGCAGTTTTACCGAAGTCCCCGAAGAACTTAAAATCAGACCAAGACCAAAGGAAACTTGATATCACACTGATTCTCATAAAATCCTCTAAGAAGAGGGAAGTCTGATGTGGCTACGTTGTATGAATATTTGATGGAAAAAAATCCATATTAGAAATTTCAAAAATGTCAAAGGGTGGCTAAATGAACTGGTTGAACAGTGGCTGTCGAAAGTGAAGATGAGCAGAACAGAAGAAAGCATATTAAGTACTTGGTTGAGTTAATAATTCATTTGTACTTTTGACTTTAATCAGCCAATGTCTCATTAAAATTTGAAATACGTTTTGCGAAATATGTTGTGAAAGATCTTCTGCCTGACAGGACATAGTAGTACACTGCTCCATCATTTATTAACACTCTCAGGGCTGGAAATGAACACCTCTTACTTCAAGAGAGCCTACATGGTGGGCTTCTCTCCAAATACATCTGTCTTCATTGCACATTATTGAATCCACTGAACAATGTATTTGTAATCCTAATCACTTTAGACAAATATATTTAAGTTTTAGGGTTAAAAACTTTAAAAAAAAAAGAACTACTTTGAACTTTTACATGGTGTAGAGAATGCATTTTTCTGCATCAATCTCAGCCTGAACAGTGAAATGGTTATACATGGAACATTTAATTCATGTAAAAAAAATCCAGTGATTGGAAATATACTTTTTTCTAATAATTTAAATATGTGGATTTATTCATTGCCAGCTTTTGTTTATACTCCCCCTCATTTATTTAGCAATTCAAACAACTTGAGGTTAATACCACACCAATTCAAAGAAGTAAAAACAAAAGCAATGCAATTCATGTGGGTACATTTCCTTTGTTGAACCATTTTTAGAAATCTGCGTCATTAATTTTCTTGTCACTGTAGGAATAATTAGATCTGTGCTGGAAGCAACTAAAATAAAACAGTTGGGTAATGTTTGGTCTCTTTCTTTTTTTTTCCTTTTTTAGAAAGAGTGAAATATAGGGGCAGGGTGGTGGTGGTTATGAAGGTAAATCTGTTTCAAAATGCATCCACTTGTATAATCAATGCAAGAGTTTGCGGAATATGGTATGAAAACAGCAAAAATCTCAAGTTGTAAAATTCTCATTTGTGTAAAAGAATTCAAGAATTCATTTAAAATTACAGCGGGGAAAAAGATGTGTGAGCGTGTAGAAAGAATGTTCATTTGTTTGTGGAATTTTCACGCACATAAAAATCTGCACACAAACTTCATTCATTTTTATTTCATTTCATTTTTTTTTTTAATTGTGTCATTTTTCTTCAAATTTTGAGGTTACAGTGAGACTCCGGACCTTTTTCTCAGAGCTACAGGAGCCTGTAAACAACTATCTTTGTGATTTTAAACTTTGCAGCAGGAGATCCGACTTGTTGAATATATATAAGATTTAATTGCCTTTTGTGAAGTTGAGGGGTCCCAGAAGAAGTAATTTCATCATTGACAGAGCCACAGGTGAGTAAAGAAAGGGAAATGTGTTGATTTAGTGCTTGGAGTTTATGAAATGTAGGGATTTTGGTTTAGTTAATAATATGCTAGCTTACAATGTTGGATGGGCAATAACTAACAAGGTTAAACTTACTGGGTGAATCATGTTTAAGTTTAAATGACTGATGGAAAAATTCCCTCTGATTTGAGTCTGCTTTGCAAGACAGTTTAAGTATTATTTGATTCATGTAATTACTTTTGGTTAGACAGTTGAACTAGTATAAATAAGACTTACTAACATTTATTCAACACAATCAATGTGACACAGTGACCTGCATGCAGTCACAATGATGTAGTTAAACCTACAATTTACTAAATTAACCATGAACCATGAACCCACAGTTGACTGCAACTGTGCATTGGTCAAATCAGTTGAGAAAAGTTCAACCTTTTATATGTCAACGCAAATGCCAGCCAATCAAATTGTGGCAATACAACCTAGGAGCTATCCAGTCTAATACATGGAGGTAGCAGACAGGTTTTTAAAAGATAGACACAGAAATAGCAATGACATACATTTCAGAATTTTATCATCTTTGATGTAGATTTTCCAAAAAACAAAAATTCAGGGGGCAAAAGAAATATTTAATAATTTGTAATATTTTAAGTAAAATTAATTAAGAAATTACAACATGATAACATAAGTCTGCAGCCCCTTTCGTAACAGGAGGTCTAACTATCTCAGAGTTAACTAGTCACATTTAAAATTAGGCCTGTAGGTAAATGGCATACACCTTCCATCAGTTAAAGTGGTTCTGATTAAAACCAGATGAAAGTCAGCCATCACTGTAGTATTTACTTGAATGTTTAGGACTCCATTCAACTAAGAGCCATGGGTCTAAAAGAGGTCAAATCAAATCATATCAAACTTTATATAGCACTTTTCATACAATAAAATGTAGATCAAAGTAATTAACAGTAAAAAAAAAAAAAAAAAAAGTCACACTGATCGTCTACCCCCTTCCCAACCAACCGTAATCCGTATCAAAGATAAAACATTTTCAAAGATAAAAAGAAATAACATAAAAAAGGAAACCGCTAGATTTAATTATTGGAGAGTACCAATCAGGAGCGCTATCTATAAGAAGGTTTAAAGGCACTGAATGTACGCTGACACTGATAAAACCATGATCAATAAACAAAGACAACATCTCAGTACAGAGAAATTGCAAAGATCAGGACGATGCTCCAAAGTTTATGAGAGGATGAGGAAAAAACTTATAAGGGAGGCTACGAAGAGGCCAACAGCAACCGAAAAGGAACTGCAAGAAGTTCTGGTAGAAGCTGGTCACTCTTCCATGTGACTACCATTTCCCATATTCTGCATAAGTCTGGGCTGTGCGGTAAGGTGTCAAACGGAAGCTGTTTCTCACTAAAAGGAACATTCAAGCACATCTGAATAATGCCCAAAATAATTAACTGGTAACCTCAAGCCTGGGTGGAAAATGTATTACGATCTGAAGAGACAAATGTTTAACTTTTTTGCCTTAATTCTGAAAAGTATGTTTTGTGCAAAGCCAACACACAGAGCATCCAAGGATCACCATAACAACAGTATAGCATGGTGGGGGGTAGAATCATGCATCAGGGCAGTGCCTCTTCACCTGGGCTGATTGATAGATAGGAACATGAATAAATAGCTTCAAATACCAAGATATTTTGGCACTAAACTTTTTTTTTCTTTTTTCATGTCAAAGTCCTGGAAATGACAGGGGATTTTCACATCTCAACATAATGACATAACGCATACATTAAAATCAGCCAAGACATGGCTTCACAAAAAGAAAATCACAATGTTGGAGTGGCCCAGTGGGACAAAACTCCAGTGTCTAGATGAGTGAAGTTGATGGAAAATTGTTCAGCCTTAGACAATCAACCCATTGAAGGTTATCTTTTACATAAAATAGCCCCATTAGTAAAGATGTATTTATTTAGCTGGTTTTCTGTTTGTTTGAGTATTTCATTAAACATGTAACAAGTCGGATATTCATGTTGTGTCTATAGAAGAGTGTCTATACTTTATACAGTGTATCCACTATAATAAATAAAGCCTTGTGAAAAGTGGTAAAGATAATTGGTGAATCTAGTAGTCATTACTGTTGTGTGGTTGGTGACAGAGGCTACTTTTTGTGTTGCCTTCTTCTAGTAGTCTTCTTGTTTACCTACCTGGAAGACAGTGTTATACTCGCTCATGTATGCATGCAGATATTTGTGCAATTGCCACAAACCTCAATATTTTTGCAGACCAATCACAACCTCCAACATGGAAACCTCATACTATGTATACAAACTGATGTTTGCTGATGTTTTAATTTTAAGTGACATACAACCTGAATGATGCCATAGATTTTCCAGATGACACAATACAGCTCCCAAACAAGTAATTGATAGGATCATCTGTGCAATCTTTTCAATTAAGATATGTGTCACAGGCTATTATAGTGTGGATTCCTTACTGCTCTGACAGAATCGGCAGTCCAAAAGTTTGCAGATACTGTATGAGTCAGAGGTTTTTACAGTTTAATCATCAGTGTTTTGCTGGATAGAGGGAGGACATGGAAGGAAAGATTGAGAAGACGAATCCCAGAGACTTCAGTTCATTCACACTCGCCTTTTCGCTCTGCATCATTACAACTGCCTTCACAGTACACACCTACACATTTTCCCACACTGCAGCCTTTAGACATGCAACCACAAAGACACACAAACGCAAAGTTGTTTAAAATGCTAGCGGATGAAAGACCACCTAAATCAAAGGTAGGACTATTGAAGCATGTGTGCCATATAGATAAAAACATCGTGTGACACATGGTAGTTTGAAACTTCGTGTCATGTCAGTCATAAGACATGCAGTTTCATGCATATGTGCAGGTCATAAAATACTAGAGTGTGGAAATGCAAAAAAAAAAAAAAAGCTGCAGTGACAAGACTGACGCACTATAAATGGCCTGCAGGAATTTTCACAGCAAGGATGATGATGGACGACAGCAGTACAAAGGGTTGTCTTTGAAAGATTTATACAGTATATGAGAAGGGGAAAAAACTTCGAAAGACAACATAATTTTATTCAAATAGTAGTATGTTTCACAGGCACAGAGTGCATAGACAGGGAACCGCCTGTAGTACTGGGTGCAGGTCCGTCTCTTTCTGAACACAGCATGCACCTAGTGTAGGACCTCATGATGTCATAGAAGTCTCATTTTATGCCTGAGATGCAGCAAATTTTATGCACATCACACTGTCACTGGTGCAAGCATTAGAAAGGCTCTGAAGCTGTCGCTCCCAATGTCTGAATGGATCATGACAGCTGTGTGAGAGCAAGGAAATGGGAGGGGGGAGTAACTGTAGTAAGTAACTGCGAAACTGCAGTAGGAGATGCAGCACAAAAAAAAAGCAAAACCTGACATGTAGCACTCCAGCTAAAGTACTGAGCCACCTCCTATCCTCACTGCTTTTAGGACAACGGTCCTTTTCAAAACTGTACACTACATGGTACACATGCAATATAGTGCACTGAACATACTGCATACCTTATATACTGGTCTGCATACTGCTTTTTGAATACTGCTTATTGTACGTACTGTATTGATCAGTATTACAATAATGCTCACAATATGCAATTTCAAAAACAGCCAATGACACTCCTGCAGCACCTGCTGAGATTCTTGCAATGCCCCCAAAGTGGTAGAACATTTTACATTTGAATAGTTCAATTGTATTTAAATAAATAAATACTAATATGAACTGACTGTGGATTCCTAGACAGGCGGAGAGAAACTCACTGCCAAAATAAAAGCTCAGAGATTCAACTCAGGCCAAGAAACAAGAAATCCTGGAGTAACTATTAACTGGCTTTAATGTCACATGAAAATGTCACAAAAACAAGATTGTGCAATTTGGAAAACATCTCTAAATTGAGGCCATTTGTTTCCGTAAACAATGCAGAGAGACTAATGTGTGCATTTTTAACTTGGAGGTCAGACTGTTGGAGTACAAAGAATACAATAAATCACATCCAATTGATTAAAACTTTTGCTGTACGAATACTGACTGAGACAAATAGTGAGCCTTGGTTACCTGTTTTTTATTGATTTTTGCATTATTTTATTAGTTTATAAGGGACTACATGGCCTTGTTTTGGGTTTATGACTCAAGACAGCTCTTCAAACTTGTTTCTAGCTGTTCCCCAAAGCAGAATGAAAATATTTTCTGCTTGCAATATATTTGCTGATGCTGCTTTCAGCAATTACGCTTGTAACCATTTGACTGGCCTTCAAGAGGAGCAGAAACATCTGCCAATGTGACTAATCAATTAATATTTATACTTAGTCTTTATATAAGATTCATAAGTATGTTTATAACTCATATTCTCTCTCTTTTTTTGTTCCTTTTATATAAATTAGTTTCCATGTCTGTTTTTTGGGCAAGATGTTAAAGGTTCCATCATTCTGTCAGAAGTACTTTGCATCTACAGCACACCCCACGGTCAACCTGCAGTGAATAACGTAGATAAAACCCAGCAGACAGTCGATTGTTTTTCTGTTATAATATAATAGAGGTTGAAATGTTGGAATTTAAACGCTGTATTCGAACACAGCTAATCAATTCCAATTCAGGAAAATGTACAATTATCAAGAATTAGAAGTAGAAAAGGTTTAAATTGTCAAGATGAAAAGCATTTAGCCTGTCAAGAATGGAAACAAGTTTTAAACAGACTACCAGAACTGCTAATGCTCAACCAGATGTTGATACAGTGCCGAGACCACCAGGAGAGAGAAATAAGCACATTTCAAAAAGTCTAAAGTGGAATTATGGTAACATCCATGAGGCCACACTTGTCAGCATATATTATGCAGAGCAATCAGATGTCTGCCAGCTAGCAGTGGACAGTTTTGTCTTTGTTTTGTTTTTTAATGCAAATTCAAGTGGTGAATAAATTAATCATAAAACAACATCCCTGTTTTTCTAAGCTCCTGATTTCAGGTTGGCACTCTTTGCATCCATGGATTAGAATCAGCACCAGTCAAAGGTTTGAACACACCTACTGACCCACTCTGTAAAAAAAAAAAAAAAAAAAAAAAGAAGAAGTTTGATGGGTAATGTAAACCCACCAAGCACAGAGACCTAGGGCGTAAAGAAGCCCCTGCAAGTGAAAACTACTGTGGGGCGTGACTGCTCTCAATCCACAGAGGAATGGCAAGAAGGCCCTCTGGCAAACTGGAACATCCTAAACATTCACTTTGAAGTTGTCGCAAGAAAGGAGCCATCAACCTTCAAAGAGAATGTTTATCCCCTCAGGTTTCTTCTGCCGGGTTATAAAGGCTGGTGCTCTTTGGTGCCATTGCGCTATGTGGGTCCTCCGAGTGCGTGGAGGAGGAATCCCAGAAGAAGACTGAGCAGTTGCAGCAGGAGGAGGCCTCCAAAACATTTATTGATCACTTACAAATGTGCATGATATTTGCAGGAGGAGCTTTAAAAAAGATAAAAATGGAATAAAAGCTTTCTATGAAGTGTTTAGCTGAGAACATTGTTGAATTATGTGTCAATCAGTCTATAGATGGATAAATAGATGGACGAGTAGATTGATATTCTGTATATCCTTTGAAAAATATACTTGTTTTTTTCTCGACAACTGAACATGCACAAAAGCTCATATTTTTCTGGACTAGTTTTGATCTCTTTCGCTTGCTTTGCTTTGCATCAAATTGGATATAAGATGTCACAACTCATCTGTAGTTTACTCACAGCATTAAAATGCATCATACATCATTCCTGGGTGTTGTTATTCAAGTTTTGTACCATCTTAGTTCTTCAGTTCTAGTCCCATTTTCCTGCATTACTTTGTTTCCTGTGTTTTAGTTGCTGGTTACTTTACTTCCTATTAAAGTTTGAAAGATTGAAAGAGTTGCATTGTTTTGCCAACAGATTAACAGATAAACAAGTGACATAAGATAATGAGACATTTTATGAAAGTAGACAATAATGATTTGAATATTTTCTTCTTTAAACTTTTACTAACAATACCTTTTGTAAATAGATCTGTGCCTCCTTAAAAGTATTTGTACACTGCTTGAAAGTAGTATGTACACTACGTTTAAGTGCAGTCGCTTTTCAATTACGAGTCAAGTTAAAACCTCCATGTGGTTATTATGGCTACTTAAGAGGTAGAGAACAGCTTAAAGGCCATCTCTGGGTGTTTTGAAGTGCCAGAGGCCAGTGCAAACCAGAACTAGAAAATAAAACAAGAACTATTTTATTGTCATTGCACAGCAGTACAGCGAACGTCAATACACTTCCCCAGTGGCAAGGAGAATAAAACAAAAACAACCGCAATGTCCTAAAGAGCAAAGCTGCTGCATATAGTAAGGGCAATAAGGGCAAAACTGGGAAAATTTACAGGACAAGAGAAAAAGCCCAAGTCTCTGTCCTGCAGAGTGGCATCAGAGCCAAAATGGCCTTACTGATGAATCAATGCAGCTCCAATGCTGACTGAGGATGCATACTGCTTGGATAAAATCAGCATAAAATATTTTTCCGTGTGAACAAACAATTCTATTTGGTGAGAGACCAAAATAAAACATTTAAACAAAGAACACCGTACCCACGGTTAAGTCGAGCATTTGGAAAGTAGTGCTTTGACACTTGTGGCAGTTCTGCCAAAATAAACAGCGTCCTAAAAAGGAAAAGAAAAAGGACTGCATTATCGAATCATGGGCAGTAAGAGTAAAAAAGTTGGACGGCACACGGACCAGAAAACAATGATCTGACACTAAACAGCCAAAGTTGCGAAGAAAAGCAAAGTCCAGACTGAATCCAAACTGCATACATGAAAATGTGGATGAAGCTTTCTACGCCAAAGGCCCGGGGCCTCGTTCATAAAACACTGTGTATGCACAACTGCAGGCAATGCTGCATTTGAAAAGTAGCCCGCCATCAAATGCGGATCAGCTTCTCGCACTGTGCACGTCCACATTCGGTCATGAACTATGTTGAATTTATACAAAATGTCATAATAATTCGATCAACGAAACAACTGTTTTGTACATATGAATCTAATACCAGGCAAGGCAAGACAGACTTTTCTAAATTCTTCCACATCCTACACCGTCCTGCCCTTTCACCAGCTGCTGCACTCCACAACTGATCACAAGTATCAGAAACTAGTATAGTGCAGTTTTCCTTCCGCACTCAGGGACTGAAGAATGTGATGATGAGACACTGCGGAAGGAATATTGAGCGGAATTTGATTTTAATTTTGAGTCGGGCCCCAATTGAAGGGTGCTTGTGGAGTAGAAATTGTTCACCGGCAATTCTGTGCAGACATCAAAAAAGCTTGTCAACAAATTGTGAGAGAACTGTTTGATTGCTGCAGATAAAGGCTTTGCAATTGATTGCTGAGAATGCTTGAAAATTTTGATGTGAGTTTTTTTGTTGTTTTTTTTACACAGATATAAAAGAGACATTAAAATGTAGAATCTCTTGCATTTTTATTTATATCACAATGCTATTAACCCATTATATGGCATGCCATCTGCCAGAAGAAGCCTGTTATTTCAATAAAAGTTCATCATAACTCAGATTTTGCCTGATATGTCAACTCATAGCTGAGCGATACTTTTCATCCAGCCACCCATGATGCCACAGGGAAAACATGCAAACTCCTCGGAGAAAGGCTTCAGGCAGGATTCAAACCAGGAACTTGTAGCCCAAGGTGCTGTCTACGTAAATAGACTCTAATATAAAAGAGCACAGTTAATTTGATCATCTTAAAGAGGTGCAATGGCATCTTTTAAACTATAAGGAGTTTAAGAATGAATTCTTCAGGACAGAATAGATACCTGCCGAGTCATAAACCCAGCACGTCTCCTGTATCATAATCCCTTTGTATGACAGGGGTATTTTCAAATCAAATCATTCCTACAACAAAATTCCACGCCTGTCTTTCATCAGAACAAACACATCCACGCAGCTCTTTAATCTGAGGAGCACCACCAACAGATTCCGACTGTCCATCATCATATGGAAACACATTAAACACAAAAAACAAGACTCGTTCTCTCAGGAGCAGAAAACAGCAACTGACAAAGCGTGTAGCTTCAGGCTAAACAGTGGTTGAACACCCCACACCAACTTAAATCATCCACAAGGATGATGAACTTGAAAGAAGAAAACTAAAGGTACACAGAGGAAGGACAAGGATGAGGCAAAGGGTATCAAAGAGGCAGTGATATGATGAGAGACTACGGGGAAGTGTGTGGTGGTTTGTGTGTTATATAAACCCCAGGTGGTGCTTGTTGTCCTGGATAGAAGCATCGCCAGGGAGAATGACTGCTCCAGCTTTGCAGGTCTTTCCCCACCTCTCTCTTCCTTTCCTTTCTGCTCTCTTTTTCTCCCAAATAACACACCATCAGGAATCAGTCAGAGAAGAGGGAGTGGAGCAAATGGCATAAGAAGGTCACAAGACGAGATAAAACTGTCGGCATGGGACAGAAATCAGAAACGAGGACTTTCAAACAGAGGGTTATACATGCATGAGATACAGAAAAATCTGATTTGGGAGATGGAGAAGCGAATACGGTTAAAATGGGTTGCAGGTACATAGCCATAGCTCAAATGCCCCACCTTTGTTGGTCTTCTGTGTTTTGTTTGTCTCCTTGTGGGGGGCTTAAGTTCACAATAATTAGCACAGTTATGGGAAGTGTGCTGCTAGATACATGTGCACATATTACCTGCACACTCTTACACACAAAGCACGCCTCCCCTGAGGCGCTGTTGTCAATAACAGCTTATGCTCTACACCTGATGCCTCTGCGGGGATAGTCGTGTTCATGCTGAAACAGCAGGAAAGAAGATTCAAAGATATGTTATGGTGCTTGTCTGACTGCTGACTGAGGAAGGGCTTCGCTGTTCCAGATCTTGACCTCAAACTACCGCTGTGGAAATCCCAACTCTGACCCCACATCAGCAGTTAAAACTGATGTCACCCTGCTGAGCAGTTGTATGAAACGGAGAGGTGGAGGAGGCCAGATCTGGGACAACACTGCCCCCTAACGGCTCTCACAAGGAAGTAAACGGGGGGGAGATGACGTAAGGGCAGGCTTGCTCAAGTGTGCGTGTGTGCATTGGTATAAGGGATTATATAGGGTTTAAATGAGAGCCCTTAAAGTGAAAGTGGTCTTTTATATTGTGTTGGTTTCATCATCAAGAAAACAATAGATAATAGTATGTTGCCAATATACTGCGTTAGTAACTGACTCTAATGCAGTCTGTATAAGAGCGTTAAATTCTTGTTCAGTCTTTAGATAGTGTATTTTGTGGTGATGTTCAACTTCCCTGCATTATACAAAGAGGAGCTTCTGTTATTAGACAACTCCCCTAATTGATATAAATGAGCCAGGCAGATTAATTAAAACACCCATTAGTTTCTGGTTCATTTTTCTGTCTCTGAATAAGATGTTGCAGATGAATGTGGTTGGAATCAGCACTTCAAAAGCTCAGATAAAATTCAAAACTACACTTGTTTTTAAATATAAAAACTGTAAAATTTCTGAGCGATTAAATGTTCATCTCAATAACTGTATCTATTGAAGAGAGAATTGTTGAAGCAGCCCATGAGGGAAAACTGGGGTCCGTGCAAGCCAGTTCCCCCCCAAAAAATGACTCATCTTGAATTTTGTGTGCACAGACACACACACACAACTCTCACTTTACATAAACTGGGGATGAAGTGGAAAATTGTTTTTGTGGTCTGATGAATCAAAATGTCAAGTTCGTAATTTAAATAAGAGTCATCTGGGATGAAGAGAAGGGAGGACATTCAGCTTGTTATCGGAGCAAAGCTCAAAGAGTCCCGTCTCCGGAGAATTCTGTGGCCGTTTTGCATTTCCTGAAACCACAATTACGTGTCATTTTTACATTCCTCAGCCAGAGGATCCCCGTGGTTTTGCTACTAAGTGAAAAAGTGAGGGCTTCTGTGGAAAATGCATGTCATTTATTAGCTTTATTGCTGAAATATTATTTTGACCAAACTATTTTTTTTTTTTTTTTTTAAGATAAAGTGGTTTTTGGTTCTTATTTTTATCTAAGTCAGTGTGCACATGACCCTATGTGCTCCCAACCTGATAATATCTTAACAAAAAAAAAAAAAAAAGCATTGCTTACTTCACCAAAGCAATGTGAAATAACGTTCTGTATGAACCAACTCTGTCAAAAATCTTAACTTGTTTGTCTTCTGTCCTGATCTGTCACCAGTGGAAACACTTGCTGACATGAAATTTAAAAAAAAAATAAAAAAACAACAACAAAGACATTCTACATTAGTCAAGGATGGATGAACGTGTTCCTCTTTTGGATGTGGCACTTCCAAAATTCTTAGTCATATGAAATGAAGCGATGATGCAAAACAGTGTTAAAACTGTCCCAGTTTTGCTTAAACTTGTCTTGCCTATATAATTCAAAATGCACTGGCAAATTAATCCCTGGAATAATCCAGTAGGACACTATGGAGAAAAATTAAAAAAAAAAAGTCTAAATATTTAATTTACAAACAGATTTCCAATGATCAACTAATTGGAGACGCAGTGACACTGCCGTGACGGAGAACGTACTGCAGGTCAAACATGTCACCCCGGTGCTGGAATGCTCGTCTTTGTGGGCTTTTATCCATCCGTGGCTGCTCTGGAAACATATGGGCCTAAATGTAGATGTTGCAGTGATCCCGATATTACTGTGGTGACAATCTTCAGCCGTTGTGATGTAAAACATCACAAAGGCGTGGCAGGTTACCTGAGACTACAGATGAAGTGAACCTGTTGCAGCTTAATTACATGATTGGTCACATTAAGGCTGCAACAATCTAAATATGCTTGTACTTTTTTTTTCTAATTCTAAAGCTACTTACAGCTAAAAATTGCATGCACACTGCATGTGTTTATTTCTGCAAAGTACCACCGTCTGTAATCATTTGTCCTCATCTACAAATGTGAAACACTTCAGGACAAGAGGCAATATTGCTCTTTTTATTACATTAGCTGTTAGATGGCATCCGCGTCTGCATTCCCTCTGGACATCCCGCTCAGTGAGCAGCGTTTTCTCTGACCCTCTGCTTGTGAGTCTGCTTAATTGCAGGAGAGGAAACAATCGTGTCAGAGCCACCAGCTGCAGCAGGTTCTATCATCTAAATCTCTACTATTCTCAGATTCGACACCTTCATTCTGCTGGATTGTCATTAGGACGCTCCGAGACCAGTGTGACCAGGATTTGCTTTGATCAACCTGCATTCACTTGTCATTGACTGTTCTTCTAGATTCGTCCTGTGGCACCTCACTGCAGTCCTGCCAGCTGTGATTCTGCTCTCTGATCTCTGATGTCATCTTCGTGACGTTATCATCTCAGCAGCCTGTTTGTCCGCCTCACCTCTGTCCTCTACAGTGGTCTGTAACTCTCCAACTGCAAGTCTAAAATATTTCCCCGGCCATCGTTGCCTTTCAAAGTCAAGTACAGTGCATCGCCAGCCAGCCTCCCCTTCTTGCATATAACTGGACTCACTTGCTCTGTGATATTTAATAGCGAAGACATTTATGAGACTCCGTCCGACAATGTATGAATCATGTATGTAGGTGTGTTGGTAGTATTCCTAAAAGATTTACATTCATCAGGCGAGCTCACTGAAGTAGGAAGTACACTCTCTGTAACATGATCGCTCATTTTATTCTTCACACATTTCCACATTTTAGACTCCAAACCAATTTTCTCTCTTTGCTAATTTCATTTGAGGCAGCTGCCAGGTGAGAGATCACATTTGTAAGAGTTAACAAATTACATATTTGCCCTTTGAGGATCCATCTGCTTTGGGAATAAATAACATTTTCATATCTGCTCATTCGGGTTGGCATTTCAGGTTCAGGGAACCACAGCAATCAGGACTGAATTAATAGCATGATTGAGTGCCTCAGGGGGAATCAAGAAATATATGGCTAAAAGAATAACAGGAATATAAAAATAGGCTTCATTATCCCCAAACCGGACCTGTGATGGAAACTGCATTATGGCCCGCACACTGCTAAATCAAGCAGGTCGCTCGGAATGCTGAACGCAAGTTGTCTCAACCTTTGCAGTGTGCTTTCCTAAGAAAACAACTAACTTTTTAGGTCAAACTTTAGTAGAAAGAGACTTTCTTTGCTCCTCTAACTTGACTGTAGTTTTAAATGTAGCATTCAAATGAAATGTATTAGTCAGAGGTTGTGCTCCAAAGTTAAAAAAAAAAGACCACGTCTGCTCACTTCATCTTCCCTGTGCATCAGTCGGGAAATGAACACATTCATTTCTTGGCTGATTTGGAAATTGTATTTAAAATCAAGGGTCATAAAGACTTCGCACTTCATTTACTTCCTTAAATTTCTCCTAAATCTAAATAATACATGTAAATAAATTAATGTCCAAGATAGCGACAAGAATTAAACATGAAATAAGTACCAATTTTATTGAGAACAATGTAATCCAACAGTAGTTTTTTTTTTTAAAATGAAAATATTACAGTATACAAGGAAGTTTTAAATTCATGCCTATAAATCAGTGATTGTAAATTTCTTGCTCTTCAAGCCATTAATCAAAAATTCTCTTTCCCAGTCCAGTGAATGTTAAACAACAGACCTAAGTTATTTCCCGAGGGATCTTCAGGGGCATTTAAAAGTAAGTTCAAACCTTACAGTATTGATTTTCTCAGACTAATCTCCGTTGGTCCTCACCAATCTCTGTTTCAATGAAAAAGAAAAGGCCTCAGTCCCCTTTCAGCGGTCACTTCAGGAGCATTCAAGGGCCGTGGACACATGATACGTCTGAGTCTTCATCCTCTGCTTCATCTCCCTTATCATCTGACATACAGCCAGAGGGTAACAGCAATACACCGTAGTCCAGTCCTCACACACACTCCCCTGTGGATGCAGGGCAGCAAGAGGCACACATACATGAAAACGCAGAGAGACGGAGCACAAACGCAGACGGAGCGATGCAGCAGGAGCACATCAGGAATAGCATTAACACTCAAATGCATGAGAATATAAACTAAGGAATTTCCATGTATGTCCTGTTGCCTGCATGTAATTGCCTCGTCATTTAGTAATAAATAATTTTAAAAGCGGTAATCCCTCTCTTGTGCAAAAACTGGCAATTCAGCATTTTGGACGCAGACTGTCTCATTTCAATTTTAATGTATTAAAAGTGTACCTTTGGGTGTGTCCAAGGACGAGCAGCACAAATCTCCAACCCCCCTCTAAGATAAGTTTATTTGTATGCAAATGCGCACACTCACCCGTATCTTGTAACGCTCCCTGATCCCAACCCGAATGGCAAACGTGGATCCTGGTAGGAGAGGCATGCACAGACATTCTCCATACTGGTGAGCTAAACTCACGTCTAAACAGCATGGCACCAGCGCCCCAAGAATACCTGCGGGCACGTGAGAAAGCGTGAGGGTGCGCGTGGGGTGGGCGCAAGTGCAGCTGCAAGGTTTGCCAGATCCAAGAGGGAAGCAACAACGGATTGACAATAATTTACTTGTGTTAGTTCTTATTGCAGAAATCTCATATTAGATTCTACGTTAAGCTGTAAATGTAATCAAAAGGAAACCTTCTCTTAGAAGTTGTGTGAGATAGGTACATTTGCATGCAATGCAGAGACAAATAGGGATTTTTTTTTATAAAAACCCAATGTGCAATCAGTGAATATGTTTTCAAAAAAAAAAGTGGGTGATGGATAATGAAGCCTGGTTGCCCACAATGAAGACCTTTAAACACTTTCATTTTGTTCTTCAAACTTCCTCCTTTCCAGGCCTTTTGAATGTTAAGTAACAGATCTAAGTTATTTCCCAAAGGATCCCCGGGAGCAGTTAAAAGTAAGTTACAAACTTTAAGTATTGATTCCTCAGACTAATCTGTATTGGCAATCTCCATTCCAGTGTAAATATAAAGGTCCCTCTCAACGGCTTGTTTAGGAGCATTTGGGGGCTGTAGACACACGATACATCTGAGTCTTCATCGTCTGCTTCATCTCTATCAGAACCGTATAAACGTTTTTTTTTTTTCTTTGCACTATTTAATTCATATCTGGATGCCATATAGTTCTGAACTGGCCGGGGGTGTCTGGTAAATGGACACCCAGTTCCTGCAGGTGGACATGCCTGAGTTTTGATCAGGGCAAGAACGTTAGAAAGTGAAGAAGCAGGAACCTTTTAGGACCTCCACAAATCATGGCAGAGTTTTGCAGCTGAAGATTGTCATGCAGGACAACATAATATCCCCTGCTGCATAAAACAACACCGACTCCTTGGCTGACAAGGCAAATTTGCGAGCTCGCCATCATCCTGTCACCTATTACATTATTTTTCTATATCGCAGTTTGTTGCAATTCATTCGGCGCTGCCTGAAATAACATCAGCATTAAATTATAATTGTGCTTGTGGGTGTCTGTGCAGGCATGTTACATGTCATCTTGTCTCCACAGACATCAAACAGCCCAGTGCTCCAGTCTCCTCCCGTCTGCGTGATGGTGGTGACGGTTGTCGTGGTGACGCCGAGGCCGGGCTGTGTCAGCACTGGGTCCGCCATTGCAGGGAATGTGTTTGACTTCCCGTTGTCTTCATTTCCTGTGGTGAAACCCCCGGCTCCTTCGTCTTGACGCACCGATGGAGAAAGTTTTGTTGCCGACTTTTCCGGTCTGAAACAAGTTTCCACAAATCTACCATCAAACACTTGTAAAAGGATTCAATATAAATGTCCAGCTTTTAATGTGAATTAATTTAATTTGTTTTCTTGAACATTATTAAACATAATGTGCTGGTTAAAATAGAAAAATGTTCCACTTTTTTTATTGCATCGGATGCAGGACATGAACTGCAGGAATAATAGGTTTAGAACACTCCTGTTCTTTTTTTTTTCCCATATCATTTATCATAGGAGCGTAAAAAAGAATAACAACATGAAAAAGCAGAGTAGGACAAAAAGCTATTGGTTGTAATTCTATTGTGTCCTGTGCTGACAACAAAGTGCATTAGTAGGGACATAAAGACACTCACTGGTGTGTGACTGCTGTCTCCTCCATGACTAGGAGCTACTATCATCCAGAGGTTGGTGGGACGAGGAGGGAAGAGAAGAGTGAGCAGAGTCAGCAGGAGCGAGGAGGTGAAGGAGGGGGCGTGTGACACTTTCCCACTGAGAGGGTGTGTGTCGGAGCAGATAAACCAGCAGTCAGATGGCTCAGCCAGAAGCTGCGTGACTGAGATAAGTCTTGTAGTTGTCTTTATGTTTGAGACTTCACTGCACACCCCGCTAATACAGCAAATGCAGATACACATCGGGGTGTAGGAATATGAATGCCTCAGATAAAGTAATGCACATGCGCGCCTAATGCACATGCACACGCCAGCAGGTGAGCATACATATGATTCAGTGGGAGAAAAGCAGCAGTTGCATACTAATTATTTTCACTTGTACAATTGTGGGTATTAAGTATAAACTCAAACAAAAGAAGTCACGTTAAAACCATTTGTGTGACCCACGACCTTCAATCACATTTGTTGAATTTGCAGCTTTAAACAATAAGAGTCACACTTCCCCTTGAGGCAGAAACACAGACCCATGCGTGGAGAGGCAGGAAGTGAGTCATTTCTGAACCAGTGAAATGTGCGGCTTCTGTAAAAGTGGTTCATGCACCATGGGTGGGAGACTGTGGTAACAAAGAAAAAGAGAAAGAGCAGCTTTTTACGTGATGCTAGGACACGTCGTGAAAGTGTCACTGGTTTGAAAGGTCAGGTCAAACCCACCTTTACTTACACTTGACACTTGCATGTCACAAAGATCATGAAAGTCTCCTGTAATGACATCGTTTTAGTGTGCAGTGAAGAAAAAAGGCATAAAATAGGGATTTAAAATGACCAACTTTCCTTTCATTATCAACTGTGGTGGAACAAAAATTATTTGCCCTGAAAGCTTTTTAAACCACAGAAATAAAACCCCGATCCAATGAAGGTGGGACACCGTGTAAAATGTAAATAAATGACTTACAAATCTAATAATAATCTAAATTTCACTTCCAAACGGAACATAAACATATCAGATCAAAAGACATTTTGCCTTTTTAATGGAAAATATATAACTAAACAAAATAAATAAATAAAAAAAGAGAAAATATCAAAGCTTTAAGTTTTATGTTTTATTTATCTAGAAAAGCCAAACATGATTGACAGCTAGAAAATTGGAAAGCTGTCCAACAGGCCGACAAAACATAAGAGAACAATATGCCTCACCTCTGAAGTACAAAAACAACACAGCAGACATATTACCATCTATATGAAAACATCAGCCATTCAGGAGGATGCAGGTCAGTCTCACAACAGATACATACATAAAATAAGTGGTTGTCCATTGACAAACATGAAATGGTGCTTTAAAGATTCGTAACAGTTGTAATTGCGTATTTATTATCCATCATTGCAGAGAGGAAGAAGGCCAGGCTACACAGCAAAACTGCAAAATTCATCAAACTTTTTGACACTGGAAACTTGCGTTCAAGTCCTGAGTGTTGAAGAGCTGAGAACAAATCCTGATCGTTTCCTCATATTCTGTCTCAAGAGTCAAAACGTTTTGTAATACTTAATCTACTGATCCCTGAAACACTAAGCTGTATCGGAGGGACAACCAGAACTCAGAGAACCCAAATGTGAATGTTCAATAAAAGTTCAGAGCTTAGTTCTTGATGTTCTTCTGGTTTCAATATTTGTTAAGGTATTGTTCAGCAGTGAGAACTTTTATCAAACTCTAGATTCATGCACAGAAGGATGACTTTTACAAGATAAATATGACTTATAACATGCCACGGGTGGCGTGAACTTCACAAAGAATCCCAGCTGAATGTGCATCTGTATGTCTGTGTGAGAGCAAACGCTACTCTAGTGGATAAGATAAACCAGAGTGTCCCCGATGTCTACAGTGAGGCCGTTGTCAGCCAGAGTGACCTTCTTCTCCTCCAGATTTACACTGAATACTGATTTGTTGGAGATGGGCAGTTTGCCTTGTTCCTCCTGTCCCAGGACGGGCACCCGGCGAGGCCCCAGGACGGGGTCCTCATACCTCATCAGCTTCACTCTGGACAGATCTGGTGGAGTGGAAGTAAAAAAAGATCACTCAAAAAAAAAAAAAAAAAAAGTTAAATAACCCAAAACAGTCCTAGAACGAAGATGGATAAAAACAGGACATTCAAAGGTGAGTAAAAAACAGAGGAAAGAAACATAGATGCAGGAAAGAATGGAAGGCAAATGCAAAGAGAAAAGGAGAACAAAAGACAAATACAGAAGAGAAAGAGCACTGAGGGTGGAAATGAAATAAGAGATGAGATGTCATACGCAGAGTATTGACAGAGAAGTAAAGCTGCAAAGAAAACTGGGTCACTCCACTTATAAAAGCCCTTTCCTTTGTAACATTACTCTGTTTTTCTTTTCAAACCTGCAAGCTTGTTCAAAAACCGACACACCGGCAGTGTGAGCAGCTCAAACACTGAATCAGAGAAGGCAAAGCACCGACAGCCAGTTCACCGAATGACTTTTTCATGCAAATATGATGAAGGTAATGCTTTCACGCACTTCCACCATTTGCATCATCATGACAGACTGGATGGAAAGTTCTGGTGGTTCCAAACATCTTCCTCTGCGTTCAAACTAAGAAGACACAATTAGCAGGGTTTTTTTTTTCCTCATTTACTGTTTGTGGTGAATCTACCTTACTAAGATTAGACCAGTTTCGTGGACTAGCCGGACAGATAAAAACGTCCTCGGAGCGGTTCACAGCTGCGTGTGAAACGGTGCGGATGAATATCAGCACCTCCAAATCTGAGACCATGGTTCTGAGCCGGTAAAGGGTGGAATGCCCTCTCCGAGTAGGGAACGAGGTGCTGCCTCAAGCGGAAGAGCTTATGCATCATTGGGTCTTGTCTGGGTTGTGTCTGGGTTTCTCCCTTAGAGACAGAGTGAGAAGTTCAGTCATCTGGGAGGGACTCAGAGTAGAGGAGCTGATTGAGGTGGTTTGAACATCTGGTTATAGGATGCCCCCTGGACGCTTCCCTCGGGAGGTAATTTGGGCATGTCTAACCGTGAGGAGGCCCCAAGGAAGACCCAGGACACGGTGGAGAAATTATATTTCTTGGGTGGCCTGGGAACACCTCGATATTGCCTTGGAGGAGGTGGAGGCCTGGGCCTCTCTGCTTAGGCTGCTGCCCACGGACCTCGGATAAGCGGAGGTTAACAGGTGGATGGATTGCAAAGATTTCAAAGGCATGTTTCCACTGTATAATGTACTAATGTTTCACTTTGCAAATTCTCTCTAGAACTTCTCCCTTCCCAAGTAACAAAGATGCCAAATGATCAAAAAAAGACAACAGTATGGTGGAGATGACAAGGGAAAACATTCCCTGGCAAGATATGAGCATGACAAGCTTCCAACATGAATGTTCCAACATGACCCAGTCGCATTTCTAACTGCAGTTTGTGACTTTTTTTTCTTTTGAGAATCGCCCTGACCTTTAATGAGCCTGTTGACTTTGGCCAGCCGGCGGATGATGTTGTCTCTCCCATCCCCCTGCCGGATGTCAACCTTTGTAGAAAACAGGCCGTTGGACGGTTGCGGGTTGACCAGGCACACACTCACCCCGGGCTGGAGAGAGACAAGTACAACAAGACGACAAACACACAATTAAACCGACTGAGTGCACGTTTTGCTCATCACCAGTACGTAACACTGCTGAATAAGAGATGCCCATCCACAAACAAGCACCCACTGAGGCAAACACGCAGCCAACAAAGAGCCAAAAACATTTACCTCTGATCTGAAAACACTGAATGGTTTCCCAGGGCAACAGTCCTCTTTCACTTTGTCATCTGCCTCAGATGCAAATAAGACATCGATCTGCTCCAACTGTTGAAGAGGAAAATGTGAGAATTAGGGTTCAACTTAGCAGTAAAATCCACAAAAGTGTGTACAGAGGTGTTTTGTATTTGGTATGCCCACTGGCACACGCTGCTGGTGTTAACCGGGCTTCTGCAGTAATCTCAGACTTAGCATCAGGCTTTACACCAGTCTGTCACATTTTCCCTGAGATAACGCAGACGGAAAAGAGCAACAGGACCGTGTATGAGAGGGAAACAAGAGAAGTGTCCAAAGATCATTTATAAATATGTAAAAAAAATTAAAATAAGGAAACCGCGTACCCCTCATCTCTGCTGGTCATTCTTTTATCACATTAGTGTCTGAAATCCAAACTAAGTGGTCAGGCAAGTGAACCATCATCCTTTACCAGTATCAGTGCTTATCAATACAGCATCCGGTCTTTTTTCTTGTAAGCTCGTCTTTCACTATGATTTTTTTTCCAGAAACATGGGAATTAGATTCAGGCTATTCCTTTGATGTGCATCGTGTCAAGAACGCCTTGTGGGTGTTTAAATCTGTGCTGGTTTCCCAAAAGTATCTTGGACTTTGGGTTTGATTTTTTTTCTCTCTCTCTCGACATGCCTAAGCTTTTGTGCAGACAAAAGTATTAAAAGGATTTCTTGACTGACAACCGAGCTCAGGATCATCTCCTTTTGCAGAAGCGCTGGAACTCAGCTTTGCAGCAGCTTTATCTCTGAGCGCACCGAGATGTTGCAGCAGCATATTAAAGTCTGATGTCGATGCAAAGACAAGCAGAACCCAGTCAAATGGAGGTTTTCATTATTAGTTGTGCCGTGTTTAGGTTTACCACTTGTTGGTTCATGTCAAAATAAAAACAAAAACGTCCTCATTATTCTACTAAATGTGTTTCCTCTTTTGGTTTGAGTTTGACTCCAATGAGCACAGACCTCCAGGGAATTTGTTAAGTACACCAGGTTCTCCAGGAGCACGGCCCGCTCATCAAACTCCAGCTCCAGATCCAAGACCCTGGGCCCGTTCTTCTCCAGGTTCTCCTAAGAGACATCAAACACAATAATCCAGTGTGAATGACTGAAACTTCAAAATAATATCAACTTACCAGAAATGAAAACAATTCACATGCTGAAAAATAATAGGAAACAAATAAATAAGCTTTATATGTTGATTCTGCCACCAAAAAAGCTTTTTCAAGCAGAAACTGGCAAATATAATTTTAATATCATGTAATTATGTGTGCGCGTGTGTGTGTGTGTGTGTGTGTGGTAACTACTGCTTATGGGATCAAAAGAGCACCTCAGCTGGAAATAATATACTTCACAATGTAATAAAAATTTAATATGATTTATGTGCAATGCAGCAGGATAAAATGTGTGAACCAAAACACAGAACTGGAGCCACGTTGATGGAGGGAAAATATTAATGACTGTTACACGAAAACAGCAGGAGGCGACGGCAGCTTGACAAAGGTGTTTCACATTCAATCAATGAACACGCTGAACCCTGCAAGAAAACTAGTGCAGGAGCAGGTCTCACACTTGTGCAAATTATTTCATCAGAATGGCTTCCTTTTTTTTTGACAGAGAGCAATATACAAAAGGCTTTTCAAGATGCAAACTCGTGTTTTTCCCCATTCAAATTCAAAGCAGGGAAAACTTAGGCACAATCAGAAATAGAGCGATGTACTAACACAAAAGTTAAGCCTCCGTATGGACACACAGTGTAAATCACTTCTTAGAGAGCAAGCAAACTCAAAAACATGCAGAAAAATAATAAATAATAATAATAAATAAAGAGAATTACATATAACAAGTAAAATGAAAAGAAGCGAGAGCTTACTTTGATCATGGCAACAAAAGGCATGACTCTCTTCATGTATTTCTTCAGCTCAGGCATCGCTCCCAACTCACTCGCTATCACCTTGTTGTCTGGAAGAGCGCCGTTGTTGTTCTGCTCAGAGTCGGGGGGGAAAAAGGAAACGGGAGCAAACTGAATCAAGCAGGACACTATTAAAAAAAAAAAAGTCCGTCTTATTTTAGGTAATCGTTTCAGACACAATTATGAGTTTGCAGGACAGCATCATTCTGATGCACCGCTTGAACTCTGCACCTTTACACAACCAATGAAGAAGCTTAAATCTGTGTGCATTTCTCACCTTGTAGTGCTTGCCGAGCAGAGATAAGGCGCTGTGCTGCCACGGAGGATAGCTCTTAGCCACGTAGATGGTACAGTGGGAGGGCTTGGCAGGAGGCTTCGAGTCACCTTTCTGTTGAAGGGACCCAAGATTTAACATGTATTATTCATATCATCAGGAATGTCGGCTCCATAATTCAAGACGCCGACGTGAACAACTGTGTGATCTTTTGTTAACGTGGAGATCTGTGAACTTTAGAGTCTGTAACACAGTACCGCTATGTTTCTATTTCCTGATAGGGAAGAGCAGTCCTGCTGCAAAAGTAAATTACATAAAGCCAGTTATTAGTCCTTTTGTCGTTGAGACACAATCGCGTCAATAGCATTAAAGAAATGTTTTTCTAACTCAAATCTTGGTGCCATATTGAACCAAACATGCAGCTTATGTTTCTCCTTTACGAAAAATAAATTAGTTCTTACTCTATTTCTTTTAAATTATTTTCCAAATATATAAACATATCCTCAATTTCATGGGACATATATCAAAGTGTGGTCACATGCCTGCACTCTCTTCACGTTTTAGCAGAAATTTTAATAAATTATATGTCATATAAAGACATTTTCTCCTGTCTTTCTTTTTCTTAGTTTACCCATCGACCTTCAGGTTCCACCTCCATGGCAACGAAACATTTGTAAAGCAAATCAATAACAGCGGCCTGGAAGCCTGAGATATAATCTAAGATCTTGTCGATACCCGTTTCTCTTTTCTCTCAACTGCCTACAGCTTGGTATTGAACTCCTAACTATAAACTAACGACAAACTTTCCTGCTGTGAAAACAACACAGACGTAGCAGTTCAAGTCTATCTGAAAGGATAAAAGATGCTGCTGGAGAGTCACCTGTGCGCAGTGGCAATAATCTACTAACTGTTAAAATAAAATGCAAAGAAAAAAAAAAAAGCTTCGTCGGCTTTTATTTTTACAGACCAGACAGAAACTGAAACAATATAAGTTTAACTAATCTAAGTAAACTATTCCTATTACATTCCTTGTTATAGGTTAAGAAAAACAAAATCCATATAATAAAAAGTACTAATTTATTTCAACTGCAAAATAGCTGAGACTCATTGAGACCTGGATTCACAGAATTCCCAGAAAACCTCACTTTTGATGCTGATTCTTTTCTTTTTTTCTATGGTTAATAAACACATTTAGACAAGTATTGGATTCGATACAACAACTTGGAGAAAGAGTTGTTAGTTATGTAATAAATGTGAACAAAAAGCTATTGCAATTGTGACGTAAGGCAGAGCCAGTGAAAGTGGAGGGCCTACCTTGTTTTTGGGAGGAAGCATGTACGCTTTGAGTCTCAAACGGAGGTCGTGTGCAGTCTCCATCAAGTACTGAGAGGAACGAATCAGAACCTCGTCAACCGGCCCCGCCATAGGCCACGATGCCTTCATCAGAGAACTTGTCTATTTGAAGGAAAAAGAAGAGCAGGGATCGGGAGTTGTTTTCTTAGTTCCTAAGCTCGAGGCCTACCAAATCTCTATTAATTAACAAGGCAACATGTGTCACTTTTGCATACTTAGCTCTTTAGTTAGTGGTGCTAAGCACCGGATTTTTTTTTGGGGGGGGGGGGGTAGATAAATAAAATTGTAGTTGTAAGGCTTTTGTTGTTGCTAAGCAACTACTGAAAAACCTATCTCCAGCACAGCAGCACTCCTTTGTATTCATAAATTTGAGTGTTAAAAATATTCTTGGCTCAGTGCTACTGGGAGCATGCAACAGTGTGCATATTCGTTTGATGCTGCAGAGAAGACGGGCTCCCGGTGGACTTGTATATCAGCAGCAGAAATGTGTTAGTAGCTATTTCACACAGGTAAATGAGCAGTGGGACCAGCGCTTCTGCAGGCTCGCATGAGCCAGCGAGCTTAAGCTTGTTGATCTCAGACATACTCGTAGATGCAAGTTCAATTTTTTTTTTTTCTTTTGCATTTACATTTTAGATAAAAGTACACAACAGAGATAAGAATAAAAGACAGACAAAGGATCAAAGTCAGACGTAAAGGCCATCACAGTAGACGGGGTACCTCAGAGCAGGAAATAACAGCTTACGTCAGATCTGTACATCTCTTACCTTGCCCAACAGGCCCCACGTGTATTCACAAAGGTGTGGGCAGATGGGGGCCAGCAGCAGCGTTTGTCTCTCTATGAACTGGAAAACGAGGTCTCTGTGCATCCCTTCGATGGCCAGCTCACGATATTTATCTTTGGCAGCCTAAAGACACATAAATACAGTTTAAGATTCACAGATATCCGTCGTGATTTGTGGAAGCTGTGCAAGTGCTGGTCGTGGAAAGGGAATTCTATCTGAGTGGCAAAAGCACTTTAGCTTTCATTATATGTCATGACCCACAGTAATAACTGCAACTAAATGCTTCCAGTAACTATTAATCAGTCCTACACATTGACTTTGATGACTTTTAGTAAAAATCCTCTGAGCAGAGCAGCTTCAACTCCAACACGAACAGCATTTATGCAGCTGAACCTTGCTTGGCCATGTGAACTTCATCAGGGGACCTTTTGTGAATGGCAATGCCGTCTTGCTCCATGATCCACTTTCTCTTGCAATCAAGTTCACATCCATGTGTTTTGATGCTGTACTTTAAAATGAGTTGTCTCTTGTCTGCCCACAAGCAGCAGGACAAGCCCCGTGGTTACGAGTCTGCCACAGACCTGGCGTGGATGTCATGCTAGGATGAAGTCTTCTCCTCTTCTTTAATCAAACCAAACCTTTTAGTTTTGTCTCATGTGTCCACAAAAAGCATTTTTACAACCGCCTTCTTGCTCATCTTTTAGAAAACTGCAGACAGGCAGTATGCTCTTTATCGGTGATCAATCTGTTGTCCAGTCTTTTATTGCCAATTTGATTTTTTCATCCCGATCCACATCAATCTCTTTCTGTAATGATACACTTGTATGAACATGTTTTACAGTTTTATTTTCTATATATAGCTCGGGGGGGAATTCACACATGATTGTTATTCCAAGTAAAATAGCTTTTATTTCTTTTAAAACACTGCTATGCCTGGAGTTCCACTGTTTTCAATTTATTCAGATATGCTATTTTATTATGGTGTCTTACATGAATAAAAATTATCAGTTGTAATTATTTTTTTCCATCAGTCGTTTAACTGGCGTGTCCATGTACTATTAGGACAATATTTTTATTTATTAACTTTCATAACAAATTTGAGTTTTTCCAAATAAGAGCATATACTTGAATATGTTTTAAGAGTATTTCTGCCAAAAGAAGAAAAAAAAGAAACTACAACGACAGTCGCTCACGAGAGAACATAGTACCTGATACTCGAAAAAGCCGCTCTTCAGAGCCTCTTTGTACATCATCCTCTCATAGTGCTGCTCCGTCTTTATGATGCCGGCGTTCATTTCACTGGGCGGGACACAAAAGCCTTTCAGTCTCCAAAGTTAGTTTACTATCCACTTACAGTATCAGCACTACAACACACACTACAAAGTATAAAAGGATCAGTGGCGGGGAAACTGAAGCCAAGTAGATAAAGTAGTAATCCTTCAGTAGAAAGGTCGCTTGTTTGATCTCCATGTTTAAGTGTTTAAAGACAAGATTGCTTGCTTGTCTATTGTTTTAAATAAAAGCATCTGCTAAAGGAATGTAACGTAAAGGCTTTCTGGTAAGAACAAAATGACCATCTATTAATGCTTTAAAAACAAGTGATAAATAAAAATTAAAAACATTTCAAGCCACAATAGTTTATTTCACCAATAAATGACAGTAAATGTAATCCTGACGTCTTAATGAGTTTGTGCATCTACCTGGCGAAGACTCGATCGTTGAAGGTGTCCGTGGGTCCCGTCCGCAGGTTGTTCTGGTTGGCGATCATTTCCTTCACCCACTCCACCCACGTGTAGAGCCGCAAGATGCCAGCGTCAGCCATGGTCTCCACAAAGTTGGCGTCCTCTACTGTGTCACCTGCATCAGCTAGAGCCAGACGCATCCCTGCAACGGGAAATAAAGCACAGAAACGATGAAACGAGGACAAAACATGTGCTTATGCAAAGCCACGAAAGAAAAATCTCACAGTTAAGTATCTTTATGATCTCCTCTTTCTAAATATATAATCAGTTTGGGTTTATAACTACCATCACCAGCTGGGGATGATCAAGTGCAAGGGGCTGTGCACGTTAACACGTCATGTGTTGTAGGTATGGACCTGATGTATTTTCTACAACGGGACATAAATACTAAACACAAAATCAAAGAGGAAAAATATGTAAAAAATAAAATGAAATAAACTGATTGTACCGTCTGCTGAAAACTTGTCAATGGCCTGGCTGAGAGTGAGGAAGTTTCCTGTGGATTTGGACATCTGGTCAATTAAAAAGAAAAAGAAAAAGACAAACAGATGCTGTTAGTCAAAATCTTTCCAGGTTGCTCTCCCGCACAAGATCAATGCAAAGTATGATATGAAAAAAACTATGTGTTCAGGCTGTTTCTTAAAAAAAATGACATCAGTACTGGTACCAGTACAAATCACAAACAGCTAACAAAAACTATCTGCAACATAAAACAGCAGTCTGATATCGACCAAAAAACATCCCCCCAAAAAAACAAACCGATTTTGGTGACTTTCCTGCAGTGTGAACGTAGCCAGAGCGTCATGATTTGAACCTGTTCAAATGAATTATTCTCAAAGGAAAGACATCAGATAATAAAACTGTTTGATTATTAGATATTTTTTTTTTAATCCAGGGAACACCTGTTTCTGGCATAAATTTGAGCTAAAAATCTTAAAATGTATAGTTTAGATCATTTGCAAGTTTTCTTAAACATTTTTAGTATTAATATTCTAAGTGAAACTTAAGATACCTTCTCAGAGTTGAGGAGCAGATGCCCATTAGCTCGCACTGCTTGGGGCCACTTCCCGCTGGATAAAACAAAACGGCGATATGTCACAATAACATGAAACATTCTCTGTTACTGATTGACTTGAGGTATTAAAGACATTAAAAACACAGTAAAAGGAAGATATCAGACGGGCACATGACACCGGAGTGACCCGACTGCTTCCACACGGGATGAAGCTGATCAGTCCGGAATGATTGGGCTGGAAGTTAACAATGCGATGCATTTTGTTGAGCCGCATTGCCAACATGTCAGATTATTAATCTTAAAAAAAGTAAATAAATAAAAATACAGGAAACATCAGGTGAATAAGTGAATTTAAAAACAAACATATTAAACCAATAAAACATTAAAAATCATTAATATAAAAAAAATGACAACCCTAACTGAACTATTTGAAACATATTTTCTTTCTGGGATTTACTTTAGACTTGCAAAACAAAATAAATTCTTTCCACACAGGTCAGAAAAGTGGGGTGAAAGAAACCAAAAACAGCTTACTTGTCTTTGGGCCACATGGCCACATGGTTGTACAGGTAGTAGGATAAGTGATTGGGCACCAAATCTTTGCCAGACACACGGACATCCACAGGGTACCAGTACTCAAACTCTCTCCTCAGCTTCTGTAGGTGCTCTTTAGGAATGTCCGTCTTGGGGAAAGGAGACGTCTTAAAGAAGATAAAGTCCCACACTTCTCTGGTCATCTGCTCTGGCCTGTGGAAGAGGAGGAAAAGATAAGGATGGAAGGATGGTGAAAGTACAAGGATTGCTGGGTTCAATTGAGCCGACGGAGAAGAAAGGAAAAACACCTCCGCCTGTGAGTTTCATATAATCCAGTATTTAACAGTGGCTGCTTCCCTTTTCTGCCATTTCATTTAAGTCCTCAGGATGAGATTTAATCTAAATTATTTACATTTTGTTGTAACATTTCCAGATACTAGAAAAAGTCTACTGTCTCTTGGTGCAACCACATTTCTGTTTGGTAGAATGAAAAAAGAGAGAAAGACGGATTGGTTTGTATTTTTTGGTTTGTATGTATTGAACACTTGTTTATTGTGTGTGTGCGTGCATGTGTGCGTGCATTGTTTCCACACCTGATGGCCAGTGGGGATTCTCCCTGTCCGTTAAGCACGCCGCCCTGGAGGAGGTGGGCGACAGTGTAATACGCCATGTAGATGGTGGAGTCCGATAGTGACTCAATCAGCCACTGCTCGTCCCAAGGCAGCCGTGTTCCTATGGTAACAAATGGTGGACAAGAAACCCATGCAGACACACAGGCACCCAGCTAGATTAAAAGAAATATATAATTTAAAAAAAAAAAAAAAAAAAAAAAAAAAAAAAAAAAAAAAAAAAAAAACACGTGTAAACACCAATACAAATTAAGACAAGCAGTTGTCTTCTCTGTATTGACGCGTGTTTTTGTTAAATTCACAATCTTACAAATTCAACAAAACAAGAAGTCATAAGAGACAAACAGATTCTTTTTAGTTTTACATCCCTTTAGCTAATAATTGTATGGTTTAAAGAAAGTCTTTGTCCGACTAAATGTGGCAAATGAAAAAACCACAAGTGAAAGCAATAATTAAAAACTTCTAGGTGACAATCAAACAACATTAAATATGAAATCTACCAACTAAGATACAGATTACGCAAAAATAACCCTCCTTCAATGTTGTCCATTTTCTTCTCATTTTGTCATTGGGAATTAATCTCAGATTACTCAAAGCTCACAAATAAATGACATGATTGTTATATAGGAGGCGGGTCTGAAAACACGCGTTTCGATGAGCTTGTCGAAGTTGGAGGGAACCCGTATGTGACAGAAACAGCTCACACTACAATCACGCAGCCTCCTTATTCTCATCTCCACCACAAATTACACTGAATTCGCTGTACTTACAAAACAGGGAGTCAAAACTCTTTCTTGCTTCTTAGCTTTGCAGTTAACAGTGAATAATTATCACCACTTAAACCATTCATGTGCTAATTTGAGAAAGAAATGAGCCGCTAATGCCCTGCTGATACTTTAATGTTTACATCGTGTCTATGAAATCAGACTTCTTGTATATTCTCTTGTCCCAGTCAGCAGCTGGGCATGCTCAGTTCCTATTTGTTCAATAAAAGCATCATTAATGCCGCACCAGAAGCCACAATTGCAAAACCACATTTGTAGATGCCAGTGAACCACAGCCCTGAGCAACAGCCTTTAACCCACTCAGACCTGACGCGCCATCATTATGTCAACCTCTAAAAACTGAAAGCTTCCAGGCTTGCTACTGTGTCCTCTCAGACAGTATAAACTTCCTTCAGAAGTTACCAAGTGCAGTTTGTGTCCAAATGTGTCTGTGCACAGACACAAAGCTGCACAACCGATTTCACAACCAGACCACTAATGGAAGAGATGGGAGGACTTAAAGTGAGAGGTCCACTTCACCCCCTAAAAACTGGCTGTTACGAACAGAGCTGTAAAACATGGTTACAAGGCAGCAGCTGGGCTGTAATCTTCTAATATTTTATCTGAAACATGTCACAGATATTTTATTAAGATCGAAGGAATATGTTCCGACTTGTGATTTAAAAAAAAGTTATGAACCACATGGCTGATACCATGACACTTGCATCTGCCTGAAGATTTTTTTACAAGACAAAGGTTTCTACATGACAAGCATTCGACAGCGTAACAGACTCTTATTTTGCCTCTTATTTTGTCTGGGGATGATTTATGTTTCGATAATTTGTGGACACAAATCTACAAACAAAAGGCCTGTAACGTACAGCCTACATTCTGCATCTATTCTTGCATGATCAAAAGGTTTGATCATCAGCCCTCTGTCTCCCTCTGCAGACCAGAAACGGAACTGGTTCAACAAACTACATGTCAGTCCCAGGGAAGTAAATCGGTTTTAATACAATAATATTACTCTTTGATGAGTCAACAAGGGAAACTAGTCTAAAAATAAAATTACAGACATATATATGTTAAGTATTACTTGTAATAATTAAAGTACACTCCCTAAAGTCGAGAATAGAGAAAAACGTTTACCAAGACCGTAGGTACGAGAGCAGGCATGCTCCTGAAGCCAGGCCAAGCTTGCTTCAAAGTTTCTTCTCGTCTCCTCACAAAATCTAGGTTGGTTTTTTTTTTGCAAAAGAGAACATGTAGTTATTTACTCTCCGGGCTTTATGATTAAAATAAAAATAAGCTTTTGACATGATGGTGATAGTTGACACACTTTATATTACATCATTGCTATATTACATCATTCTGAACCATCACAACAATGGCAGCCAAGAATGCTGCTCAGAGTAAAATTTACAGGGAAAAAGGGTAAATTTGTGTAGCTCAGCGTCTTACGTCTCCAGTGACTTGAGGGCTTTGTTCGCCTGCTGCTTCCACTCAGCATCCCCGTAGTCCAAATACCTGTCAGTCACACAGACAATATGAGCGAAGATCATTTTACTTCAAATGCATATCGATGCGTGATGTTGGAAACGCTGACAACTTTTAAATTACTTTTTGTTTTTATTTGTTTTGCAAATACAAAAAAAAGGACCCAAAAAGCCAAATATGTGCGATGAGGGAATGTTAGGGAATGGTAACTACTGAGTGTGGCAACTGTAGATTCTTCTTTTCAGCGGATGGTATAAAGATTTTTGAAGCACATACCACTGGTCACACAGAGCCACGACGCACTCGTCGGCTGAACGTGACATGACCTGCTTTTCTGGCTCCATGTAGATCATGGCTTCACCCTGTGGTAGATAAAAACGTATCAATCATCAATAATAACAACTACGAAGCCACGACTCTAAAAAACACCTTTAAATGTTCTTTAAATCCAAAAAAGAGCAACTTCAGGATTAAGTCACATCTTGGGTTTTAAATTTTATGAGCTATAAACAGAACCATCTTACCCTCTCGACCATCATATTCTGGATGGGCTTCTTGACATCCTGGACCTTCTGTCCCTTGTAGCCATCAACCAGCATGATCTGCAGCAGGAAGCTTATGCTTAATAATTACTTTCACCAGCATCCATTCTGATGGGCTCCATTAGTAGCTATTTGTAATCATCAGTTTAAAAACACACTCACCCCTTCATAAAATCCCTTCAGGTAGACCTTTTCCTTGGCTTCAGCAAGTTTCTCTTTGTCATTCTGGCTCTGAATCTTCAGCTCATCACAAAGCAGAACAGCAGACAGGTTCCCGTAGCCTGGAATCTCTATGATTGGAACCTGACCAAAGAAGTCGGATATAATCCATAAATCAATTTACAAAAATGACACAAATGATACACCGGGCAACTGCAAGTGAACTGGCGAGTTCAGTCAAAGTCAAATGGACTTTTACAAGATTTACTTACTGGCTCAAAAGGCAACACCATCTTGTCCTCAATTCCGTACTTTTCCCGTAAAGCCTTGACGAAAAACAAAAATAATTATAATACTTTTATTAATATACTCATCTTTATCAACCATTTTGGTTTAATCCCTCTGAGCAGAGGTGTCACCACAGTGGATCATAATCCGCACATTGATTTGGCCCAGTTTTACGCCGGATGCCCTTCCTGACGCAACCCCGCAAGCACACGGACACTAATATTAATATACTAAAACTGATTAAATGGAGAAATGCACTAATTTAAAAAAAAAAAAAAGAAAGAAAGAAAAATTTAAAACAACAACAAAAAGCTTTCTCTTTGACTGCACGTGTATACAGCTGACTTAGTTTTAGTCAAAAGTCTGTTACATCACCTGTTTCTTTTTGATGTCCCTGAGAGCAGCAATGTCATCAGGAGCATCAGACGGCACGCTGGTAACCACCCCGGTGCCTGGGGGGGATCACAAACGGGCACAAAGTCTCAGAGAAGGCACAAAACAATACTCTAACTGATGTTACTTCACACACGTTAAAGGCTGATAATAAATGTTGTAGGTTTTCACATTTCACTCTGCTGCAACTAAACAGCCGTGAAACCAGACACACAAACTAACATGGCGAGATTTACCGTTAGTGAGTGCACTCCACAACCTTAAAAACAGCATCTTTCAAGATGCAAAGACTTGAAAATGGCAAAAAAAATGAATAATGGCAATAATAATAATAATAATAATAATAATAATAATAATAATAGAACAAATCTATTTTGTGTTCATTTGTTGTACTTCAGAGGAAGAAGGAGGCCGCCGCTGTCATTTGACATCACTGATCAACACTATTGACACTATTCTGAAACCAAGGGATTTTCCTAAAACAATGAGGGACAAAAGACTGCACGAATTCTCTGCAAAAAGAAAAAAAAAAAAAAAAAGACAAAAAAAAAAAAAAAAAAAGAAAATTTTGGGGATCTAATTGTTGACTGGCAGCAATATAAAAAAAAAAGAAGTTCCAATTAAAGATTCCTCCTGTTGTGGACAACACTGCCAGAGTAGAGGTGCCTATGAATAACTGCAGCATCTCAATGTGACAAATTTGTGCCTCCAAGAACAACAAAGAATAAATCAAAGCACACCAATAATCTGACTTCATGTATCCGGATGTGTACCTTTGTCCTCCTTGATGGTGAGCATGGGCAGAGCATAGATGATCTTGTAGGAGGTCAGAGGAGCGCTCAGAGCGCAGCCGAGGATATCCTACATGGACAAAGAAATGTGAAAAAGTCAGATTTCATTTACACTGGACAGACTAATCTTCCTTTACTTATTTGGAAAAACCCTATTTAGTTGCAACCTTTTCAAAAGGAAGAAGAAAATAACAGTGTAAATAATTATCTTTTAACATTAGACTGTCAGTCACCTGTCGTGCAGGAGTTTAACATGCGGTTAAACCTTAAACCTCAGATAAAGTACCGACAATGCAACCGGCTCACTTAGTTTAGTGGACAACACAAGCAGACAACTGCACCTGTCCTATGATCTCCATGATCACTGGCACCACTCCATTCTCCTTGGTGAAACCCTGAAAAGACATGTTCCTGGCAGACCTGCTGCTGGAGACGAAGATGTCTCCACTGGCTGTTTCGAAGGCGATGTACTTCATGTCAGGTCTCACCCAGCAGTTAGTCTGACCAAACATGGTTTCTGGTCTCAGAGTGGCAGCTACGAGGAAGATGTTTTTGCCTTTCATGCCACTGAAGGGAAGACGGGGAGCATCACAGAGTTATCTTATTTATACAAATTGAGTGTTTATTCCAAAGAAAATAGAAAATACTTGATGAGAAATAAAATAAGCATGAAAACTAATCTTTTTCAGAATACCCCCCCCAAAAAAAATACAAATAAATAAAAAAATCAAAAGTCAATGGTCGAGTGTTTGTGACCTGGTACCTGCTATAAAAGACTTTAGACTTGAATTTTGCCGTGTAAGGTTCAACTATCTTCATCTTGATGAGTGTGTACTCCTGAGGTCCAACTCCCTGCAGGTAAGGTGCAAATGTGGAAGAAGAAAATCAACTGAATGTCCCTCATTAGTCAGCAACGTCTCAATTGTTTAACAATGCATACATCACACGATGTTCTCTTGATAACAGACAGTTTAGAGGCACTGAGATAGTCAGCAGTATAACAGAGATCAATAATAATAATAATAATAAAAGTTTTGCGTTTGAAGTATTGATAAACTGGTCTGTTGAGCTGGTAACCTCTCCAGTTTGCCTGTCATGGTCCATGCACGGCTGTCCATCCTTGGGAGAGTAGATGGTATATCTACAGTAAAGTGCAGAACAGCAACATAACATAGGTGTCAATGGACTATATCCACCATCAAAGTAATTTACAATGTATATAGCGCTGTTAGATATAGTAACAGCAAACAGTTGAGCTATATTCAGCCGACATAATGTAGTTGTTCCAACATTCCTCAGTCTTCACTATACTGCTGATATAACAAGTTTTATTCAAAAGAAACGTGTTTAGAAATTCACCTTTTGCCAAACTTGATCTTTTTTCTCTCTTTCAGTGTGACAAACTGCCACCTGACAAAGGAGTCATAGAAAGGGTTCACATCTGTGGTGATAAAAGACCGCCTCCAGTCCACCTATAAGGTAATAATATTAACAGCAGCATTTAGGCATGTACCAAGACTCTTCTTTTGAAAAAACACGAATGCTCAAAAAAGTTGAGTTTTGCCAATGATGTCACTCGAAGCAAGGAGAAGCATTTGTATGTGAGAGTTTTGCTTGTTAGAATTAGTCACCTTGACTCCCATCTTTTTGAGATCTTTCACAGCCAGAGGGGGGAAGTACTCCAGCCAGTGTTCAGCACTGGCAAACTTGGCAATCTCCTGGTCATTCAGCCCCAAAGACCTCATGATGTCCCACTGGTATGTGGCGGTCCCACTTTTGGCCACTGCTTTACTCTGATAGACAAATACAAGTGGCTTAAAATATTGCATATGGAATGAAGTTTATAAAAAAAGAAAAAAGATGCTTTTAAGGGGTAAATTGGAACAAAATACTAAAATGCATGGTTTAATAACCTTTCATTTAAACCCCTGATTTAAAGCATGAGCTTGAATATTTCTTGAGACAACAAAACAAACCTCCTCTTAAGGTTTTAGATCCTAACCTTTTTGCCCTTTGCTTTGTCCTTAATAATGATTTCATCAGACTCCTTTGGCTTTTCCTTCTCTTCTTCCTCCTCATCTGGGAACTGTGGAGGGTTTCCATACAACTCCATCTCTCTCTTCAGCTTGTCTGCACATGCCTGTTGGGTAAAATATGAATTTATGAAATAAAAAGAGGAAGAAACGCATTGTCTGTCTGTAAGGGAGCGCAAGATAGAATTACTGAAGACTGATGGAGCAAAATAATATTATTGACCAAGCAAATAATAACAATAATTATTATTATTTTCATTACAATACACACATTTGTACCTAGTCTCACTTTCAAGCTCTTAATGTGAAAGCAACTGCATACTGCAAAAGAATAATTGGGAATTAAAAAGGAAAAAAAAAAAAAACACTAACCTTGATGGGCATTCCTGTACAGTGCAGCCCAAACGGAAAGAGGCATTTCTTCCCCTTCAGAGACTGATAACCAACACCAAACTGCAGAAACAAAGCAGAGCAGGCTCAGAGATCTCGAACATCAGTCTGTCCATCACAGGTAATGAAATTACAGTAGCCGACTGGTTTTCCCGTCTGCCATCGTCTGTGTTTACAGCATCAACAACATCTGAAGCCCTTTCAGTGCATACAGTTTTGAGCTGGAGACTTGTTAAAAACTGCTCAATTACAAATACTCATTTTAAATTTCATTGACATCATATTGTGTATGACTATCTATTTTCATTTAATTACGCACAAAAAATGAGAGTGGCTAAAAAGGCCACGTTTTCTTTCCTTTTTGTTCGTGTTTTTTTTCCCAACTCCCCATCAAATTGTTGCTCCTGTTCAAAGCACTGAGCTTTAAAAATTGTTTTTATATTTATAAAATAAAAAGGCAAATCAATTTCACTTGTAAGTGTTCACCTGTTTCTAAGTCTGCATTCAAACTTACCTCACACTTTGACAAACTGAATGTATGACCAAGGTGCAAACGACCATTCATGTAAGGATAGGGGAAGGTGACAAAGTACTTGCTTTTGCTGGAAAGAGAAAAAAAAATAACCTTCACACATCACTAAGAACATAACAGCTACTTTCCAAATTCAGGTCAGTCAACTTTGAAATGACACCCTACATGTAAATTATTCAGTCTAGAGAAAACAGCATCTATTTTAATAGGATGAAAATCCACAGAAACATATCTATAACCAGTATCAAGTACAGCAATCAGAGAATTTGGACTGCATTCATCACATATGGCTTTAATTAAGCACAATCTGATTTCCATAGAGCTATCTAAGCAAAGTCGGTTTGTCAGGACGACAGGACAGGTACTCACTTGGTGCTTTCTCCAACCGTTGTTGGCGCGTCGTTCTCAAACGGTTTATCTTTTTCCCATTTCTCCTGGATTTCTACTTCAATCTTTCTCAAATAGTCCAACTTTGCAGTCCCTTTCCGTTCCTTGAACACAGGATCAAACAAGAGTTATACGGTTACTATGGAAACTTCTGCCCATTGATAAGTGCAAAATAAAAGGAAAACGATGCGATTTTAGTTGTAAGGGACAGATTTTTATTTCACAGCTGACTTGGCAGGTCACGTTAGCACACTTAGCTTCGAGCTAAAACAACTTTATGCATTAAAATTGTATTAAGGTCCACTTTCAAAACAAACACAATTGAACACCATTAAAACACTAGACCTACCGTCATTTTAGCCAAAATTGCGGGCTATTTGTTATTTTTTTTGCTTGTTTAAAAAGGAGACAGGGCACAATCACTTTGCAGTTTGACAAGAGAAACCCACGCCACCGGTACCAAAATGATGACATCCACGAGCGGTTTCCGCGGTGTTTTCTGGGAAATGTAGTCCCTAGAACTTCCAAGGCATCTTGCTGTAAGATCTTATTGAAAATTAACTCCTAAATTTAACTTCTGGGTATTGTATAAATCTAGATTTTTTTAATAAAAACAATCCGCCAGATGGTGTGACTTTAATGTGTCTTTATTCAAAAATACACCGTAGGACTATAACATCCGTCATCAGGCCTACGTTACGACAACTCGACTTGTGTTGTCATGCCGTAAACTACTTTGTCGGACCTGCCAGTGAAGAAAGACAGAAGGCCTGAAAGCTTATAAATACATAGACGATGAAAGTAGGCTTGTCAGAGCGCACTTTCTGTTTATAGACAGTATTATAGTCTTCCTCAAGATGATCATAGAAAATGTGGAAGCCTTGAAGTCGTGGCTGGCAAAACTCCTGGACCCGATGTGAGTGTTGGATTCCGATGACATTTAGCCTGCGTGCTACGTTCGCGAGGTAGCAGCAGTTAGCAGCAGTTAGCCGAGCATGAATGAGGACGAGCCGGAGCCAGACGGCGGATTTTTACACGAGTTAACCAACCACCGCAGCCACCAGCTGGCCTCCAGTAGGACAGACGGAGTGCGGTACTTTGCAGTTAGTTAAAGCAAAGAACGTACTCCGTGTGTGGTGGTGGTTGTTTACGGCAGTCTCGGTGGTATTTTAGGATAGTTAAGCACGCAGTTGGCGCACTGATAATGTAACTTTATCACTCGTGTTTGAGTAAATCATCAACCAACGCGAAGCCTAAATTGTGTTTTGTCTATTTGTGACATATGTGTAAAATAACCAAGATTTCTTGGGCTGCATGCCAGATCCTGTTTCAGATTTTTTTTAAATATTTTTTTTATTGGTGAGTTACCATAGTTACGCACTCCGTCGTAAACGTTGCCAAAGATTATTC
The DNA here is from genome assembly GCA_014839995.1 of Xenentodon cancila. Taxonomy (NCBI): domain Eukaryota; kingdom Metazoa; phylum Chordata; class Actinopteri; order Beloniformes; family Belonidae; genus Xenentodon; species Xenentodon cancila. The sequence continues at coordinate 11,134,778 of CM026213.1, forward strand.
GTATCCAGATATTGAAATCTGTATTCATGTACGTAGTTATTAACTTTAGAAATAACCTATGGACTATTACTAAAATTACTGTTTCTCTACCATATTGAAACTACGTGGACTGTATTGACTAAGAACTGGAGTCCAGATTTTGTCCATATCAGTGATGTACAGCGTATTCCCACCACATACATATGGATGACACAAACACAAAAGTAGTCTTGATTAGGGCTAAAAGATTAGTCTATTTTTTTTTTTAATGAAAGTCACAATTGTAACCGATGCACTGATGCACAGAAAAGGTAGATATAATTAATGCAGGTCAAAACGCATTACGAACAATATTTTGCTACTTTCTGTGGCACACAAAAAATATGCCATCACCTGTAAAAACCCCCAAAGGCACTGACAGTTAATGAATGTAAAGCAAAAAATGACACACTATAGCAGTCCTGGTTTTGCGTAAGAAGTAAACTATCAGTCACTTTGAAAGGTATTTGATAGTGGAGGTCTGCTTTCAAGCATTATTTTGTAAATCACGTTGCAATTGCAGTATCTGTTAGAAATATTGCAATTAGATATTTTCACCTAATCATTTGGGAAAAGAAAATGACAGGGTTTTTTTCAGCATTATTTTAATGTTGTATAACAGAAACACCAATAATGTTTCTGTTATATTGCAATGCAAGTTTACACATGTTGTGAGTTTTTCTTGCAAATGTCGTCTCAGTGGGCACGGACTGTGATGACGCACAGTTTGACAGCTTTGATGTAATTGGATGCCTGAATAGCACTCTATGCCACATAGTCACTTCAGCGATCCGTTTGGAGTTTGCACTTTTATGTGACCTTTTTCATGCATCAGATAGTTTTGACAAACGCTCATGTATGTTTCTTTGTCGTAATTTACATGGGTAAACTGAAGATGCATTTATTTTAACCTGCAGATGTGATGCTGACCCTTCTGCGTTAGCCAACTATGTGGTGGCTCTTGTAAAGAAGGACAAACCGGAGAAAGAACTGAAAGCACTTTGTGCTGATCAGCTTGATGTCTTTCTACAAAAGGGTAAGAAGTTTACATAACCAAGATGATCGTGAAGCACAGTAGAGCTTTTGTTAAATGTTGGCTCATCCAGAAACACATGTAAGGCACATGAACTTGCATCTTACTGACACGGTAAACTGAACTTTTCTTGAAAGCATTTAAAGTTGTTGCCCTAACCTCAGGGTTATTCGGTTCAAATTAAGCAGCCCTGCTGGTATTTTACACATTTACCACATTAACTACCAGAACTCCTCCAGATCTTCCAGCTGGTCTGATGCTTGATGAAATATGCAGAAAATAAGTCCGTATTTTAAGATTCCTTCTTGGCAATAAGGCACACTGTCAGTGATATAATCTTTTATACATCATCACTCATCAAGCTCTTTTTTTTGACCAACAGAGGGCGTGTTTTGCATCATATGAAAGTACTCTATGCTGTTGTGAGCTTCTTGCATAAAAATAAAGGAAACGCATGCAGAGGACAAAGAAATCAAGTCAGGCTAAACATGTGGACACTTTAACTCCTAATAATTGTAATTAAGGTAGAACCTTCATGCGTTAACAGACTCTTTCCTGGGTTTGATATGACTAAACAAGTCTCAGGGCTTTTTTAATCTTTAGGGAATGTGTTGAGAATTCTTCCCTTTCCTGCATTTAAAGTGGTTTTAGATATGCACTGTGGATTTGATCAAACATGTACTCATATCGATAATGATGCCTGGGGTTTACATACTGGTCAATACCCAATACTGAGCCAAATTCATTGTTGAATTAATAAGCCCACCATGCGGAAGAGATTAAAAGCATCAGGCTGGACTTAAACATTTATTCGCAAACTAGACATTTTCCACCAGCAGCAATAAATAACTGTGCACCAATATACAAATGTTAAATGAAATAGAATCTAACTTAAATCAATTAAATTTGATGTTGGAGCTGAAACTGTTCATATATAGAGATACAATATAGGTATCTATCTCAACAAGTTAGAAGTGAACAGTTTGGCTTATGGATCATTTTATTTTCTAAGAAAGGATTTATGTATTTTCTTACTAACAGCACTGATATCTGAGGCAAATATTGGATCGATTCTTCACAAATATGTGTCTGAGCATATTGGGGATCAGCTTGAGTTTCCTCCTTTTATGTTTTCATCATGATGAATTTTGATCAGGCAGGTTTTTTTTTTGTTTTCTGTTTTATTATTTCATATCTCTGCCACCACTGTGGGGCTTATTTATCGCACCAGATATGTTAAGAGAAATACTGTGTGTATTTTGTGATGGCAGAAATGTGAGTGAATTTCATGTTTAAAGGACATTTGGTTCTTTTGAAGAGTGACTGAAGCAAATCTAGTGAAAATGAAATGTCTTGAATTTTGTCCTGCAGAGACGGTAGGATTTGTCGACAAACTTTTTGAGTGTTTGACAAGCAAGAACTACCTGGGAAATACAGCTGCTAAGGAGGCTCCTAAAGAGGAGGTGAAGGTGCCCGTAGTCAAGACTGATGCTGACGAGGTAAGAGTAGTTTGATCAAAAATAACTGGCCTCATTTGGACTTTGAGAGGGAATGGCATGGCTTTCATAAATAATTGTCAGAGCATATAAAACTTCTTTAAAGTGACTTTGTAGAAAAGAGAAAAGTGATTTCTTTTGGGAAATTAAGTTCAATCTTCTGATTAATGTGTTTTATAGTTGGATGTCTTTTTTTCTAATGTAATTGTTGTTGTTTTTTCCTCGAGGCTGAAACTCCAGAGGAGGATAGAGAAAACAGGCGTAGGAGAAGTCCCCTGAGAAACCGCTCAGAATTCAATGAATCCAGGTACGTTTGTGCCTTCAATAATATGTTTAAACTCATTTTAGTCGCCAAGGCAAACTACAATATTATGGGAGAAATACAACACCCAAATTCTTGTCTGTCTTAAATTTAAATGGAGGAAAAGATCCTCATTTGATAATAATTTCTATATCCAAAACATAAAAATGAATATGAATACAGTTTATGCATATATTTGATGCATAGCAGAATCTATTTGTTTGTTTGATACAGTGATAAAGAGCCACCACCTGTTGAGTAGAACTGCCTTAATCTTGCATTGTAAGAGAACAGCCCGGTGTATTACTTTTAAATTATCAAATACACAGGAGCCGTGATGACAGGAGGCGAGATGAGCGCAAGCGCCGCGACTTTGACCGGCAAGGGAAAAGCTGCAGCGACTCACATCGCGAGCGGGAGCGCCACGAGCGTCGCAGGGGCAGCCCCCGTGGGAGGAGCTACAGCAGAAGCCGCAGTCGCAGCAGGAGCGGCAGCCGGGGAAAGAGCAGGGACAGGGAGCACAGAGGAGGCAGAGGTGAGCGAGTTTCCCCACAGCCAATGAAAACTGCACAGGGGACCAAAGGCAGGTGCGTAGGAGGTGATGAAGCTCTTGTCTGCACTGTTGAACTGTGCATTAGTGATGCAGAACTACTGCTGGAGACAACCTGGACATGAGCTGCTTTGGATTAATTAAAGGAGACTGAAGGAAGCTCCGAATGTATTGTATCGCATCAGTTTATGTTGTGTAGTTGCTTAGTGTTGCTGAGAGTTGCCAGGAAGGAAGGAACAATGTGGACAGCTTTGCAGGCACATCATTGGGGATTCAGCAGTGTGGGTTGGAAGTGGCCTTATTATCCACAAGGTTAACCTTCTTCCCTTTGACTGGCATAATGACAGAAGTAGCTTCTTAATAAAATGACATTGAAAATTCTACTGTGATCATTTTACAACGCTGTAATCCATTTTCGTGTTTTCAATGTTTGTCGTAAACAGAGTTCAAGTCAAAATTTGAGGTGGAAAGAAAGGATACGGACAGCTACAACTCTTCTGCCACACCGAGTTCCCACCCATCACCTCTCCTTCCCCTTCCTACACCACCACATCCTTTTCCCTCTGCTTCTTCATCAGCTGGAGTCACAGGAGCTGGAGGGGTTCCTGTAGCGACACCAGCTCACCTGCCTGACAGCACCACAGACAGCTGGTCTGGCTACTACGGCGCTCAGAGGCCAGATGGTGTCAGCAAGCCGTTCAGCAACAAGTGTGCTTCGCTCAAGCAGCGCTGCAGGGATTATGATGGTAGGAGCAAAGTTGATCTTTTTCTAGTTCATCGCCTTTTATTTTGTGCTTTTTTTCTAACACTTTTTTTTTTTTTTTTTAGAGCTCTAACACTTGTTTTTTCCTCCGTATCAGAGCCTTTTTGTTTATTATGTCCCAACTGTAATTTACTGTCTGCTGTTATGAAGAGATATTATCTCAGACTGTTTAAGAAAGAGCTCCTAGTTGAAGTTATTTAAACAGAAAGTGTTGAGTGTGATATTCCAGTATACGACATGGTCATTGTACAGTTTGCTCTGGCTGCTGTGTTCTCTTCCCGTGAGGATTTAGTGCCGTGTTTAGTCTCCTCACTAATGACCACAGTTTAGTTCTCTGTCCCATGTCCCCAGTGAAAGGCAGCAGAGCAAGTAGGCCTCCATTACACAGAAGCACAGGAGTGTTTAACGTTAACCCACTGTCCCTGAAGCACGCTGCTGTCACAGTGCTCACAGCCACTAGGGACACACTGCCTTAATGAGACTGTGGGGTAAATACAAGAACTAAGCTGTACTTTGTCTCAGCTGCTCTTAACATCACCATTTGTTCACCACCTCGTATTTTCCTTTTATTCTTGTCTAAGAGTTCCTTTTAGGCCTTATTCAAACTGGGTTGGGTGCTAAAATGCATCTGTAGGGGGGAAGTACCTCCAATGGCTTTCTTCAATACTGATTTATATATTGTGAATATAAAGTACTTGTTTATTTTTGTTTGTCTTCCTCCAAACAGAAAAAGGATTTTGTGTCCGTGGGGACCTTTGTCTCTTTGACCATGGCAACGACCCGCTTATTGTTGATGATGTCAATCTACCCAGCATAATCCCATTCCCACCCCCACCGGTGATGCCTCCCACTGGGCTGCCCATGCCCCCCATCACTGAGCCACCTCCGTCCCTTAGGATGCCATCAATGCCACCCTATGGCCAGCCGCCGCCACCAGGTGTCTTCCCAATGACAAGTAAGTTTGCTGTCCCTTTTTGTGTAGCACATTTTTAGTGTGACGTATTCTTGTAATGACCAGCACAACTGCAAAAGTAATCAGTGACTTTACAAAATACATCAGGGAGAGGAGGAATTTTTATTTCCCATTATGTACACAGCCTTTTCCAGTGCAGTCACCCCCCCCCCCCCCCTTTTTTTTTTAATTTAAGTACATCTCGATTGATGCACCAGCTCTAGGTGTGGCTGCTTTTTGCTGGGCCGCAGCATCATTGTTCTACTTCTTCATGGCCCTCTGCTCGCAGTGCGATGATTCTTTTGAACATAACTGCACTAATGTCACAGTGGCGCTAAAAATAGAACAACAGCACTGTGTTCATGGCTCTGTTTGGATTATGGTTTATTTTGAGATAAACTCGATACTTAAGCATTATTAGGGATCTGGTTCAGCTCCAGAGCACCGCCCACCGGACAGCGCCTGAGTGCTGTACAAAGCAGGGGCGTGGTCAAACGATCAATACTCTGACAACAATGTACACATCAAAATAATATCGGACACATAAGTTCTTCTATTGTGAAACTATGCTTTTGCAATGGATGGAGTGTGCAGTTTAGTAATGTCTTGCTGAAAAATGCAAAGCTCTCCCTGAAAGGGACAATGTCTGGATTAAGGCATATGTCGCTCTGCATATTCCTTTCAGCACTATTTCCTTTCCAGAGGTTTATGCAGCCTGTTTCATAGGCACTGGTGCCAATTTGTGTAAGTCCATTTTAAATTGGTTTTGGCCCAGAGAAGATGGTTCATGTTCACATGGGACCTCTTAAGCTGCATTTTTGGACGGCATGAAGAGCTGCATTGTTAGATAGCGATTTCCAGAAGTGGTCCAGAGTCGTTGCTCAATGAGATCTCAGTATCCCTTTTTTTTGTTTTGTTTTGTTGTTTTTTTTTTTTGTTTTTTTTTGTTGCACACACAAATTTCTGTAGATGTAGATTTGTAAACCTTTTGATAATATAATGTAGATTTGAAAATCATTGCAGTCTGATTGGATTTACGTATTACACAGATTCCCAACTTCATTGGGAAAAAAGAAAAACTTACATTATTAAAAATAAATAAAGCATTAAAACATCTTTAATTATATTGTAACAAAGTAGACTACCCAAATGATTGGTTTCCAGTTGGTTCACACACAGCAAACGGAGGAAATATTTATGAAATTCCTGGTGTCCAAATTTATTAATTGCACTTCTTCCCAACATTATAAAGTTTATTTTCTCTGTTGTTGTGTAAGAAAACGAGTATATTTTACAGTCAACGATGATGAAGATGACATAGTAATGTTTTTTCTAATTATTTCAGCTGTACATGTTTTATGAGAGATTTAGTCTTTTTCCTTAATTAATTTAATTCTTTAAATAGTTTTGTACTGATTTGGTTTTTAAACTTCCTGTTGCTTCTCCTGACATATAAGAGCAGTCTGTGTGTAATGAAGTTATGAATTGAAACTAAAGACTTGTACACTGTCATATGTGCAATATAGTACATGAGACATTAGCTTGGGCTTGTTTCCTTCAGGACCCCCACTGATAGCAACCAGTGGGATCGACACCCCCAATCACCAATCAGCAATCACTTCTTCTCCTCTTATCGGACCACCTGCCATGGGGCTGCCACCTACTCTTCCTCCTCCTCCTCCTCCTCCTCAGCCACCCTCCTCGTCTTCATCTGTGTCTCTTCGCCCCCAATATGTCCAGTCTGAATGTAAGCAGAGAGGATTTTCTTTTTCAGATTGGGGCTGTGTGTGTTGGAGGAGACACTAGTGTGGCTTTTCATTTATTTTTTCTTTTTCTTGATAATGTCCCATACATAAAAAAAAAAAAAAAATTTATATATATATATATATATATATATATATATATATATATATATATATATATATATATATATATATATATATATATATATAATATAAATAAAATTTTCTTTTTTTTTTTTTTTTTTTTTGTCACGTTTTTGTTTACTAACATGCTTTACTGTACATGAAACATCTCATTTGTGCTACCGACTAAACAGTTTATTGTTGTCGCTTTTTACATTTTGCGTGCTTTATGTTTAAGTTGCATCAGTGTCGTGTTTGCATTGTGTGGCTACGTATGCGTTTCTTGAGGGTGCAGTAACAGCTGTGGACCATAGGGTAGTGCTGTTTGATGGGTTTCTTTCATAAGTCTGCTCATCAGTAGTTCCAGTTTTCCACAAAAACTGTGGCTTAATTGAAATAGAATGTGTTTGTTGTGAATGAGCAAATTTAAGCTTTAACTCAGCATAATTTTCATTTTATTACACTTAGTTTTAAGCTTTTGTTATACAGAAATCACTTATAGTTTGCTTTCCATCTCGTGCACTATATTGACACTATATTGTGTGTCCCCCCCCAAAAAAATTTTTAAGACTTGTTAGAAATATTTCCTATTCCTTCTAATAGCTTGTGTGCTTGTTTAACTATGATCCAGATAACTATGATCCAGAAGGTTACAACCCAGAATCTCCAGGCCTGACTGCAGCCGGTCATAATTCATACCGTCAGTTCATTCCCCGGGTGCAGACCCAGCGCTCCAACCTCATTGGCCTAACTTCCAGCGAAGGACAAGGCTCCAGAGGTGAGGACCATTTCCTTCTTAGAGCTCTTTTTACTGCTCTTAATGCCAAATCGTCTCATTTGTGTCTTGTACATCTTGCAGCTGCCAACATTGTGATCCAGACTGAGCCTGCTACTGCCGCCAGCACCCCTGGAAGTAATGTGTCTCGTTTCAACTCCGAGCAGGACAACAGGAAAAGGTCCATGGGACCCACTACAGCTGAGGGGCCAGCTGCTAAAAAGCCCTGGATGGAAAAGTAAGGAGTCGTAGCTTCATGCAAAAGAAATGATGATAAAAATAGTAATCATCATCATCTTACAAAACTAGACTAAATCAATTCTACACAGCAGCTCCTGTTTTGTGTAAACACTTAAAGTTTAGCCAAGGTAAATTTGATCATATCTGTGCCATCGCTACTGCTGCTCTGGAAGTCTTGTTTCAAGCCAGGTTAAATCCCCACGACAACCGTGTTTCTCCATATTCAGTCGTCCATTTCTAATCAGTCAGGTTAACGTTTAACTTTCTTCTCCAACGTTAACTGTTTGTAATTATTTTCTATTTGAGGGTAGAGACTTTGAATCCTGACATAAACTTAACCTGCAGGAACCTTCTACTGTACAACGGGAATACTTAATAATATTTGAATACACAAGATTAAAATTCTCATCACCGAGTGAAACGGGGAATAAATGCAGATCTCAGATTTTTCCATTTTCTTTACACCAGTTGGGTGCAAACGTACACACAACATTAATAACCTTGTAAAACGGTAATAGATTCTGAATTGGTGCAGCTGAGGCACCTTTCCTGTTTTTATTTTTTATTTATTTATATATATATATATATATATATATATATATATATATATATATATATATATATATATATATATATATATATATATATATATATATATATATATATATATATATATATATATATATATATATATATATATATATATATATTTTTTTTTTTTTTTTTAGCCAGATGACCGGCAAAGCAGCCACAGCTGTCTGCCGAGAAGCGATGTTTACAATTCAAGTTACTTAATTTGGCAGCACTCATTTAGACCTGTTGTACAAAATCTAAAAAAAATCCAGGGTGGAAAAAAAGTCTCTTCACCTTCCTAGAAAAACACATGTCAGAGTCGTTTTATAATTTGGTTGTTTTTGGATGAAAATTTGCTTAAATTATTGACGTCAGCATCCTAATCGTCTGTTGTTTCAGGATGGGCTTTAACAATCAACACAAAAGCCTTTTCCCCAAAAGGAATCACTACGTAAACACAAAGTTGGAGGTGCGCAAGATCCCTCGTGAGCTGAACAACATCACCAAGCTCAATGAGCACTTCAGCAAGTTTGGAACGATTGTCAATATTCAGGTGAAATGCATCTTCACTGTTGAAGAGATCATTCTGACAAGCGTGGAGCAGAATTGATTTTGTCACATACAGGCAGTTGACCTGTACGCTCTCTATCAAGGTCGTGTTTGGTGGAGACCCAGAGTCGGCGTTGATCCAGTACACGAAGAACGAAGAGGCCAGACGGGCCATTTCCAGCATTGAGGCAGTCCTCAACAACCGCTTTATCAGAGTGTATTGGCACCGTGAGCCCACCGGCAACGCAGCGGGTCTTCAGGAGCAGAGCTCGGTGAGCCAGGTGGCTGGGTCGGCACCCAGCCAAGGACTTCAGCACAGCAACATGCATAAGGTTGGTTTAAAGAGCTGAAACGGATAAAAGTGGTTCTACAGTTTTAATCTCGCCATGCTTTTTTTTTTTTTTTTTTTTTTTTCCTCTCATTCTTTACATGACCCCACTCTTCTTCTCTCCCTTATTCTTTCTGCAGGGGATCAAGCAGCACAACCCTGCTGCCTATGTGTTGAACAAGACCATACCCAAACATCACCTGAATGCAACAGCTGGCGCCACAAACGCAATGAAGACGGACAGCCTGAACCCAAACCCCGCCACAGTCGCTGTATGTTTCATTCTACACTGTGTTATTGTGATGAAGCTGGCGCATGTAGACGTCTCCGTGAGGCTGTACTTGTGCTCAGTGGTGCTCGTGAATTCATGCAGAATGCATCGGCGAAGTCTGCCCTCAGGGCTTTTTGTGAGAAAGCCTTTCTGATACAAGATCAGATGAGGTAGTAAGAACAGTATCTAGAACATGTGTGGAGGATTTGTTTGATTAATGGATCAAAGAAACAATTTTTTTCATTTTTCATCTCCAATGTACCATATTGTATAACATTGTGCGTATTATAAATGCTGAGTATCCGTGTTAAAAGGCTGAAGAATCAGCCCGTATGTGATGTTGACTCATGGACTCGTGGTGCAGTTCGTTTCAGTCGGTGTGCTGCTGTTTGCAGTCTTTTCATCTTTTTTGCCCCTCTGCTCGGCACTTAGGTGGCACCCGCGCTGACAAACACCCAGAAGGCTCCCTATACTTCCACAGCCCCAAAGTCATCCTCAAAGAGCCTTGGGAAAACAGGAAAAGCACTGGAAGCACAGGAAGCTCTCAAGAAAAAACAGGCATGTTTCTTAATTTGCTTGCATATTTTGGCTGCTTTAGGAAAAGCAGAGGCAGAATTGGCCATTTGTTTCTCTCAAGGGCTTTGAGTGAAAAGCAGGATTTGTTTGAGGAAAATGCAACGTCCACCAGTAGCAAATTATGTATTTTTAGTTGTCTTTTTTTTTTTTTTTTTTTTTTTTCCCCCTCCCCATTTAGGAGGCATTAAAACTCCAGCAAGACATGAGAAAGAAGAAGCAAGAGATGTTAAAGACACAGATCGAGTGTCAGAAAGTGAGTCATTTCTTTTTTTTCTGACACAATTTGTCTTTATACTTTTTTTTTTTTACTTTCTACTCTTACTCATCCTACAATCCCCGACTTTATTTCATATCTTTTTAACACACACCCCACCCCCACCCCAGGCACTAATAAACCGCCTGGAGAAGAATCGAGGTATGAAGCCTGAGGAGAGAGCCAACATTATGAAAACGCTGAAGGAGCTAACAGAGAAGATTACCCAGCTGCAGAATGAAATGAACCCTGCCTCCCAGGTCTCAAATACCAAAAGCAACCACGGCCAGCCCAAGACAAAGACTGACGTGAGTTCAGAAATGCCTGTGCTCAGGATGCTCTCCCACCATGTGACTTTATTTAAAGACGTGTTAAAGTGCAATTCCTATTTCACATTTTTCCTGTTTATCTGACCCTGTTGAACAAATGGTCAACATAAACAGATCTGTATACGTCTACTTTAACGAACGTAACATTCCCAACCCCTACCTCCACCCCATCAGGCCCAGAAGGCATTGCTTGATGCAGAGCTGGACTTTCATAAGAAGATGAGCTCTGGGGAGGACACCACAGACCTCAAGAGAAAGCTTGGGCAGCTGCAGGTGGAGGTAAAATACACAGATGCCAAAGTCATGCCCCAACTACAATCCTAAAACTATGTTTTAACCCTCACAGTGCGTATAAAAGTTGCCTCCCTACTAATGCTTTTGCAACAAAGCTTGTACTCATCGTAACAGAAAGACATTTGTGCATGCATGTAGAACTGAAAACCATGATAAATGATCTGAAAAGATAGCCAGTTCTGCCACTGATATGTTTACGATGGCATGCTGTATAAAACACAGTCATACAGAGCTAGAGACGGCATTGTGCAGCATCAGCTCTTTTCCTGAGAGCAGAGTTTGAGGATGTGATACCAAGAAATGCCTATGAGGAGCTTCGCAGAAGAGGTTGCAACGACAGTCTTATCTGTGAAGAAAGGAAAGCAGCGCTATCTGCATCTGTGAAAATGACGACCAAAAAAAAAAAAAAATTAATATCTGCGGAGAAGAGTCAAACAAATAGTTTAGTTCTTTTTATTCACTTAACAAGACTTGCATTTTATCCCTAAACACTAGAGATTGGACTTTTTTCACAGCTGCTGTTTACTGCTGATATCTGATTGGGTCTACGTAGACTTCAGTGTTCTTGACTGTTCAAATTGAAGCTATCACAGCAGGAGTATGTGTGGCCTAGCATTTGACACTTGTGGGCTCAGTTCATGATGTAGACCAGTGGTCATCAACCCTGGTCCTCAGGATCTATGTCCTGCATGTTTTAAATGTTTCCCTGCTTCAGCACACCACGTAGCTGTGTCACTGATAGACTTGTGCAGACCATATTGACACGCTGATAAAGAACATTAATTAAAATCGGGTGTGTTAATCCAGGGAACCGTCTAAAACAGGCAGGACAGTAGATCTTGAGGACCAGGGTTGAGAAGGTATGTAAAGGCTGTGAAGAGGCTGGCGCTCACGTCCCGGTGCAGATGCCACAAGTTTATACTTTGATCTATATATTTGGAGGGTCAAAACTTTTTTTTTTTTTTTTCCTTCTTCATCAGTGTATAGTATATTTTTTGTCATTTTTATTTCAATAACTTCCGTAGGCTTGAAACTGTAAGGGTGAGGAATCAGTTTTCCCTTAGAATTAAAGGCACACTATGTTAAAAAAATACCACTCCTGACCAGACGGGGGCAGCATATCACAAGGAAGGTTAAGTGTCAGCCCCTAGCTTAATACACAACAAAGAATATGCAAAATGTATAGATACAAACTCTAGAATAAAATGTGAACATTAAGCTAAAAGTCTTTAGTTTAAAATAAAAGTGTCCAGTTATACAGCCTTTTAGCCTGACTCTCCAACAAGGACAAATTGACAACACCTACCTATTTTTTTTTTTTTAAGCTTATCTTAGTACTGATGTATTTTTGTTTTCTTTTCCTCCAAGAGCTGTGATTAAAAAAAACAAACAAAAAAAAAACAGTATATATGTATGTTTTTGTGTTTTTTACATTCGTTTAAACAGAAACAAAAATGACGTTGGTGAGACATCTGAAAATCACAGCAACACAGCCTAGGCTTACACCAAATGTTTTTAGATTTTCCTTTCACCCCAGGGTCCTTAATTAGCCTTTGGTTAAAAATGCATAACCCCTACCTCCCACCACCACCCAAACCCAACTCCTGCACAATAAACTGCAGCCACTTAACGAAGCCCAGAGGAACAGCCGCTAACGAAGCTAAATCAGACACATGTCCTTACACTGATGGAGCCGCGTCTCATTAAAGTTTGAGTCGCCGCTTCTGTGTGAGAGAATCGCAGGATGACAATTAACGGCAGAAGTAAAGGAAGGACAGGACTGCAAAGTAGTGGGGCTGTTTAGAAGTGAGATGTCGCTTTAAAAATGGAGGAGTGACAACTAATGGGAGAGGGGGGAGAGTGACCGAGCAGGAGCTGAGAGGGAGTTTCAGCTCTGAAGATGGGCCGTTTTCAGCTCCGAGTGTATTTTTTTTATTTTTTATTTTTTTCTTTGTTTAATTACCTCGCTGTATTTAAAAGTGGATTTTTTGGAAAGGATCCACATGGTCAAAACTTCCACCGCGTACGTTTTTATTTCCGTCGTTGTTCCTCATACATTCACGCGTCTAACATGGGTCAGTTTGCGTGCTACTTTAGGTCAGAACTATTTACGTCTTTCCCGTTTTTAGGCGACGCGGTTGGGTCTGATCAGGCCTCCAGCGGGTCGAGGTCGCGGCCGAGGTAAGGCGGCGCTGGAATCCGGTGCGATGCACATGGGCCGTGGCAGGAGCCGAAGCCGCGAGCTGGCGGGTCGCGGTGGGGTCATAAACCGCATGGTGATCGACCACAGACCAAGAGCGCTCGCCATTTTGGGATTTACACAAGAGGAGAAGGAAGAACTAATGCCGCACTTTGTGGTGAGAACATCGTCAGCTGTTGCTGATGAATAAAATATTTCTGATGGCGTATTCTGACTTGTAATTTTCTTATGCTGAACTTTTTATTTTTAGAAATTCGGTGAGATTGAAGAACTTCAAGACCAAGACGCCAACAGTGTCATCATGACCTTTAAGACGCGAAGCGAAGCAGAGAATGTAAAGTCACAAGATCTTCATGGTTTCCCTCTCTACTCAGTTCTGTACAATTTGAATGGGTTTAAACTGATCACTACTTGCCTCTCTTGTGTTTTCTAGGCAGCCAATCAGGGAGCCAAGTTCAAAGGCCGGGTCCTGCAGATTTCCTGGTACAAGCCCAAGACCCCCTCCGTTACGACAGAGCCAGAGGAGGATGAGGCTAAAGACGAGGACATCATGGTATCAAACATGGCCCACTTACACGCCACAGTTACATGTAGGGTACTCACATTTAGACAGTGCGAGATAAACCTTTGACCAGTGGAAGTTGTGGATATTTTCAGACATTCCTGCTGTACATTTATTCCATTGCATGTGAACTTTTCACTGCAGCTCCCAATGAAAAGTCCTGAGCCTCTGAGCACTAAAAGCATGTCAGCCCCACGAGTAAAACGGCATTAAAGTCAGGAGAAATCATCCTAGTTTCACGTAGCACTTTATTCCAGGTTTGAGTCCTTTCTGTCTGGGATTATGTAATGACTTGAGGGCTGCTTCCATCACTTTAATGTGTTTATTTATTTATTTATATTTTGTAAGGTATGATCATTTTTCTAAATTTATTTTGCAGCAGATATAAAGTTTAATGTGGTGCAGCAGTAACATGGTTTTAATTGTTGGAGAGTCATTCTTGCGTCAGAAAAGCATATACATAATTACTACATTGGTGTTTTTGTGTTTTTTTTTTGTTTTTTTTTTTGTTTGTTTTTTCAATTTCAGCAGAAGGAAACAAGATCTTATTTGCCAGGAGAGGCGGAGAGGGAGGAGGAGGAAGAGGAGGAGGACGACGACGAAGATGATGAGAACGAGAGCCGATCTTGGAGGCGATGAAAAGACTCGTCCCTACCTGCTCTCCAGCAGAGTATTTTTGTTAGTTTTCTTTCTCTCCTGGCATACCAAGAAACTCACTTTTTTCCTTTTACGTAAATTTAGATGTCAATCAGAGGAATGAAAAAAAAAAAAACATCTTTATCTTACATCAAAAAAAAAAAAAATCTTAAGAGGGTCATTAATTTTTGTATCCCTCAACAAAAACAGCTGTTTATGGCATCTCACTTTTGCTGAGAAAAATAAATGTTCATTTGTTCTTATAGATAGAAAAATCTAAGTAAGTTTTAGTGTGCTTACCAGATGATTGATATCAGTAATGCACAACATTTGTGTCTACTGTGAATAGGTATTTTTATACATACTGTATTTAAGCTCTTTTCTCACCAGTCTTTTGTAAGATCTCGTCCTCGGTTCAGGGACGGCCATTCCATCACAAGTACAACGTTCTCTGTTGCTTTCAGAGAGATTTATTTATTTTTTTCACAATTTCAGTGCACTGCAACTGCACCTGTGTTGGCAGAGCATGGCATGCTTTTTCCTTTCACTTTAGTCCCACTTGTTTTTTTTTTTTTTTTTTTTTTGTTTTTTTTTTGGTTTGCCCTAAATTGTCAAAGGATTCCTATATTTCTTTTAAAGTGGCTCTGTGTGCCGATGAACACAGCATCATTGAACCGTGTCCATGCTGGAGCCAGCACAGGTGCATTCGGACGCCGGTGCAGTGAAATGTCCCAAACAATGTTTACGAATTTCAGTGTCCATCAGATAAAACCTTGTAGCAGATCCTCAAAATGTTTTCCCTGCATGCGTTTCGTTTGCTCTCTGTGTCCAGTGCCACTCTGTGAATACACACCCCCAACGGCGTGCTCTGTTTTCTAAGAGTGTGTAACATTTTCCCACTTGTTCTATTCTGTCACATGGTCAAGCAAAAGGGCCTGGCGAGACAAAGTTCAGACCACAAATTCAGAACAATGTGACATCCATAGGCGAGTGCTTTTGAATGTAAAACGGAACAGTTGATTTTAATTAAAAAAAACTATATATATATATATATATATATATATATATATATATATATATATATATATATATATATATATATATATATATATATATATATATATATATATATATATATATATATATATATATATATATTAAATACATTTCTTTGCCTTACACAGTCAGCAGATTGCTGAGTTTTTACAGGATTTGTGATTTGTAAATTTTGTAAATGCTTGGAAGAGAAATTGCGGTTATACTTTTAATTTTTTTTTTTCCCCCTCTGCGTGTGTCATTTTACATACATAACATGTTTGTATCAGATAAAGGAAGTCGAGCATGGGCGCGTAACTAGATGTTTGCAAGAATTTAGATTTTGTGTCGAACAGTTCACTTCGATATTTCACAGAATTTATCGTCTGAGTAGCACATTTCTTTTTCAAAGAAGCGTTCGATGCAGCTTTGGAATTTTGGAAAACGTTGAACTTCGAAGACACCGAGACACTTGCACCACACCAAATTCGTTTTGCAGTAGTCCAGCTCTGCCTCAGTCTGAATATTGTCAGTGTTCAAAAACCCCTCACTGTGTGAGCTGAATGACTTTAACATCTTTTTTTTTTTTGTGTGTTTTTCCTTCTTTATATGAACTGTTTTAGAGCCATCAGGTAGGAGGAGCTGAACCCGTTAAAATACACATGGAAGTGTGCATGATGAGAGATGACTTTACACACGGGAGTTGCCCCTTTATTAGATAATCGTTTATGTTGACCTTATTAGAATTCACTTCAGCTGCTCATATCGTTAGTCAGTAACTGAGATGGTTTCATTTGCTCCTGAGCGCCACATCCTTCAATCAAAGTTAAGTGTGATTAGATGCCAACTAGTTTTCCTGTTGGACTTTCTACTTCAATATGTCTTTTCTTTTATTTGTTTTAATGAGGTCGCTGACGGTCTTGACGAACTAACTTGAGTGGCCTTTTTCTTGAGTGTGTAACTGAGGATTCAGAGCATCTCCCTCCCCGTTTTTGTACTATCCTCTGTATGCTACTATCACACAATAGATTCAGAAATGTAAAATGTTTATTGGATAATAGTTTTGGATTTGTTACTGTTTATATTTGCAGGATGTGGATGTATTTTCTTTATGTATTTTGTTTGTAAAAATGGATTTCTAATTTACTAGCATGTTTGCTTTTGCCAATAAAGAGAGAGGAATGGGGTGCTTGTGAGGTTAAAAAAAGAGAGGAAAAAATTAATTTGGATGTTGAAGAAAGAGGGGAAAAAAAAAACTTTAAAGTTAAAGAAAAATTCATTTTAAAAAAAGATGAAAACATTGGCAACTAAAAAAATGCAAGCAAAAGCATTCCAGAAGATATTGCCTATAAAATTGCGTGTGGTCTCCTTCATTTTGCATTTTACTTCACAACTGCACTTTTTACAATGTATGTAGTTAATGCTCATAAGACACATTTATTTATTAAAATAAGCTAATCTGTGATGCGCAATAGTAATAGGAAGAAAATCCATGTTTAGTTAAATATACTAAATTAGATGCTGCGACATAAGAGCACCGAGGCAGAGGCAACTGAGCCTTTAATTCCCCTAAACGCAAAATGTACAAAACCTTATTTATTTCCACTTGGCATCATGGAGCATGTGATTACACCGAGTCCTACTATAGTCAAGACACCTAAACTATCAAATGTTTGGAAGTGCAGCGGCAGTTCACACACTAACCAGCCAGATGTTTCCAAACATTTAACCCAAGTCTGAAGAGACAACCATCACATGGAAAGAGGTATGCAAGGAAATGTCTGCACAGATGGGGTGAAAGGTGAGTGTGGCAAAAAGGTTGAAGGCATTGAGACTAGTAGAGGGATTAAAGGGATGAAATGAAAAAGATAGAGAAAAAAAGAGGATATGTGACCTAAACAGTGACAATGTGTTGTGTAACAATAAGCTGAAAACAAGTAGCAACCAGTAACTTCTGACTGTCCTGGTACCAAATCATGTTTATTTTAAACTTTTTGATTTCAAAAAGATTTTTTTTTTTAAATCAAAAGAAGAAAACCAGTCATCAATTTATTTGGTTAAATGTTTGAACGTAATACACAGGCATTAACAGTCACTTATTTACATGAGTTAATATTATACATTTATAACTTTATGAATGATGGCAGACAAAATTTGTGTAAAACAATTATTTTTATTCTATGTTGTGAGGCTCCCTCTTATATTGGTATTGGAGAAAATGCCAACCGATATGTGATAAGGTCGAAGACAAAGTTAAGCTGCTGTTTCTGACACAGTTCATGACAGTGATGAATGCTGTGACACAAGTTAGGTAACCTGGCAGACTGGAGTCTCAACTATGTCCTGGCCCGATGGGAGGCCGACAAAAGTCGCCAAAAGCTGTCACATCAGGCCACTAATATCCCAGAACTCCTCAGAAAACATGCCACACTCAGTGTTCAGAATATGAAAAGGCACAGATATAATAAAGCAATCACAAGAATCGTAAGATCGCATCTATTTGACGGCTTTACAAACATGAATGATGATTGTAACATCACAAATAGGTCTGGAGAAGCTCACGTTGTGAAGTGGACACTTGAAACTGGCATTGCTCAAACAGTGAGGATGGTATATATTTCTGAATGAATATGTTTACCTCCTATTATTATTACTGAAATCTTGTATTTGTCATTGAGCTTTCCTGCAGATGATATTTAAATGCGCAAATCTGTGCCGAGTTATGTTTTTATGCAGCCTACATAAACCAACCAGACAGGCAATATGCAGGAGTCAATGTTTGGCTGCAACAGGTTTTGCACGGACACAAAAGATCTCGGCTGTTTTAATCTGTGTAATGAATAAAAGCATGCCGCCGTGGTAATGGATGCCTGCCACGGAGCTGCTAAATTATTCACAGTCTGGGGGAACCAGAGAGGCGGCCTGCAGGATCGGGTGGACCCGTTGTGTCATCAGCCCGCCTCTGCCCGGACGGCTCCTCTTTCGACCCGTCCACCCGGGCTTTACGAGTTTTAACCAGGCAGCCACGTGAGAAGGGTGGTAAAGCAGTAATTCACACTGCGGGAGTGCAGACCTCGTAGATACAGTTGAACCAGAATTATGTTTTTGTTTTGCGCCGAGCAGAGGCGCTACGCTGTCCATGGTGCTGAAATCGGTGTAACTCTGTACTCCTTTGAACGCTTCCGTATGTGGTGCCGACTGGTCAGTTAACTGGACAAAACCTCTCCCTGTGGGCGTCGACTTGTACAGTTCTTCGCAAAAGTCTTAACAACTAGTAAAATATATATTTCCCGGACAAAAACACTGATTGTTAAACATTTGCTTGACTTTTAAAAGAACACACTTAACAGTGACTCTTGCTTGTAGAGACGTTTCATTATTAACACCGAGTGAATTTATTCAATTGAGGTTATTAATGTCCTTTATTGTTGGTGCCAGGTTTTTAAGACAAAAAATAAGTTACAAATAATCAGACAGAAATCAATCAACTGATCTAATCTAATATTATCACAGTAGTTTCTGTTCAATAGAGAAACTTTAAGACTATTTCATTGACTTGAAGTTGATACCAAATGTGAAAAGGTTAACAGCATTAAAAGTCTTATAAAATGTTGCACTTCTGTGTGAACCTATATCACGTATGGAGCAAATGTTTTAATCACTCTTAGTTGAAATGCTTTTAATTCAAATACAATGATTTTGGAGGATATTATATTTCACGTATGCACATACAGGCCACACGTTTGTCACTTGTAAGTTGAGCAGAGGTAGAAGCAGGAGGGGAGGGGGAACAGCACGGGAGGGGGGGGGGGGGAAAGAGAAGGAGGAGGAGGAGGAGGAGCGGTGGAAGAGGGACAGAGGGATGCCGGGAGGTGCCAGCTCAGTTTGGTGAAAGAGAGTGAAGCAGCTCCGTGGCTGTCCGCGCCTCGGCCTTCACGTCAGGGGCCACACTGCCCGCGGAGAGGATGATGATGATGACCATGAACAGCAAGCAGCACTTCTCCATGCACTCGGCCTTGCACGAGCCCAAGTTCCCCAGCCTGCACTCGGGCACGGAGGGCATGCGCAGAGTGTGTGTGCCCGCCCCGCAGGTACGTTCAGGTCAAGGGTAAAATGGCTGGAATGAGCTGGGTGAGAGAGGGGGAGAGAGAAAGAACAACATATATATATCACAATGGAAATGTCTGTAAAGTTGATTTGACAGGACTTTGTTCTAGCTGCTATCTCCCCCCTCTTCCTCCACCCCCCTCCTCTCATCCACATGTCTGTTCAAGCAATGCTCTTGCTTTCATATTAATTTTTATGACCTGCGCTTTGAGGAGGGTTCTCTCCTCTCCTCGGCGCTCGCTTTTGGAAAAATGTTTTTTAGATCCTGAGAGCTGCCTGACACAATTCCCCACTGACTCCAGTATGCGCACTCTTGCTTACAGCTGCAGGGCAATATATTCGGAGGCTTTGATGAGAGCCTGCTGGCGCGGGCAGAGGCTCTGGCGGCTGCTGACAACATCGTCTCTCACGGCAAGAGCCACCCGTTCAAACCAGACGTGACTTACCATACCATGAGCAGTGTCCCCTGCACCTCTACATCCTCTTCTTCCTCCAGCACCGTGCCCATCGCGTCCCATCACCACCACCACCACCATCTGGGACAAACCCTGGAGGCCGGGGACCTCTTGGAGCACCTCTCCACCAGCCTGGCTGTGACCGGGATGGGCGCTCCTGAGCCTCCCGGGATGACCACGCCGGCGCACCCCCATCACCACCACCAGCACCCTCACCACCACCTGCAAACGATGGGGCAGCTGCACCAGGCGATGGCCACCATGGCCCACCCTCATTCCCTGTCGGTGCACGGCGGCATGGCGTGCGTCAACGACGTGGAGTCTGATCCCAGGGAGTTGGAAGCCTTCGCCGAGAGGTTCAAGCAGAGGAGGATCAAGCTGGGAGTGACCCAGGCGGACGTGGGATCTGCGCTGGCCAACCTCAAAATCCCCGGAGTGGGCTCCCTGAGCCAGAGCACCATCTGCAGGTTCGAGTCCCTCACCTTGTCCCACAACAACATGATCGCGCTTAAACCGGTCCTCCAAGCCTGGCTTGAGGAAGCCGAGGCCGCGTACCGGGAGAAGAGCAGCAAGCCGGACCTTTTCAACGGCAGCGAGAGGAAAAGGAAGCGTACGTCCATCGCCGCGCCGGAGAAGCGATCTCTGGAGGCTTACTTCGCCATCCAGCCCAGGCCTTCGTCGGAGAAAATCGCAGCCATCGCAGAGAAACTGGACCTGAAAAAGAACGTGGTTCGAGTGTGGTTTTGCAACCAGCGACAAAAACAGAAACGGATGAAATACTCTGCGGTGCACTGACTTTCACACGTCATGAATAAAATAGCCTACTACATTTTTGATCGAGTGATTAATAATATCCCGAGTAGCTCAACTTACAGGGATTTATCAGCAACTCTTCACGTCTCTGGGATTGGATCCAAAATAACTGACTTTTTCATTTCTTGTCAGTCACTCTTGTTGCACTTTTTATGATTTTTGTTGTTGAACTCTAAATGTAATAGATTTGTGAGCATGGGGGGACTCTGATGTTGATAATGTAGCTATCTTGCACACTGAGAATGAATTTCGTCCTAACAGCTTGTCACATTCAGGGATAATTTTCCAACTGTAAATTGTAGTTTGGAGTTCAGCTGAATCTCTATAAAGGTATGTCAAGAAAAAAAAACAGCAGAAAAGGTATTTCCTGGTTTGCATAGGATTATGTGCAGAAATACACCTTTATATCTTGATATGTTTTCACTTTTTTATCCTTAAGTCGAGCCTTTTAGAGAAATGTGAGATCAAGGATAAAATGTCTTTTTTTTAAAAGAAAATCACTTTAACCACTATTTCTGAGAATGAATCCGCTCTCTTTGTGAACTGTGTGCTCGTGATTTTACGCACAAAGAATGGGTAATTCCAGTAAGTTTTTTTTTTGTTTTCACAAGCTGTGACACCGAGTCTGTTGATCTTGAATTATTTAAAAAAAATGGAAATGACACTGTCAGTTCTGGGGCACTTCCGTTTGGCTGCTGCTATATTTGAATATTTTGATGTGTACATGTTTTGGAGACCTGCAGGTGAGCTTTATGTTGTAGACTATAACAGGTATGCCTACATCCCCTCATCTGAGTATTTATTTTCTCCCCCCTCACCCTTGATTTCACTTGGAAAAAAAAGTGTGTGGTGTTTAAATGGAATAAATTATCGGTTATTTTCTAAAATTCCTCCGGAGCGATTTTGTTTTTGTGTTTTAGTAAATGGCGCAGGGCCTGCATGTGCCTCCTCGGGTGCAGATGTGCGCAGTGAAGACCAGACATTTACCACCACATTCTGGGACGCAGAAAAAAAGGAAAGGAAAAAAGAAAAAAGCTCTGTAAACAGGTTGTTTTCTGATCTGTATTATTTATGGATCGCCTGATCTCTGGTGCTTAAATATGCATTGTTGTATATGATCCAAGCAAAGCGGGAAATTGAAAGGGGGATCCTCCATTTTCACGGCAGTTTTTCACACCGTGGAGCGAGAAATGCGTGTCCCGTACACGCTTCTAATGGCTCTTTTCCCTGTGATTAGTGGAGTTTCAATTATGGATGCCTTCATGTTACCGGCTTCTGTCGTGCGTGGGGTTTGAAATGATTAAGTAATGAGGATGTAATATTAATTATATCGCCTATTGGTATAAAAGTCAAGTAATGTGGAGGACGTGGCGGAGGTTGGCTGGGAGCTCAGGTGAGACACAGGCCACAGTGGACCAGCGGAGACCAAGTTAGGCCACGTTTTCACCCTTTATTTACTATAAAATGTGTATTTATTTGATGCTGTTATTTTTTCAACTACTATTAATTGATTTATTTCCACAAAAATATATTTTCTTGATTTTAATTTTTGTTTTTCTATCTTTTCAGTATTTGTTTTTATTTATATATCAGTATACCGTAAATTTTTTTTTTAAATTTGACTGACTTGATTTATTTATTTGTTTAATCTTTATTTCATTATTTTATTTTCTCTACCTCACTTTTATATCGTGCTCTTACAGTCCTGAGATTCAGCTCATGTTCCGCTTCTCTCATTTCATTTTTGCTCCGTTAAAATCGTCCCCTTCAGGTTTTTGACAGAAGCTGTGTGGCTAAAAGTAAATACAAACGAAATTTAAAAAAAAAAAATTAATCCTAGCCACAAACGCCATAGGCCATTTTCTCCAAATGTTTATCTAAATTTTTTTTAATCAATGATTGAATTACAATTTGCTGCCGCCGCGCAGGCATCAAAACAGACGCGTATCATGAATATTCTCTTTGATCACGCGTCGATTACTTGGAGTCTATAATTGATGGTGTTAAATCATTTTTCTGTTATTTTTTTATACTGAAGGTATAGCTTCAAACCCTAACTGCTGTCACCACTGACTCGTTTTTTTTTTATAAATGCCGCGACTTTCGTTTTTAGATGGGCACATTTCTGCAGTTGTACCGCTTGAGAGTGAAAAGCTCGGTTTTGGAGAAGTTTCTCGGGTAAAAGGTAAAAACAGAGCCAGCACTGATCCCTGTAATAGAAGTATTGCTGTCATAACGTCCTGGCTTCATGGTAAGTTGAGCTGACGCCCGGTGAACTTTAGCAGCATGTGATGACTGAGGCCGCGTCAATTATTCAGCAGCAGCTGAAAGGTATATTACTGTTTTCAGAGGCCAGTTGGAGCGTTATCTGTGTCAGAAACCAAACGTAATTTCCTCACTTTTGGTTAAAAAAAAACAAAACAAAACAAAACAAACAAACGAAAATGAAGCCGAGCTGCAGAGAGGAGCAGAAGAATTGTGTTTACTTGAGATCTTTTCATGCAGGAAGACCATTTTTGACAGAATGAGGATGGAAGCTCTGTTTAATTGCTGAAGAATCCGTGCACTTTTATGTGCACATGCATCACATTTAACACACACACACACACACACACATTGGAGTGGATGTCATGCATGGGAGCAGACTAGGGGAATGTGAGGGAAGAGGTGGGAGCCAAGACTCCCCAAACTCAATAATTCATGCAATGCCAGTAGCAACAAATGAGAATGTGACCGGAGCGAAGGGAGACAGCTACCGCTCTATAAGTCACCTTCAGTTATCGTCAGAAGCCAAACCAGCACAGAACCAACCTATACAGCTGAATTCTTACACACATGCATATCCCGTTGCTTTTGGGTTACTGTGCAGAAACCTGAGGCTGAGGGGTGAGATGGCTGTTCAAGGCCGGCTACAGCAGGTGGAGCTGCCCATCTGTAGCTCTTGTTCTCTTCTCAACAGGACTGTAAGATGAGGTGAAGTTTATTTGTGTAGCACAATTCAACTACAATGTGATTCAAAGGGCTTTACAGGGACAATAAAACATCACATAAATAAAAAGCATCATTTAAAATGTAAACAAAAGAAAGAAAGAAAAAACTCACAAAGGTAAAATCTGTGGTTAAAATGTAATGACGTTTTGAAACTTAAGCTTAAAAGTACAACAGTGCAGATTTGGAGTTTTATTCAAATGCAGCTGAGAACAGGAGAAATTAAATAAACTGTTTCAGCTGATCTAAAGGCTTTCTGGGAGTTTGTAGGTTTTCTATTCACATACTCTCATCCAGGATGTTCCCCAAGGCTCCTTCATTTTTACTATAACTCTGACACACAAAATATGACCTTAAATGATCAAATTCAACATAGTATTCTGCATATTGTACCAAATTAAAAACAGTGCCATACTGAAGAGTTCAGGTATTTTAGGTGTTTAAATTCTTAGTAGGGAAAATTAAGTACTACTGGAAAGTTTAAAAAAATCCCATCCTGCAGATGATGGGACCCCAACAGAGCGCTGATCTAAGATCACGGAGTCAGGCTGACATTGCAGGACGAGAATGAAACTACGAGCAGACATACTGTCGTGATGAGTTAACCAAGATGGTTAAAACAAGCTACTGTAACTGCCTCCACTGGGAAGATCTGAGTGTCTGTGTCAACTGTTGGAACCGTCTGCTATTTCTAATTTATGTAAACATGGAAAATAATATAGAGTTCAGTGACAAAAGTAAGAAATTTAACAGATTTACAGCATTGGCACAATTGTGGAAGTGGCAGCTTGGTCGTTGGCGCTGTTGAAGGTTCTGGTTCAAATCTCAGCCGGTGATTTTCTTCGCTGGGGTTCAATGTTTTCCCATGTTTTTCCCATTAATTGTCTTCGTGGAGTCCTGTGATGGTGAGCAGTTCAGGGGATCTGATGATAACTGGCATCTCTTTTTGGTTTCCTCCAATGTGAATTACTGTACTGAGAACATTAATGGTTTTGGACTGCAGGTTTAGAAAGTTTAAGAACACCGATTATTTAAAGTAAATAATTCTCCATCCTGCCTTTCTTACATTTTAACGATCCTAGCCACAGTTAGGTCTAGAAGTATTTGGACACAGTGACAGAGTGAGTCTTTTATGGCTTTGCCTTTATATGCTACCAGAAAACATTGCTTTTGAGTAATTATTCATCTGCACAGTGTTAAGAACCATCATATTCTCGTTGTAGAATTTCACTGAATGTGTAGAACGAGTATAGCATTGGTTTAGCCCTGCAGTCATATAATCAATAAACCCCTGTAATCTAGTTCTACTGGCAGCCATACATGCCCATGCCATAACACCGCCTCCACCGTGCTTGACATATGATGTGGTATGCTTTGAATTTTGAGCAATTCCTTTTCTTCCCTATACTTATTTCTTCCAATCTACCTTCCACAGAGTTTTCTTGACCTCTATTGACACCATGAAGGGGGTTTTCTTCACCAAGGAAAGGATTCTGCCATTATCATAGTTGTCTTCCAGGCTATTCGATGTTGTTGAAGTCACGAACCTTCTTCCTCCTTAAGAATGTACCAAACGGTTGATTTGGCCAAACCTAAGATTTTGCCATCTATCTTATAAATGTTATTTTTTTCCTTCAGTGTAATGATGGCCTCATCCTCATGCATTAAGATCTCCTAAAGTCAAACAACGTGCAAACATGTGAAGGTGGACACAAACAGGTGACTGAGAACGCAACAAGTCATTTTTAAGTTATGATTTTTTTTTTTCCCCCACTGGGCTGAGGTGTACATCTTTGTTTCAACTCCAGAAATGCAAAATAAAAGCATGAAATTACAAGGACAAAGGAGGGGTGAGTGTTGGAGACATTCACAGAAAACTCACTTATGTGTACTTGCTTAATACATTCAGTGGGTTTGAAGAACAGTATTATACACCCCATTCATTATTCAAGTCATCTCCATTATCAAAGCGCCCAGAGAAATAAGACTAACCCAGCCAGAAATAACTCACTGTGGCGTGATTTTTTTTTTTTTTCTCCCTACAAAGCACTTAGCTGGTCAAGTGCAGGTCTGTGCACAATCTCAGATTAGAATATACGAACACGTAATCACCATCCAGTCTGCCAAACATAAACCTCGCTGAGAAAATGTGGCTGTAGTGCTTCAACCTAGACAAAAAAAAGAAAGTTTTTTTTTAAATATAAGTGTAAGCAGAATGGCAGAAGAGAGGGATGCAGCCCGAAAGAGAAGATAAAATGAAAAAAGGTGGACAGGAAGCGCTGAACAAAGGTACGGGAGAAGTATAATAATGAGCATAAGAAGTGAATGAGGATGGATGAAATAAAGAAAAGTTTAATGGGGGGGACTTGGGAAAAAAAAAGGCTTATAAAAAAAGGAATCCAAAGCAAACCGATATATGAAGGGAGAGGCGAAAAGCAAAAGTTAAAGGAATCTCCAATGGTTGAAATGTCTGTTACTCTGTCTGGATTTACTTCTTTTCATTTCCAAGTTGATCACGTCAAGGTGAGTGCATCCCTGTCGGCCCGGACAGTCTGACACTAAACCCTTGTGACAGCAGGAGCGCCCGAAGGAGCCTCTACAGGAGGAGCAGGAGGCACAAGGAGGCTCCAAAATCCTGCAGAGCACAGGCTTCATCGCATTCAAACTTCTGTCCATTCTCAATGCTTGTTCATTAGCTTTTTACTCAACATGATTTATTTATATTCTTAAAATGTGCAGAGGTCAAGCAGGTGTGTGATTTTACACAAAATCAGAGGGAGACTGGCTGTTTCCATGTTATATCCCACTGCTTCATGAAATGCACATTTGGATAAAAGATAAGATGTTTCGTCAAAACCAGGTCTGAAAAATGGGACCTGGTTGTTTTCTTACATTATCTCTCTGTCAGACATTATAGTGGATAAAGTGTGGCTCATTTTTTCCTAAGTTGCTTCAGCTGATGCAGCTTTTTTAAGATCCTGTCAGAGTATTTCAAGCATTTTGCGGTCTGGACTTTGACTGGGCCATTGTAACACGAGTCTTTCCTTTTTAGCCATTCTGTCGAAGATTTGCTGAAGTGCTTGGCATCTTTGCTGTAACTTCAACCTTCAGAAAAAGGACTTCATTTCAAACTTCAACTCCAGAATACTTTGGTATAAAGAATTCATTGTTTACACTATGTAAAACAAGCCCAAATCATTAGATCTACTATCACGCTAGAAGGATGGTCTGAGTGGTTTTGAAACATTTTAAATCCAGCCCTCTCTTGTAAAGAGTGACATTCCCCAGGGCTCTGTCCTCGGGCCTCTTCTCTTTATAATCTACATATTACCTCTCGGTCTACTCTTCCGTAGACACGATATCCTATTCCATTGCTAGGCAGATGACACCCAAGCCCTGCATAAACTAATTTATTCATACCTCTCAAACCCATTGCTATTACACACCATATTGTACACTCAGATCTTCCTCAACTCCAAATTCCGCTCTAATATTACCTGTTTAATCTGACATATCTCACAAGAAAAACAAGCAAACAACTTGTCGTTTTGTTAATGTTATAATGATGTTCTCTGTCAGGTGTCCTTGAGTGTTGGGAAAAGCTATAAATACAATGTATTATTATTTTACTTGTTGCTGATTTGCTGTGTTTAGTTTTCAATAACTATGTTGCTGTGCATGATGACCAAATATCTCCACTTTTGCCCAGACAACCTAGCCTTACAAGGTTTGACTTTGGAGTAAACTAATTGGGACATTGGGAAACTAAATTGTTTGGAAATTACCTGACAACCCTGCTTTGACTATTTCTCTAAACTCATTTCTGATGTTCTTCCTCTTTTTTGATTGTATTATTACACACATAATTACTTCAAAGAGGCAAACTACCAAAACTTCTGCTTTTACAGAGGTGCTGACATATGTTGATGATAAAATAATTAAGTGTATTTGATTACAAGCACCTGGGTGATACCCTCTTAATGATAGTAGTTAGTGTACATTCTTTATGACTGGAAATTATGCATTTGTTGACTTATATGGCAGCAAATGCAGACTCTCAAAAGTGTTTAAAAAGCAAAAGAGAGATGGGAAAAACCGGAGCATATGTATTTATATTACTGTGAACTATAAGCAGCCCGGTGTAGACATGCTCCATCACCCAAGATGCTGTATGCTGAAGGAAGGCACATGGGAAAACAACAATGGCAGCTCCACTGTGTATGTGCTGTCTTTTCTTCTCTCTCCTTCCACAGGGCTGATCCTTTGAAGATAGACATGAAAACTGAGCCAGGCCACAGCGGGGCCCCTCAAGGAGGTCCCCTAGCAGATGCAGCCACCCGCCCTCCCCCTGTCTGCTCCCACTAGCCCCAGGCCCTGAAGACAGCCCTGAGGCTAATCGACCAGGAACACAATAAAAAAAAAATAAATAAAAAAAAGCAGCCAATGCTGAGCACGGATGTGTGTGTACAGATCAAGGGGAAGAACACAGTAAAATGATATTTATCAAGCAGCTCCAAATACATGTAATGACTCAGAATCAGCTTGTAGGGACTTCCAGGTTTGCATGTGCGACTGGACCTACATGAGCCGGATCGCTGAGCAAAGAATAAACTGACAAATGCTCTGAATATCATCACGTCGGCTAAATCTGTTGAACCGGAAAAACAAAGCTGGCTATTGCTTGAATAAAACATAATAGTGGTGATTTATTTTGTAGCGATTATTAAATGATTTGTCCCTGCATCTCTGATTGAGGCTCATGTTTTCACATTCCTTCGCAACCTCCGATTACATGAAAAAAGGAGGGAAATAGAATTACTAATAAATTATTTTCTCCATTAATTATTAACTAAATTTAACAAGTTGTTTGAGGACAAAATAATGAAGCACTAAAAAAAAAAAAAAAAAAAAAAAAAAAAGAAAATAGTGTCAGCAAGTGTTCTTCACCTAAATCCCAGCGAAAATCTTTGGAGAGCTGAAATCTGTGAAGAATTGCAGTAAACTTAATGTATAAAGAGAGCTTAATGCATGGAGACAAATGGCTGCAGGGAAGCATCAGCAGACAGGTGCAAGATGCTTCTACATAAAAGGTGGAAAAATCCTGTGTTAGAAATGTGTCACAAATGCTGAACATGAGAGTGAAACAATGATGAGGCAGGTTAGTTCATTTAGCTGTTTCTCCAGAATGTTCCTCAACTGTCACATGTTCTCAGCATGCTCTCACGTCTGAAAAGCACAGGGCTCCAGTGGTGGACCTGCCAATTCTGGTTCTATGACAAATGCCAGTTGAGCTCCATGGTGCCAGTCAGTGAGCACAGGTCCCACCAAGAGGACGTCGACCCCTCAGGCCACCCTCACAAAGTCTTTTTTTGTTGATTGGTCAGGGACAATCACAGCAGTGGCCTGCTGGAAGTCTTTTTTTTCCTTTGGAGGGCTCTGGCAGTACTCATCCTGTTCCTCTTTGTGCAAAAGAGCTGATGCCGATCGGTCTGGTGGGCTAAGGATCTTCTGCAGCCCTGTCCAGCTCTCTTACAGTAACTGCCTGTCTCCTGGAATCCCCTTCATGCTCTTGAGACTCTGGTGGATGAAACTGCAAAACCTTTGGCACTGGTATGCATTGATGTGCTGTCCTGGAGGACTTCTGGACTGTGTGTGCAACCTCTGTAGGATCCAGGCACTACTTCATGCAGTAGTGACTGACCATGGCCGAATGCAAAAATAATGAAAAACAGTTAGAAAAGATACGGGCGACAAAAATGTCAGGGGCCAACACCTGTAAAACTCTTCCTGCTTTGGGGATCATCTCATTGTTGCCCCTCTAGTGTAATTGTTAATGTCATTAACACCAAAACAGCTAAAATGGATTAACAACCCCACTGCTATTATACGTATTTATATAATTGAAGTCTTAACTTCTAAAATCATCACGTGAAGACTGATCAGTGCACTGAGCAGGCGGAGGTTTGTCCTCTCTTTGCACTATATCTAGTTTATCTGCAGCTAAAATATTACATTTATATGCAACTATTTCGCCCTTTGAAGACCTTCAAGAAAAGCTCTGTAGTCAAGGTTACACAAAGTATCGGGAATATTCCAACAGTTCTATGAAAAGCACTTTAGAAAAAGAGAGTGATTCTCTTTATTAAGTAATGAGGAAGCCACGGTTCAGTAGCACAAATACACACAGCGGACTGCCACACAGAGACCCAAGCACCACCAAGAGCAAGCCTCCCCATAGCTCTCACATTGCATCAAGTCACTGACTGACGGGTACATTGTCCGAGGCAAGGGGGAAAAGAGTGGTGAAACATGTTTCTCTCGGAAAGGGAAGTAGTTCACCACAGCCAGGCAAGGCACAGCATTTGCACAAATGTATTTCTGGGGCATCCCGATCAGCCGAGTGCACCGCACGGAAGCAGGATTCTTCATAAGTTCGTTGTGGACTGAATGATTTACACGATCATTAATATTTGAGTGATCAGTTGAACTTCTAAACGGTTCCTCTGCACTGCTATTTCAAGACCCATCAGGGCTCTTGCAGTCAAATAATAAATAAAGCTCCCTCTGGGGTCCATTTGAAAAAGTAAACAATCAACAGATGGGCTCCTATGTATCAGGAAGTCTGTTCCTGATTCCCCCCGTTTTGAGATAATCTTGGTTCAGTCCAATATCAATTTTATTTGACCTGAGACTTTTTACTTTAACAGAAGGCAGTGAATCAGCTTGTTAAGTCCTTTGCTATTAATTGATGTAGTTTTCTAGAATGAGAGAAAAGAAAATCATGCTTTCCAGTGGCCGATATAAACCTTTAGCACATTCCTCTCAACGTCCGTAACAAGCTTTTCCTCGATCTCTTGACGCAGGATGCAGGATGTCATAACCTTTTCAGAAATTAGGCTATAAGAAAACCAACCAGGAATATATAAGTTCACACATGAATATTAAATATTCAGCAAATACAGATCTTGATTACAGATGGTTAATGCACAAGAGGCAAAACTTTCATAAACATGGCACCTCTCACCTTACATCCTCCACATAGTACTAATGCCACGCAAAATAACGTATCCCTTAATTGCATTAACACATATAAAGTTCTAACAATATTTACGCAGCAGTCATGTAGCAGATATAGCAGATGTTTGCATTTTTAAAATCTGTGCTCATGTGTTTAGTTCTTGTTTGACTTCCCGTGTTTCCATGATCCTGATTTTCTTGCACCAGTGTCTCGTCAGCTGCTGTCAAAGTATATTTGTCTCGTCTTTCCCTTCCTCCCTGCTGGTCCGTTTGTCTTTCGTTCCCGTCTGTTTGCCTGTCTAGACGCATTTCAGTCATCTTTTGGATCCTCCCTGTTCTCTGTTAGAGGCCTTCTTGTATTAAGTTCTTGGGTCCCTGCCTGAGCAGCGCTTTTTAAAAATAAGGGACTTTACTTTACTCTTTTGGCTCTCCTGCATTTGAGTCCTCATATCTGACCTCATGAAAGTATCTCTTAATTATCATTGATGACAGAATTTCTTTTTAAGACACTTGGTCTAACTTCCTGCTGAGGATATAATTATTGATGGTTAGTGAATAGTGATTGTACAACTGTATAAACAAATATGCTTCAAAAGACTTTTAAATTACAGAGAAAGTGAATATAATCTGTTTATGTTGAAGTTTTTATATTACAAACACAAGAAGAAAAAAAGAAAGTCATACTCCATTACATTCAGATTGTTCTTCCATTTAGCATTGTTGTTCTTCAAGTTAACCTTCTACTCTATAGTGGCTATAATGAGTTGCGTCACAGGGAATTATTTTTCCTGCAAGCTTTTTAAGAACTAAACAGAACGTGGACCTTACCCAACCAAATATTGAGCTTTAACGCACTGCTGTGCATTTTCCTGAAGTGATATATAGAGTTGTTTGTTTTCCTAGTGGATAAAAGTTGAGAGTGAAGAGATGCTGCACTTTGTGATTTCAGCGTTCTGGTTCTTACGGATGAGGTAGAAACGCTTGATGTAGCTAGAGTTGATGGGTTTGTTGGAGTTGGTGCGTTCGTTGGGGTTGATAGGTTTGTTGGAGTTGGTGCGTTTGTTGGGGTTGATGGGTTTGTTGGGGTTGATGGGTTTGTTGGGGTTGATGGGTTTGTTGGAGTTGGTGCGTTTGTTGGGGTTGATGGGTTTGTTGGGGTTGATGGGTTTGTTGGGGTTGGTGGGTTTGTTGGAGTTGGTGCGTTCACTGGAGTTGGTGCGTTCGCTGGAGTTGGTGCATTCGTTGGGGTTGATGGGTTTGTTGGAGTTGGTGCGTTCGCTGGAGGTGGTGCGTTTGTTGGGGTTGATGGGTTTGTTGGGGTTGGTGGGTTTGTTGGAGTTGGTGCGTTCGCTGGAGTTGGTGCGTTCGCTGGAGTTGGTGCGTTCGCTGGAGTTGGTGCGTTCGTTGGGGTTGATGGGTTTGTTGGAGTTGGAGCGTTCGCTGGAGTTGGTGCGTTCGTTGGGGTTGTCGTGTGAATTGAAGTTGATGCGCTTACTGCATTTGCTGACGTAGTCCAGCAGTACTGTGATGGGTTTGCTTACTTCTGATTTCTTCACAGTCTTCAAAATGAGTGTACAGTTACTCTGAAGGAAAAAGAAATGTTTTAAGTGTTTCGCAGTTAACAGATGTTCCACAACTGTCATTTATGGCAGTTTTCTAGAAGCTGAGAAGAAATTCTTACATTCAGGTGCTCATTATATTTCTCTAAGTTTCGCACAATCTTCGTAACGTCATTTTTAAGATTCTCCTCAGCAAATTTGTTGTGGTGATTCAGGATATCATGAACTTTGCAGAAGAAATGCGCCTATAAGGAAAAAAAAAAACAATAATATATAAGCACATACATGAAAGTAAAGTTGAACAGTCAATGTAGATCTTCAGTAAAAAATGGTAATTACACAGCAAGCAATAATATAAAAAATAAGGCACTTTTCTCACCTCACATCCTGCGTGATACAAGTCTTCCACATTCTCCACATAGTACTCCTGTCATACAAAACAATGATTAATCATTTGGATATTAAGATAAATTCTAATAATAGTTATGCAGTAACCTGTTGCTGAGCAGACACGAGGAGGTGCTCTTACCTCAGTGAAACTTCTGTTAAAAGTTGAAACCAGGTCAATTATATGGTTGAGGTTATTAAATGCGTTCTGTACTGAGACAGGTGCTGGGCTGCCCATCTGGGCCACAGCAGATACTAGAAGAAGGATTACCATCATCATACTCATTGCTTGTTGTCTGGTGTCCTAGGAGCCCCTAAAGTACCTACTCAGTTGTCAGCTGGCAGTTTGCTCTAAAAGTCTTGATTGTGAGCACTAGATTTATATGTGCTTGCCCACGCCTCCATCGTGTTTCCAAAAAAACCTATGCAGCGCATATCTGAGATTAGATAAAAGTTGTGGTTGATGAGCAGCGTCACAAAAAAGTTTTCAGAAACAACTTGCAAATTGGCTCACTAAACAGGAATGGCCGCAGTTGTATTTGAAAAACAAAAGCAGCTAGAAAAAAATCCTTTTTTGTTTTAAGCATGTTGTTCTGAAAGAGATCTAAAAACAGAACATGATCTTCTCCAAACGCGTCAAATTCTAATCCAAAAACATCCCTGTTACCACTGATGGCCGTGTGACAGCCACCACTAACTATGTCAACTATACAAACACCCATGAACATTTGAAAGAGAATTAAAGACATTGCAGTTTTCCAAATTAGAAAAGAAATCCATACAATGTTTTTAAAGTATTATGTGTGGAAAACTATAATGATTTTAGTTAGAGAACTTCTTACAGTATTTCAGAAATAAAAGTAAAGAGTGTCACAACATGGTTTGGTCTTTCTTACATTATTTTGAAAGAGCCAAATGTTTGCATCAGACTAAATCAAACTTGCATCAATTCATCTTCAACCAGTGTTTCTTTTCCCTCTACTATTGAATTCTACGACTTAGACAAACAAATTCAAATATATTGTTTAAAACATGTACCTCAATGTCAGTATATGCAGTTTAAAAACTCTAAAACACACAAAGAGTCTGACTTTAGGACAAGATTATCAGTTGGTGGTCTATTTTTGAATTGCATTAAAAATAATCAGTTTACATATTATGTGCAGGGGTTTTATATAAAAAACATGTGAATCTTAACTAAGCACTTAGGATAAGTGAAAAATTAATCTCCTGAGCTATCAACATATTTAACAATCAGTGTAACAGAAAAAAATTACTTAATGACATTAATATTCATAATAATAATATTAATATTGTAGCAGAAGCAAAGATTTCTTTACAATTTCCATTCATGGGCAGCAAGATTTATTGTTCTGTAAATATTCAATCTCTACATGACAAAAACAAAATAAAATAAATACATTGTAAAATATATTCATAAAAGACATAAAATTAACTTATGTTAAATAAAATTAAAATATTTTTTAAAATATGTAGGTGTGTCTGGACTGCAAAAATGCCAAGTGGCTACAGGTACTAATACACTAGTAAAGATACCTAATGAACACACAGAAGAAAATATCTATGATAACTTGTTACTTAAAACCACATGAAATTTTATTCTACATAGTTGCTAAAGAATAAGTTTAAATAACAGCAAAATACCCCCCCAAGAAATTTAAATTAAACTACAAATAAAGTCATCTACTTCATTCAATATCAAACTGCCCAGTGATTTTCTCTGTTGTGATCAATGTTAACTTTTAGACAATAATTAATTTGTGATGAATTCTGAAACACGAACAATGAGATAGCTGAAGACTGGAGCTGTCACGTCTTCAGGCGTTGACGCGTTTGTTGAGGTTGGTGGGTTCGCTGGAGTTGGTGCGTTCGCTGGGGTTGGAGCGTCCGCTGGGGTTGGTGCGTTCGTTGGGGTTGTCGTGTGAATTGAAGTTGATGCGCTTACTGCATTTGCTGACGTAGTCCAGCAGTACTGTGATGGGTTTGCTTACTTCTGATTTCTTCACAGTCTTCAAAATGAGTGTACAGTTACTCTGAAGGAAAAAGAAACATTTTAAGTGTTTCGCAGTTAACAGATGTTCCACAACTGTCACTTTCATTTATGGCAGTTTTCTAGAAGCTGAGAAGAAATTCTTACATTCAGGTGCTCATTATATTTCTCTAAGTTTCGCACAATCTTCGTAACGTCATTTTTAAGATTCTCCTCAGCAAATTTGTTGTGGTGATTCAGGATATCATGAACTTTGCAGAAGAAATGCGCCTATAAGGAAAAAAAAAAAACAATAATATATAAGCACATACATGAAAGTAAAGTTGAACAGTCAATGTAGATCTTCTGTAAAAAATGGTAATTACACAGCAAGCAATAATATAAAAAATAAGGCACTTTTCTCACCTCACATCCTGCGTGATACAAGTCTTCCACATTCTCCACATAGTACTCCTGTCATACAAAACAATGATTAATCATTTGGATATTAAGATAAATTCGAATAATAGTTATGCAGTAACCTGTTGCTGAGCAGACAAGAGCTCTTACCTCTGTGAAACTTCTGTTAAAGTTTGAAACCAGGTCAATTATATGGTTGAGGTTATTAAATGCGTTCTGTACTGAGACAGGTGCTGGGCTGCCCATCTCGGCCACAGCAGATACTAGAAGAAGGATTACCATCGGCATACTCATTGCTTGTTCACTGGTTGTCCTCTAGAAGAAGTTGCTACAAGAAGCCCCTGAAGTGCCTGACTGTTCAATTGTCTGCTGACAGTTTGCTCTGTAAGTCTGGAGTGTGAGCCCTAGATTTATACGTGCTTGCCCACGCTTCCGCCATGCTTCCCCATCACGAAAAACCCATGCATTGTCGTCTGAGATTAGATAAAAGTTGTGGTTGATGAGCAACGTCGGGAAAAAAAAAAAAGTTTTCTGAGAAAAATGTTTTCAGAGAAAATTTGCTAAATGGCGAACCAGACTGCAAACGCTGCAGCAAACCTCCCCCCAAAAAACAAGCTGCTTTTGAAGAGATTTAGCGACAGACCATTGCCCCCCCCCCCCAAACTGCAACACCCCAAATGCATCCCTCGGTTACCATTGCCAACAGTACACCTGAGATTTAAAATCAATGCAGTTTTTACTCTTTAGAATAGAACTCAATGCAGTTTTTAAAGTGTCACATCTGTGGAGAGCTAGACACAGAAATATGCTGAATGACAGACGCGTTGTCAGTTATGAGACTTTCACCGGCCTCGACGAGGAAAGGAACTACTGCGGCAGCATGCTGATTGACGTTAAAACTGTGACATCTGGTTTTCAGGCCGGTACAGTGAGGAGCCAGACTGAATCCTGCCTTGAATGAAAGATATTGTCCATTTTTTTCTGGTATTGCTTCAACCAAGTCTTTTCTGAGTAGTTCAGGGTGTGTTTATTGTAACTGATGTTATAATAAATATTTGTAGTAATTTGTTCCAGTTCTTCGACGCGCTCTTCTGCTCCATGTCTGCTACCAGCACGAGAGCAACTGATAAACTACTGGCTGATGACACAAAGCCGTGGATGAACCAAGATAATTATATATAAGTTTATGAGATTTAAACCAAGGAAGAATCTAGAAATGATTTTGTTACAAGCCAACTGTGGCTCTAACCTAACATCTAGTGCTTTGGCAGACTCGTCTGCTTGGCAAATCACAGTCATTACCTGAATTATATTTTTATTTATTGAAAAGAAAAGTGTAACTTTACCTTAATGCATGTATTAGTATTTACAATCATATTGATATGCAACACAAAGAACAATCCACTGCAGTCGCGTAAATATAAATGAAGTTCTCTCTTCCAGGTAAACGGGACCCCAAAGTACACGTGTCTACGCTCTCAAAGTCCTGCAGATACAAACCAGACCTGCTGACGGTCATTGTTTCCAGGAGGATGCGTGCTGGAAAATAATTTCCCAGAAGAAGAATGGAGCCTGAGTTTGTGCCACCAACCACCGATGAACTTGTGAGAAGTCATGTTTCACAGGAAAAAAGGTGGTCTCCAAACTAAAGTTACTGTGTGCACACTTTTAAAGAAGTAGTGAGCTGATCACTAATTTTACCTGGTTATTTATACATGTGTACATATGCAGACACAGAGTGAACCATTGACTCCTGTGAACGGTTGTAATAAATTGTAAATACCGTAAAAAAAAAAGTCCTAC
Organism: Xenentodon cancila; assembly: GCA_014839995.1. Taxonomy (NCBI): domain Eukaryota; kingdom Metazoa; phylum Chordata; class Actinopteri; order Beloniformes; family Belonidae; genus Xenentodon; species Xenentodon cancila. Next base: position 11,171,916 of record CM026213.1, read on the forward strand.
AGTTGCATAAATATATGTATCTATGTGTAAATAACATTTTTATATAAGGTGGTGAAACTTGATTCAGCGCATTGATTCAGAAAACATGCTTCTGACTTATCAAATGCCGCGGTAGTTCAACATAAATTATCCATGTCTCAGTGAAGTCTGGTCTTGGAAGAACCGCCAACAACACCACAACGTGAAACATCAGGCCCAGTAGTCTCTTCTGGACCTGCAGCAGTCAATAAATAAATATACACCTATAAGTCACATTAGTTGCACCAAAAAGCATACGCATTGTCATGAGGTAGTATTTACAATTAAATAAGAAACGTGGATTTCAGCAGATCTCTTGCAGTTTCTGTCGCTCGTTTAAAAATAAATCACACAGCATGGCTATATAGCAGTTATACTTGCTTTACACGAACTCTACAAACAATAAATGACGATAAATGGAGCATACAATCCCGCTAATCTTCTCTACAATAATGTAATCTGCCGCTCATCACGGAGATGTTTGCATCCCTGAACAAACGTCATTTTCAAAGCATCGGCGTCATAAGCTGGTCAGTGTTTGAAATCCGTGTTTAAATAAGACTTAGAAGTTAGCAACTTTTAAAAACTAAACGTATTATAACTCCCACTATTCAATCATCATTTGCTTCCACAATCCATAAAGGAAGTTTGTTTTAGCTGCTAAAAACACAAGAAGAAGCCACAAACACAAACATATAGCCTTTGCTCTCCCTCTGTCAGCGTTGTATGGAGACTATGAAAGTATTTGTCCACCGTTTGAGTCGACATTTGTTTTTTCTCCTGTAGTTTCGTATTTCTTCCAGATTAAACGGACTTCGGTTGGTAAACAAGTCCACGTGGACCACTGCGTCAGCTGGTCGACTCAACTCAGCGCACGTTTGCGACAGTGCGGTACCGCCACGCAGCGGCAGGGGGCTCCAAAACGCACAACCCGCAACGGTTCAGCTGTGTTGCTTTAAATGCATGTTTGCATATAACCACATCCAATGTGATGACTTACCCCGCATGGTTAGTTTACTTGATGGGAAAAGTTGTCACAAACCCACTCTGCATGTAGGTCTACTAATCTGTGCTCAAATGAGAGCTAGGTTTGATACATGTAGATCAATGTTAGTAGAGTATCTGCAGGAAAAAAAATTAACTTGACTCTAGGACTAGATTATCTATTGATCTATTGTGAATTGATTTGAAAAAAATCAGCAGTTTAAATTATATGACTGCTGTTTATACAAAATAAATGTGTGAAACAAACATTTAGGGTGAGTGACAAAATTATTTTTCTGAGCTATGAACATATTTAACCCTTTAATGTCTGACATATGAAATAACACTCAAAAAAATGCCCATCTTTTAGTTTGAAGTGTTGATTATATATTGAAATGAGAAGCACTAACTTTTAACAATTATTTTTTTCCTATTATCATAAATTTGTTCATATTTGTGTTTGTATAATACTTATTTTTCCTTTTTTGAATATGGGGGTGCTTCAGAGGTCTCAGAAATTCATGTATCAAATATGACACATCCAGCTTCAGCAATTAAAGTAAAAAGAAAAAAGGAACAAACATGATATAATGCGGAATAATGTGGCAAAACCAAAGATTTCTTTTCAGTTTCCATTCATGGGCAGATTTATTGTTCAGGAAATACTTGATCTCTACATGACAAATGTAAAAATAAATACATCATTCATAAAAGACAAAACAAATAAATTATGTTAAATAAAAATATATATATTTATTAGGGTTACTAATGCACTTCTATGACATCTAATGAAACCCATAAAAGCAAGTGTTGATACCAAAAACCCATATCAAAATTTGTAACTTTACTTAATATAGTTTCTACATAATAAGTTAAATCAACAGCATTAAACAAAAACATTTTACTAACCAGTAAAATAAATTACTGCATTATCACTCAATATGTCCCATCATACTGCCCGGGGACTGTCTGTTTTGATCAGTGTAAACATTCAGACAACAATTCACTAGTGATGAATTCTGAAGTAAGTGAAGACTGGAGCCGACACGTCTTCAGGAGATGCTGCCTCCATTGAAGTTGATGCGCTGACTGCATAGACTGACATACTCCAGCAGTGCTGAGAGGGGTTTGCTTACTCTCGAATCCTCCACGGTCTTCAAAATCTCTGTACAGTTAATCTGAGGGGAAAAAAAGACAAACAAGTCCTTCGCTATAACTAATGTTCCATAACTGTCATTGTAATACGTTGCTGTAGTTTTCTGAAAGGATAGAAAAGAAATTCTTACCTTCAAGCTGTTGATGTAAAAACGTAGGTTATGCACAATGTTCTCAAGGTCCTTCTTAGGCTTCTCCTCAGTGAACTTCTTACTGCCTTTCAGGATATTGTGCACTTTGCAGAAGAACACATTCTATATGGAAAACGCATATAGAATATATGAGCACATACATGAACGTCAAATTAGACAACGTAGACCTTGATTACAGATGGTAAATACACAAGCAATAATTTCAAAAACACCTTGCATCCTGCGTAATACAAGTCTTCCACGTTCTCATAGTAATCCTGTCATGCAAAACAAAGAAACGACAAATTATTTGCACGTTAAGATCATTTCTAATAGTTATGCAGTAACCAGCTGCTGAGCAGACACGAGGAGGTGCTCTTACCTCTGTGAAACTTTTGTTAAAGTTTGAAACCAGGTCAATTATATGGTTGAGGTTGTCACGTAGGTTGTGTGCCGAGACCGAGGCTGGGCTGACCATCTGGGCCAAAGCAGATGCCAGAAGAAGCAGGACAATCTCCATACTCGTTGCTCGTTGACTGATGTCCTCCGGAAGAAGTTGTTTGGTTTTGAAATTGTCAGCCGTCAGTTTGCTCTGAAGGTCTGAGGTGCCAGCTCAAGATATATACTTGCTTACCCACGCCTCTGCAATGTTTCTTAATTACAAAAAAAAAACCCATGCAGGGCTGTGTGAGATGAGATAAAAGCTGTGGTTGATGAGCAACATCACAAAAACTGAGCAAGTTTTCAGAGAAAATGAGCTAAATGGCAAACCAAACTGCAAAAGCTGCAGTGCTTTGCTTTGAAAAGCAAATGAAAAAAAAAAAAAAAAAAACTATAAAAAAGAATTATAAAAGGAAAAGACATTATTTTTGTATCGAGCAGTAACTCCAGTCAGGCCAACCGTCTCAGTGTTTCGGAAGAGATTTAATAACAGAACATCATCTTCTCACAGCTGGAAATTAGGAATTGTAAACTGCAACACCCCAAATTTCAATCCCCACGTGCCGCTGATGAACGTGTGACAGCCGCCAACTCTGTCAAACGCACATTTGGAAGAGATTTAAAATCAGTGTGGATTTGAAAATTAGAAAATACATCAATGCAATGTTTACAGTGTCATATCGTTATTAAGCCATCACGAGTTTTCCAGCATCATGCCAGTGCAAAGAAGCCGTCCATGCAACAAACAAGAATCCTAACTTTTGATATCCGATTCATTAAATAGCCATTTGTTATTGTATGCAAATATTATCTATATAAAATGATTGTTTTTTTAAAGACACTTATAACATGCTGAAAGTAGGATATAATCATTAATGGTCACCGAATAGTGATTATACAACTACATAAACAAACTCGCTTCCAAAGACTCTTGTAATGTGTTATTGAAAGAACAGAGAACGGGAACAAACGTATATGAGGAGAAGTTAAAAAAAAAAAAAAAAAAAAAAAAAAATCACAGCCGCGTAACATTCAGATTGTACATCTTCCATTTGGTTAAGAAATGAACCTTCTACTCAGTTGCTATAATAGTTAATGTTGAAATACATTCACGCTCTATATTCAGATGTAGAGCGTTAAAGCACCGCTGTGCATTCCTGAAGTATGGTACCATGGTAACTCGCTTGCTCAGTGGAGAAAGGTTGAGAGTGAAGAGATGCTGCACTTTGTGATTTCAGAGTTCTGGTCCTGGTTCTTACGGATGCGGTAGAAATGCTCGATGTAGCTAGACCGCCCTAACAGCTCCACAAAGTCCTCATCGTGGGTGATGACCAGCAGCTGGAAGTTGCGCTGACGAGAGCGACTCTTAATGATTCTGGACGGCAGAGAGAAAAAGCAAAGGTGTGCATAGAATGGACATGGGTGACATTGTAATAACGGCACACTGCAACTGAGACGTCCGTGGCATCCACATGCAGCTTTAAGACGCCGCGGCAGTGTTGAAACACTCACTCGACAAGGGCGTGTGCCAGCGACTCGATGTTCTCCCTGTCCAGGTTGGTGGTGGGCTCGTCCAGGGCCAGGATCCCGCAGTTCAGACAGAACGTCTCCGCCAGAGCAAGACGGATGATCAGGGATGCCAACACCTGGAAATATAAGGCCACGACCCGGAATTATGAACACACTGAGGGAAGAATCAATTCAAAACCACAGCAAGGCCAATCTCCAGAAAAGTCTGAAACACATTGTACACTTAAATTTGAATTCATTTGTTTATAAAAGTATTAAATATTTGCTTTTAACTTTACTTTGTTGGGGAACTGATGACTGTTGCAACTTAATTTTATATTTTAGTTCCTCAGCTTTCTCATAGTTTGCAAACAGGATCCAACATCCATTTTCCCCAAAAGCAAGCTGACACTTGGGCCGTGGCTTCAGCACGTGTTCACCGTCTTTCTGTGTCTCTGCGGTAACGTTCATGTCTGCAGAAATCAGCCACATTTGAACTCAAACGCAGCTTCCAAACAAACATCGTAATATTTCGTCAGATATGGCTGCATGCTTTGGTTTCAGGTTTCATTCAGATCTAGCCAACCTTGCTGCAGCCCAAAGTGACACCGCGAAGTTAAACTACTTCTTCGCTCGCTTTGAGGTGGGGACACCAGCGGCAGAAAGCCCACACCCACCGGCCCCCCGGCACCCACATCCTCACGGTGACGGCACGAGAGGTAAGGCGCACTCTGAGTGCTGGACCGGAAAGAGGGTGACCGGGAGCGTCCTGAGACTGTGCTGACCAGCTGGCTGATGTATTCGCCAATATATTTAACCAGTCCCGGCCCCAGTGCTTAATCCCACACTGCCTGAAGTCCTCCACTATCATTCCTCCACCAAAGAAGACCAACATCAGCAGCCCAAATGACTGATGGCCAGTGGCTCTTGGATATATGACTTCCTGACAGACTGCTCCCAGAGGGTGAGAGTAGGACCACATCTCTTCAGCTCTCAGCATCAGCACCGACTCCCCACAGGGCTGCGTGCTGAGCCCCCTCCTTTACACACTCTATACCCACGACTGCTCCCCCCTTTACCAGAACAACGCCATCATCAAGTTCACGGATGACACCACGGTAGCAGGACTCATCTCAGTTTGCTGCTCAACTAATAACCCTAAGCTCAATACCTCCAAGATGAAGGAGCGTATAGTCGACTCCGGGAGGAGGAAATCGGACATTCAGCCTGTTATCATAAATGGAGACGGGGCGGAGAGGGTCCCAGACTTCAGGTTCCTGGGCACTCATATCAAGGAGGACCTGTCCTGGACAACTAACACCACGGCACTGCTGAAAAAGGCACATCAGAGACTGCATTTCCTGAGGACACTTGGGAAGAACCCCGTGACCCTGCAAAAGATGGAGCGGGTATAGAAGACGGATGGATGGATGGACGGACTTGGGAAGAACAACCTCACAGAGAAGCTGTTAGTGTGCCTTTATCGCTGGACTGTGGAGTCTGTCCTGAGCTACAGCGTCTCTCTACAGTTCACCAGCTGCAGTGGCAGAAAGGAAAGCACTGCTGAGGTTAATTAACACTGCACAAAAAAGTTATTGGTTGTCCTCTTCCATCGCTGGAGGACATCTGCAACACAAGCTGCCTCAGAAGGGCCCAAAGCATCCTCAGAGACCCCTCCCACCCTGGTCTCCACCTACTTCCACTACCTACTACCACCGTTTACCTCAGGGTGGTGGTTTAGGGCTTTCAAAATACAGTATTATGCAATAATTGAATATACCCAGTCCACTGTATGTGCAATATCCTCTGCGCTTTTGTTATGGTATTGTGTTTCTGCCTTTTTATTTTTTGCTGGGAAAGTGCACTGAATCTGAGAGCTGCAATCTCAATTTGTTGCACTTGTGCAATGACAATAAAGTGATTTTATCCTTCTGTAATCATTTCTGGATGCTGCTTGGTGCTGTCTTGGGTTTCAGAGGTTTATTCAAACCCATGTGGTCTAATTCAGTGTTTCCCAATCCTGGTCCTCGGGGGGCCCCCTTCCTGCATGTTTTAGATGTTGGCTTGCATCAACACACCTGATTCTAATAAACGGTCATCATTAGGATGTCATCAAGGTCTGCACATTTTTCTTTTGGAAACACGAAGAGTCATACAGAATACAGCTCTCCTGCACCTTCTGCCCAGCACTGCAGCGCCCTCTCATATCCAAATGCGTGTCTCCTTTCACCATAACTACTCTGTAGTTGTAAACCCTCCGTCTCACTCCAGCAGATGCGTTCTCATCCACATCGGACCTGATCTCCACATACTCGATGTCTGGAACAGAAGCCAAAAACAGAAAAAAGGACTAAGCAGGAGAGGTATCAAGGCAGAGAATGACGGCATACACCATCCAGTAAGAAATGACAGGGGTTTTAAAATGAGGTGCACCTTGACCCCTGTAGGTGCTTCGCCACAGGTCTCTGATAATCTTATTAATCTCGTCCATTTTCATGCTGTGGAATTTCATAATGGTTCTGTTGAAAACGAAAGGAAAACAAGGTTAAAAGTCAACAGCAGACTAGATACTTCGTTGATTTTCCCTTAAAACACTCCTGCTAGTCACAGTTTCTTTTTGAGCATTTGACTTTCACTAAATATCTTCCTAATTAGGCTAAAAATTAGAGAAGTCAAACCGGAAATATGGTACATAAAAGCTGTTAGTTAATGCACTCAAGCATAGTGTATGTGCAAAATGGTTATTAAAGTCGAGCTGCCTCGATGACCATCAACTGTTTTCACATTAAACTAGTCGTCATGTGGCTTTTCTGACTTCTATCTTCTCCTAATTTGATTACAAAATGCAACTGACGGCAACTTTTTTTTCTTGAAAAAAAAAAAAAAAATCTATTTAATATTGCTACATGACAATATAAGTTGATTTACATGATATGAGACGAGTTTGCAGGAGGTTCTTTTCCTGCATACCTAGAAGTTTGTCTACAATCTAGCCAACTGATGAGAAGCTGTAATGTGGTTTGAAAACAGCAAAGTCGTAGCAATACGGCACTTCAAACGGCAGACAGAGGACGGTGTACCACAATGAAGAAAATGAAAAGGCAAACAGAGTACAGCTGCCCTTATCCATCCATCTGCTGTGATGCGACTCAACGCATCTGCTTACTCAACAAATACAAGAAATGGCTTTTGCAACGGAAGTATCTAAACCTCATCAGTGGAAAGTAATTTGAGTAAGACCACTGTGATGCAGTACTGGTGTGTCATTAGTGCCATCACCAAAAAAATGGTTGTCGGTGCGAGTGTAAATCCAGTAAATGCAAGAGCAGAATGCTCCTGCATTTACTGGACTGCAAAAGTGCTCTCGCATTCATTAAAAGTAAAGATGAATTCCTATCGCTAAACAACGACGTAAAGCTATTTTACACTGTCATCTATTAAGATAAAAATAATGACATGATCAATACCAAAACCCCCCCCATGTGCCAGTAGTTATTAAATCTTCTTTTAGTAGCAATAACAAGAAGAAGTCGCTTCAGATTATTGAGGTTTTTGTAAATTAAGTGCGCTGCTCTCTTAAGGCCTCGCCACAGCATTTATATTTGACTAGGCCATTTCTCAAACTTTGGATCTAGAGCTTATCATCCATTTGCTGGTGTGCTCTGTTGAATGACCCTACTAGTCTGTAGCTGTTAAACAGATGAGCTCGCATTTGCCCCAAAAATAGTTCGGGATAGAGAGGAGTCGTCACGGCTGATGCAATGACTGCAAGATACCCAGGTCTGCCAACAAACTGCTACCACCCCTCTACCGCTGTGCTCGACTGGCTTGACTGTGATGTATTGTGTATGTGTTCTGTATTACGCAGATTAATTCACCGAGATGTGATCCTTGTTTGCACGTTTGTTTTCTTTTGGTTAAATAACTTCTCTGTGCACTGCAGACTCTGACTTTTGAGTACATTTTCTGGGACGTCCACTCCTGAGAAGCACTGCAGCTCTCTTCATCACTGCCCAGTGGTGAATGTTTTTTCTGACTGTAGCATATTCAACTCCAAACTGGTTGGAAACAGTTTAACGCTGCACAGCTGTCCAGCCACTACTGCTTCTCTTAAACAATCGAGAACCTAAACTCAAAATGCTTCCATTTCCTTTTACGCCTAAATCTCATGGCACATAGTTTTCCTTGCATCATAAATCAAAAGAAATTAAACCAGTAATTACGCAAGCATGTCTGCTACTACATGTGCATCAGTGGTGTTACTGTGAAGATAAAACGATAAACCACTTATTATATTTTAGTAAGTACTCGAGAAATCTACATAAATGCGATGCTTTGAAAACCCAGCACTTACTAATCGTTCTGTTAATTAGCATATCAAAGAGGCTTGGAAAAAAAATATACTGCTGTGACAAAATCAAAGAAAACATTCGCTTCACTAAGCTACAAGCTGTGACCCAATAACCCGATTCCTATTACTTTCACTTCCTCTCATTTACGTCAACATTAACGAAGCAAGGGCTGCATTGGCTGTGTATCAAGCAAATCACTTGAAATGTTTCTTTTGGACTTTTCTTGAATGTTTTTCATTTTTATTATGAACTATAAAAGGTGACGTTTTGCAGATTTTTGAGAAATAGTCTAAACAATAACAATAATGACCATTTTTTTCAGTAAGTTTCAGACTGTGTAAAAAGCAGCAAGATCAAAGGAAAGAATCAAATAGATTTCGCGGTAGATAAGATCTAGTTTTTTTTCCAACTCAGTGACTCTTAAAAAAAAAAATCTGTAAATAGATTTAAATCTGAAGATGCTATGAAGGTTAACTATTGTTCTGTTTGTAAAAAAAATTAAAAAAAAACAAAAACACAACATAACTCATCTACTTGCACGGGTTTTGACAATGTTTTAACTAAACAAAATTATTGGTCAAATCATTGTCTTCTTGAATTTACAGAAGCATGAGGCATTTTGGAAGTTTTTTTTTCAGCCCCAAATCAAAGAAATCTCACCATGAAACCGTTTTCTGTGTATAGCGACAAACTGTGACATCAACGTACCATATGCTATAGAGCTGCAAGGCACTGCTTTAATCTTGATAAAGCTTAATGCTCTAATCAACCCACACACATGGTAAATGATGCTGCTGCTAAATTCTATGATTGTATCTATAACAATGAGCAAACACTTTCTTAAATAGTCATTTGTGTACTCTGTGACATCTGTCATCTTTTAATTAGTGAGATCTATCAATCCAGACATGAACAAAAAGTATTACCCTCTCTGTTTAATCCTGTTTTTGTTAAAGAAAAAATAAAAAAAGGGACAAGGCCAAATTCATGTTAAGAAAAAAAAGCGCATTACAGGTAAAAATGAGAGAGAATACACATAATGCACATCAAGACAAACAGAGCAAAAATACCACTAAATATAACATATGACAAAATCTCAGACCTTAACGCAAATTAAAAGCCATCGAGTAGAAATAGGTTTTGAGCACAGATCTGAAGTGAAGTGATCCACAGTGAAGGTTCAGAGTTCTTATTTGCAAAAATGAGCTGTTGCAGAGGAAAGGCCAGCTCCTGAGAACCTACAGTCATCTCCGTTTCTGAGGACCACCTGATTGAATGACCTCAGCACCCCGACAGGGATATACAGTCGAAGACTCAAACACAGTGGTACCAACCTACAACCAACATAAACTTTATTCTAAATTGCACGATGGAGGAAATAAGCTCACACACAATACCGAAGAAATAACAGTGGTTAGGCCAGATATAAAGAATTACAATTGTCGCACAGTGAGAATATTTCTCTTTCAAAAAGTGTATTAAAATGGATGCGGTTTCATTTTGGCCAATAGTAGTAACTGGGAGAAACTAGTTCTGACAACAGAACTGAGGTATTTATCAAGTTTTAAGGTAAACAATAAAAAAATAATTAAATAAATAAAAAGCTGGCAGCACAGTCGTCCACCTGATCTGAGCAACCAAACACAAAACTTTTTATTTAGGTTTAATTTCACAGATAAAGGAATCAGCTCTTTAGTTTTCCTGGGAGCTCATCAGACCCTTTCCATTTAATAGATATGGATTGAAAAATATCTGAATATCATCTGCATAACAAGAAAAGGACAGATTATGGAAGCAACAACTTACATCAACTGTTAAAAGAATATAAAGCAGACTGAACTTTTCTAGACATAATGAACTCATCCAAAAACATTTGTTTAAAAACACATATAAACTGGCCTAAAAGTAGAAAGGACTGGGTTGTACAAAGTTCTACTTTTAAAAGACGTTGGACAACAGCATTTGTAAAAGTGGCTGGAACAACACCTGATCTGAGATGTAGGTTCGCTTGGGATGTGAATATTCTATGTATTTAATAGTTTTCATAAAAAAACGTTTGAATGCTTGTATTTGTAAGACACCACCCACCTTGAATGAATCATAAATCATGACCTCAAGAATTAGAATCAAATCAAAAGCCCCTGACAGATTCAGACTTCTGGTTTTCACCATAAAAGAACTGTCATGGGGAGAGTTTACAGGACATAGTTGTTTAATTACGGGTGACACATAATGGCATTAAGTGGGTTTAAATAGCTGAAAAACACCTAAACACAAGCCCGTACATTGGTGGATACCACACGTTTAACACACGGATCGAGTGTCGCCTGTCCTTTTACATTGACTGACGCGGGGTGGCGTGATGACCTGGCCCGTTAATAACTCACCTCCGAGGGTCAGGTCTAATGTAAACAGAAGTAACACGAGGTGGCCGGTCGCAGGACGGATTTGTTGATCCCGTAACTCAAGTACAACCCATCAGGGGAGTTTGTTTTTTTTTTCATTATTATTTTATAAAATAAGGAAACATTGTGACCCAATAACCCGATTCCTATTACTTTCACTTCCTCTCATTTACGAGGATTAAATACATTTGTAGTAAGAAAACCACAAAAAAACCCCCAGAAAATTACACTTTATTAGAGACAAATCCCTTGCTATTACATAAGCTCTGATACAGATATTTAATCGGTGACGATGTGCACCGATATACTTCACTAACCTTTGCATTTTTTTCCAATTATACGTGCATGGTAGTAGTGGCAGTTAACACTTTTCTACACAATGTCACAAAATGCTTAAAACAGAAAATTCAATTTAATTCAGTTTTAAAGGCACCCAAAAAATAGAATTAAACTCCAAATTTGTCCAATTAATTTAAAACCAATAAAAAAAAAACAACAATAATTGCAGAGCAAAGGAAAGCCACTGCCTGCATCACAGATTTCTTTTGATGCGATGCCCCGTCCTGAGCAGCACAATTTTGAGGAAATTGCTCTGTCAGGCCAAAGAGGATACACTTAATGATCCCTTCTCAGCCTGAAAAAGAGAGATCCATCTGGAGTAGACCATGTTCAAAAGAGTCTTTGAATTGTGAGAGCCTACATGCCGTCACTGCGATGTGAGCGGCCTTCAAATGAAGCCTCCGAATCAGAACATGGATAATTATTTTACTAATCCTCAGGGAGGGAATTCCAGTATCACAGCAGCAGAAAAAGTAGCAAAAACAGCAAAGACTGAGTTTATGAAATTAGGATTAAAAAACAATAAATGGAGCTTAAGGTACCTTCAGTAGTGCTGTTCTTTTTATTTTGTCCTAAAGCAATACTGACAGCCAGAGAGGCTCATTAAGTAAAGTTAAAGTCAAATTACTAGCAAATAAAGGGGAGCTTTAAAAAGCTCTCCAGCGTTCCAGGAGTCTTTGCCGTCATTTCGTCTAGAATACGATGATACGAAACAACACATTTGCAGTCAAAAAACAAAAGTAATAAATTCCAAGCAGTCTCACGGCAGGTGACATCACTTTCCTGCTTACGATGGCATTGAAATAACTTGTAAAACCATCCTGGCCCCAACCTCAAAGGGCATGATAACGACATCATGATGTGTTTTATTCCACACAAAAAAAACACTCGAGATTTTTAGACAAAGAATACAAACGCTAAGTCTTTCCAAGGCATCTTCCACAATTAATTTAAGCTTTATTTAACTTGTTAATGTTAATTATGTATGCATGTGGTGTCCAGAGGGGGCATAACATCAGCAACTATGAACAAACATGTAGAATTCACCGTCCTGGATAACCAGTCTCTGTTAGTGTTTGAACATATCAGATTCAAAATGTGCTGCTGCATCCAAAACACTTTAACCTGAGCTAGGACACACGACAATGATCAGGATATGGATTTTGATATAAAGCACCATTAAAGGTCGTGTTTGTTTTAATGAGCTTGGCACAAACTAACTTCTGGCGGCTGTTGGTCAAAAATATACCTTTAGTGGATTGAAACGGTTGCATGAATGTTCTGAGTACACATAATCATTACACACCATTATCTGTGTATTTAACACACCCACAAGAACCACAGCCATAAGGATCATTTCTCAAGCATCTGCGTCGTTGCCCTCGAGTCAACTCAATCTGTTCTAATTTGTTTCACTTTTATGTGCACTTCCCACAGTCTGTAAAGGGCGCTGACATCTACTGGTGCCCCTATTTGAAACTTCTGAGAAAACTTATTCAATAATCAGAGACATGCTGACAAACTTGCTGCAAAAAGCATTTCTCCAAAGAATTGACTTTAACTGAATTCTAATGCACACAGGTTTGTTTCAACATGTCCACGCTACAAAATGCTGTGGACTTTAGAAGTAGCAGGATGTAGAATGGTCACTTTTGGGGCATGAGACAAAAAGAAAAAAAAAAAACCAAAACAAAACAAAGCCAAGGCTGCTTAATACCTATACAAGGCACTGCATAATAAAGGCCGCCCATGTCCAAACATGACACATCTGGAGCACACTCTACTCCTGTTCCCAAAACAAATGATCACTTCTGTCTTTGTAATCGTTCTAAAACAGAAACGTATTTTACCATAGATCAGTGTGTAGATCATCTTTCCAGTTCCCCTGCTCTGAACATATACAACTACATCGACCAGCATTGGTTGCTCACTCCTTAAACTACACACTTTGTCAAAACATGGTTGTGTAAAAATATAAAGTGATTGGAGTCCACAGTTCCCAGTTTCAAAAGCACCAGCAATTTAACTTCTGACTTGAGTCTAACCAGCAAATATTAAATATTTGGTTGCTTGTCTGACCACCGGGAGCTGGTTTCACTCTCCACTTACATCTGTAAGCAAAAGCCTTAACACAACATCATAATGCAGATTTTGAAGAGTTGTGTTGTGCTGTTGATTTCACCAGCAGACATCCGTGATCGGCTGTGGGTTGATCTGGAAGAGTCTGGGGATGAAGCTTAGCTAAGCAGGTCTGTTACTACTACTGACCACTGGCTTGAAATGATGATGACTGGACTGACTGGATCTGATTAGTATCATAAGTCAGCATAAGCCAAGTCAACAGAACTAAAATGGCTAAGCGATTGACCTAAAGTGGGTGTGTTCTAGCTGTCTTCCCAGGCCTTTGTGTCCCGCCCATTTGCAACATGAAGCCAAGAAGTATGAGGGGAAAAAAAGAAACTTGTAACAGGCCTCTGAGTGACGTCACTGTGGGTGTGTCCAGTGTTTATACAGTCCATGTGGGCCTAGCCTACCTACCAAGTGACAACCAATATATAGTAAAAATTACTGACAGGCATTTTATCATTATGTCTTAACCTAAATGACTGATATTAGTTTGTCAATCATTAAATTATGACTACTTCAACATTTTCCCCTTTGGAGAACGTACTTTTATATTGAACTGAAATTAATAAAAAGAAAAAGAAAACTATTAAAACACCCGTCTTTGATTGGCATCTAATTTATTGGTGAGGTAGATTGAGGATTTTTTTTAAAATTAATATCAAATAATGTATAAAAGTTAAACTTACTGATCAAGGGCCTTGTAGTAGAGATCCAGGTCTTTAATTACCAACTCTGTGGTCCTCATTGTTATCATTTTGTTTTTGTAGCGCTCATCCGCCTTGTCATATTGGTCTTCTCGCAGCTCTTTCCTGTATGCAATCAATTCAAAAACCAAGGTTAATTTCAAGAAAAATACACACGAGACGGCCCGGCTCCCAGTCCCTTGTTCCCAAACACTTCCATGTTCTTATAATACAGCTGACAGTTGACTGTGGAATATTTTAGAAGTGAGGAAATTACACGACTGGATTTGTTGCACAGGTGGCATCTGATCACAGTTCCACACTGGAATTCACTGAGCTCCTGAGAGCGACCCGTTCTTTCACAAATAAAAACAGTCTGCATGCCGAGGTGCTGGATTTTATACACCTGTGTCCATAGAAGTGATTGGAACACCTGATTCCCATTATTTGGATGGGTGAGCGAATACTTTTGGCAATATAGTGTATTAAAAAAAATTGCTGCAAACATTGCATATGTTGCTGAAACTGCTCTTCAGCCTAGAATATATGATCCTCCAAACAAAACAAAAGTTCCTTTTTGTGTAGTTTAGTGACAAAACAGGTCATTTGTCTGCATTATTTTTTGGTTTTTATCATCCATGACCTGTCCAGGCATTTCATAGTGACGTGAGAACAGAGTGGAATAATAATGAACATCAGTAAATATTCACTGTACTGACACAAGTGCACAGGCACATGTCACCTGTAGTGCAGGATCTCCTCCTCAAACCCTTTCTGGCGGCCCAGTGCAATGCTGCGGTTCTTTTTCAAATCCTCCAACCTCCGTTCCACATCACGACGCTCTCTGAAAAACCAAACATAGATCACGTGGAAATATCTTGTTTGGCTTTCATTACAGATAGTAATAAGATAATTGAGCTATATCGATTTTGTTTACCTTTATAACAATCAGAGTCACAGAGTGCAAAGACTGTTCAGTTTGATTCCTCTTTATTTGTATTGTACCATTTCAAAACAAAAGTTACTTTAACCAAAAGACAAGTACGATACTGTCCAATACAAAATCAATCAATTTTAGTTCAATTGTATTCCAATTCCAAATTCAAACAGTGCAAAGCTCTTACTGGCGAAGCTGAAACACTTGCATGTTGCCCATGTCTTTCAAAAGAGCGCCATGTTTAGTCACAACCTCCTTCAATTCCTCAACACGCTTCCTCAGGGTCAGATTGTCAAGTAACCACCGCTCTTGGACCTGAGAAATATACATTACAAAAAAAAGGCTATTTACAAGAATGATGCTGAAGACAGCGGGTGAGTGTTTAGGGGACTCCACTGTGGAAGTATGTGGCTGTGACACTGCAGGTCAATGTTCCAGCAAGGTTAATAGTCTTGAACAGATCGAAACACAACTCATTCTTTCCTTATACAATATATTAAAGACGTGGATAATTACTTTTTTATTTTCAAAGCATTCATCCAGCCATTCTCTGCACAGTCCTTACCCCGTTCAGGGTTAGGGTAGCTTTTAGAGGTGTGGCCTGCCTCTTGACATCGGGGAAGAGGTGGGTCACAGACAAGCAACCATGTCTACTCAGATATACACCAACCAACCAATTTAGGATCACCAATTATAGCTCAATTGTCTGAGCAGGTGCAATTTTTCTGCCAAACCTACTTTAAATTCAACTTCAACGCTGCAAGTATCAAAAGATACAGAAAGCAGAGAATGAAAACGATGACCCTGGAGCCCATACCTTTTGAGTGTCTATGTCTTGGCGAATGTTGCCAATCTCCTTATTAATCTTCTCTTTCAGCTTCTCAGCTTCATGGAGCTGAGTGTTGGTTTCTTGAAGCTCCGACTCTTTTTGCTGCAGTAAGAGTAAACAGCTGTTCAATACATTCAAAAATGAACAAGTCAAATAAAGTATAGTGAAGGTTTTACTACTAATATTAAAAGAAACACCAAAAAAATGCTTTCAAAGTGAAAGGAATGTCAGGCTTAAAAAAAAACAACAAAAGAAACAACAAACCTGTATATATTATACATACATTTTTTACTTGTCACCAAATTAACCAGAGGAATCACACATTTGATAAAAGTTCACAAACGCAGCATACACATTACCTCTTTGTACTCATCTTTGCGTTCACTGATGTATTTAGTGATCTCTCGCTCCAATGTGGTGATCGCCTTCACTCTCTCTTTAATGGCGCTGATCTGTCAGTAACAAAAGTGTATCAATCAATCAATAAATCAATCCCATTTAGATTGGTAGTCTTTAAAGACATGATTCACAGTGGAATCAGTAGTAAAAACAAAAAAATAAAGTTAAAACTGTAGGTGCCCTTCAACTTGAGACATGATGGCAAACTGTAATGTGACACAGTCTGAGAAATTACTAGAAATTACTACATAATTTTTCTATACTCGCTTAGTCGCACACAGGGTGGAGGGTGTCTGCTGGAGCCTATCCCAGCTCATTACAGGCGAAAGGCAGAGTTATAGTGTCTAGGAATATACGAGGAATGCAATGTGATTCGTTGAACATCATGACAATTACAATGCAGCATATAAACAAATACTTTATTTATTTTCATTATTTACTTTTTGCTTTGATGCTGATAGAAACCAGAGACATCCCTGTACACATTTAGGTGATTTACAGTCTCGTGGTCATTAACGTTGACGTTTAATTCATTACAGAGCTCACAACACTCTTGTAGCGCCAACTTTCGACTGCATCATTTTTATTTTTGTGTCTCAAGCCAGAAGCACAACATTAGATGTATATTAACAAATGAAATAATAACATTGAGAAAAAAAAAAGAAATGTAATAACTTGGGTTCATATTGTCTGCAAAGAAATAAAAGTCAAAGTAATTACTCATTTTTGATTTCAGTGCATTATCCACATTAACAACTGTTGTTTTTACTGCTTTGAGGGTGAAAATAGTACCACTAAACACCAAAATGGGATGACAAGTAGAGTACGAGTCTACCTTCTCCTGCCCTTCTTCCTGCCTCAGTCTCCTGCGCTCCACCAGCTCTTGTTTCTCCTGCTGCAACTTCTCCAGAGCAGCAGACAGAGGTGACAGCTGCTCCTTTGCCTCCTAATTGAACCCAAAGTGAAGAAAATATGTAAACACGTTATATATTTATATAGAACATTTATTTTGATTATTTTAATTGCAAACATAAATACGCTGGGAAAGAACAATAAATGGAAAAACAAGAATTTAAAAGTTATGATCACAGCTCTGAAAATAAATATATAAATACGAGTGAGAACAAAATTATATTCCTTTTAAT
The DNA here is from genome assembly GCA_014839995.1 of Xenentodon cancila. Taxonomy (NCBI): domain Eukaryota; kingdom Metazoa; phylum Chordata; class Actinopteri; order Beloniformes; family Belonidae; genus Xenentodon; species Xenentodon cancila. Next base: position 11,189,370 of record CM026213.1, read on the forward strand.
ATGTCCATTAATATATGGAAATTGCACATGTTTATCCATTTGAACAAGGAAAAAAAAAAAAAAAAGCACCCTGATATCTCTGGTTAGGGCTTGAATCTCTGTGGTGAACTCGACGCATTGCTCCTCCAGCTGCTGCTGCTTCTGCAGGTCGCTGCTCAGCTGGAGTTTCTCCGCCGTCGTCTCATTCAAGGCGCTTTTCAGCATCTGAATCTGATCCTGCTGGTCCTGAATTAGTTTACGTTTCAGCTCCATCTTGCTGGAAGCTGAAAGGACAAAAAGAAATAAAGTCTACAAAAATAAAACTTTTATTAAAAAAAAAAAAACAAACAAAAAAAAATCTTCTGGACCAATTCTGGTTCATCGTTCATCATTTCTGCAGGCATAACTGTTAAAGCTTGTTGGGGAGAAATCAAGCGCCGACCATCTAACTTCTGGGTCGAGGCTCGTGTGGAACTAAAATACGTCCCTCAACTGACCGATAGAAGCTCCCTCCAAAGGTGTTACCATCGACTCCCATATTAAAATGTTCTTTAGAGCACAAATAAACATATTTACAGCCTGGTTCAAAGCGAAGCACTGTTGGCTAAACGCGACTCTCATTTTTGATGTTCCCATCGAGTCAGCATGTTCAGTGGTTTATTCCTCTGCATATATTTCTCCGGGGATCGGCTGAAGGAGCAAACTTTTATTGACGTATGGTGGGTGTGATTTGGGCAGCTTCTCGCACAACGTGGCTGGACCCCGAACAAAAAAAAAAAAAAAAAAAAAACAGGCTTCAAAACCGCTCTTCACAAACCAATGGGTCACGTGACCCAACGCTTCATCCGCTGGCAAGTTCACATTTAAGACAGAGTTGAGTTTGGAACTTCAAAAATCCTAACATTAGCCTGCTTATTCCTTTCCAGAAGCAGTTTTGACAAGTTTTGACAAGAACCTGGGGTGAGGGTTTTTCTGGACAACCCAGCACTGTTCAAATGCCAGCTGATGCTGATCGGTACATGACAAATAATTCTGAGTCAGTCTTACATCATTAGAATATGATACTGACACCACAAAACCCAGTAAGATAATTATGATTGGCAGCAAGTCTACAGCATCAAAACTGTACAAAAACACACACACACACACAAAAAAGAAGTTTCCTCTAAATGATAACATCTTACTGGTGTCAAGCTTATGCTGAGTTTCTTGTTTCTCTTGACTGACTTGCTGGATGGTTCTGGTCAGGTCTACCCCCTGGAGTTTAGCTGCCTGCTGAGCTATTTTCCTTTCCACCTCTTTAAGGTCAATCTGAGAATAAAAGATACCATGAAAAAAAAAAGAGAAATGTGAGGGTCAGGAACATTTAAACAAAAAAGGCGGTAAAATATCCAGGTTAAATTAGTCCAGTGAAGATCTCAATCATTTTTTGTTTATTTGAAAATTATATATCAGGGACATAGAAAAAGTAATGAAGTATGAGAACATTAAGAATCACGATTTCAGTACGTGAAGTAATGTTGGATGGTGACAAAAAGTTTACAAGAGAAAAAGCAGTGATATAAAGAACTGGAAACTAATAGGCAGGTACTGGCTGTGTTTGTCAGAAGCTGTGTGCACAGGACGGAGGCCCGGGTGTGAGTGAAAGTGTAGACAGGAAGTGGGTACCAGGTATCTGTCCATAAGAGATATATCCTGCAAACAGGCTTTTGCCGTTTCCTCCTCAGACATCAAAATACTGAGCAGAGTCTCCTGCTCCTCCACATCAGCTTTGAGCCTCTCAATTTCTCTGTTCACAGTCTGTAGACGATTCTTCAACTCAGGTAGCTCCTTTTCCTGAAGATTTACAATGGAATGCCTGGGAAAAACACGGAAAAGAAACTGTAAAGCAGAGGATTGGGCAAGTTAAAATGTATTTAAACACTTGATTCAACTAAGTGAAAATGTTGGGACTAGTTTTGCATGGGGCTTTCTGAAGTACAATTTATACTTTTACACAACCCCCAGTCCTATCCTGGTAAAGGCACCATTGAAAGAGCACCAGTAAAATCAACTAGTGTAACAACTTTTACCACTACTGTCCGTGTTTGGTCACACACATAATGTCAAAGGCGCCTTCCTCGTTGCTAAAAGGCGGTAGCAGTAATCCCACTTTAAGACAGATAAATGTTTCTCTACTTAGTTTAGGGTTCAAAATAGAAATCGTGTCACATTTAAAATGGTACATTTAGAAACTGTGAAGAATTTTTCACAGATTTTGCGATATTTATCTTGTCTGTTTTCAGGTGTCAGTAAGTTTATTTCTGCTCTAAAGTTGGACATTTTAACATTGGAGTCAATGGAGATTGACTCGCTTTTGGAGCCTCTATTGGTCAGCCGAGGAACTGCATGCGCCTCAATCTGGAACTTGTATGGTTGGCAGTTAGTCGTCCCACCCCTCCGCATGCAGACTGCAAATGAACCGTGCATCCAAAATGTTGATGCTGGCTGATCCTGCACTGGCCCTGCGCCATTAAATATCACATATTTAAAATTAACATCATAATTATAATGATTATTCAAGGCACTGCACATAGTCATGATAGGGGAGGGTTGAAATCATGGCATATGAACAATTTTTTTTTTTTAAATTGACAAAAGTTCATCTGTAGAATTAAACATTTAGGGAATTAGTTTTTTTTTTGTTTTTAATTTTTAATATACTTCTCCTATAACAATATTTCTCTCTCCTACAGCATCCATTACAATTAGGCAACATACAACAAATGGCAATTATGCAAATTAGGTAGTGACGTCAATTATAGACTTCTAGCAACTTTCAGGAGCCAAGTTACTTTCTTTACCGAGGAGCTGGCAACACTACAGTCAATACCATCCACCGCTTTAAACCCGTTGCCGTGGCAGTGTTGTGGGTATCCGGTGAATATAACAAATGGCAGAGGAGACAGGAGACATAGTTACTGCCCAACGCCTCAACTACTGCCAGAAAACGTGGACACGCTTGCATTCTTGAGTAACGGGATCGTGGCTGTTTCTCAATATGCCTTCTTCGTGTGTAGTTGTGTTCTTGTGAAACATCATCATCTGCAGCTGAAGTACTGTTCCAATTGCAAGAACGCATCTGAACAAGAACAGCTGAAATGCCCATTTGTTTTCTCCCCATTTAATCAGGGATGCATCCAATGAAGGCTTATGTAGTATCCAGATGGCAAAGAATCCCAAACGTAATAGAAGAAGTGAGAGGAGTAAGTATGAAGTTATAACTTTAGTTTTGTTTGACAGAATGATGTTTTAAGATGTTTTCATGCGAGAATATAGTTGTTGTAACATTCATAACTTAACCTTCTGGTAAAGTTATAAAGATAGCGTATTTTAAAATTTACTCAAACGTTTTCTGAGTTTGTTTCTTTTCACTTCTACTGAGCTTTATTTATAATGCGGCTGCATACAAAAGTGTAAAATTCATTAAAAACATATTGTATAAAGTAATGGTTATAAAGACTTTAATGGGAGCAATACACGGCCCATTCTCAGTTGTTTTAGTGTTAAGGGTGTTTTTAAAACCAATTAATCTGTAGACGTTATGTGTACAGTGCAATACATTGGCTCAGATCTGACGTCATCAAGAACACCTTTGCTACAGCAGTTGCAAAAAGAGAAGGATGCTTTCTCGCATACTCCCAAGTACGTTCTTGCATGCAAACATTAGTGAACTAAAGGCCTTTGCCTATGAGGAGTGGGCTAAGACTCCCCAGGAACGCTGCCAGAAGCTGGTGTCTGGCTATGCATCGTGTTTGCAGCAGGTCATAACAGCAAAAAGGTGATTTGCAGTGGGGGATTGCATCGTTTTGATTGCAACTATATTTACAGTTATAAAACATTTCTAAATAAGCATGCCCAGTTTTGACAGCCTTACAAATAAAAGGCTTTTTTGTCACGTTTTCCTCAAGATAATGGGAAAATGTTGTTATATAATAATGTAGGTCTAAAATCTTAAATCAATATCAGTAAATGCACTTGGAATATACATTTTGACTCCAAATACTTATTCAATGATTAAAACGTGCACCCATAAAAAGCAACTATCCGGTCACTGCACTATGAGGTTCTGCTCCTGTGATGAACAGGCAGAGAGAACCGCAAGTAAAAAGGTAAAACCCAGAATATACAATCATCCAGCTCCATCTAGTGGAACCGACTTCACGAACACATGAACCCTACAACCGGGCTGAAAACGGGGAAATAAAAACACTCCTTGTGCTAGTAATCTGAAATCATCAAATAGCATTATTAGATTAATCTTAAGAATATTTATCATTAACAAATGTCCACCTTTTTGTGCTCCCTCTTTTATAAATGTATGCAAGTCCAAATAACAACCAATTCCACTGCACAGAAAAAGGCCAATTACTGATTTAAAAAAATAGAAGCAAATTTTTTTTTTCTCCCCAAGTCCGGGATTTATTCAAATTCTGCATAACAATATTGTGCTTCAAAGCCACGCAGGACTAAACAGCTTTATCCTTTCACTACACACCCTCCTGCTTGAACAAACACAGCCAATGAAAACTGAGCATCTATTTTTAGCGTCGCTTTTAGGGATGCTTTGCTGTACGTCATAACTGGATGACTTAACAATAACATCCATTTTTTTCTCCTCTGCCGTTACGCATTATATCTAAAATTACTCTGCACTGAATAATTAGATGTTGTAGATTAACAAATGCAATAAATATGAATGTGAAGTTGGTAATTGAAAACATGCATAGAAGAAAAACATTCAACATCGTTTTCACTTCTCACTGGAAAAAAAAAAATAGAAGAAAATCATTTAAAATTTGCCATGTGCTGAATATGATTTGCATGGCCTACTTTTGAAATTGCAATTAGTGGACTTAAAATTGCTTTCCAAAACATTTAGGAAATAATGTGAATTACATTTTACATTTACTAAATTTCAGATTAGTAAAAAAATGTAAAAATAAACAGAAATTATTCTCATTCATCACGTAATTGAAGGCACTAACCTCTTGGTCAACATCTGACTCACTTATGTATAGGAAAAAGATGAAATAAAACAAAAGCAAATAAACACAAAATAAATATGATTATAATGTGTGTGCCTATATAAAGGTATGTATATCTAGACAGGTGTGCACATATTGGGTATAGATTTATTTTATAAAATGTGCTTATTTTGTGTGCATAAATTGATAACCATTTATTTATATGGATTTATTTACAAAGGGTTCTATATGTTCAAAATGTGTGTGTATGGACGTGTGTATATGTACATTTATTTATTTATAGATTCATACTAGTGTTAACATTGTTATGCTTTATACAATGGTTTTGACATGTCTGGAATGAATCAATAAAAATTAAAATGAAAAATACACACACACACACACACACACACACACACACACACACACACACACACACACACACACACACACACACACTATAGTTGTTTTGCAGGTATGACTTTTTCTCACAGTGCGTTAAGAAAAATCCTCAAGACAGAACTTAAACTTAAACTTTCACGTTTCATTACATTACCTTTAATATACACTGTTATAGTCATTTGCCTAAATCTTTGTAGATTTATTAAGGAAAGATGTCACTATTTATTCCTCTCATCTTCTTGGTTTTTTTTTTTTTCTTCATTTTATATCAGTGTAACCACAGCATCTTCAAAATCTGTAGTGGGAGTCATCTTTTCAAGCACAGATTTAAGAATGATGAATAGATGGTTATTAACAAAACTATACAGAAATATCAGCCACGGTAGAAATAAATGTAGGACTAGTACACATTCTTGGATTTGCAATAGTGTATAAATTGCTGATGAATGATGATGATTTTCGAAGCTTTTGTCACTTTCTCCTTTGTGAGCCCTTATGCCATTTGATGAGTTTTCCCCAACAGAAGAGACTGGAGCACCATACCTTACAGGTCTGAGAGCCATCATATCATCTCTCTTCCTCTCCTTCCTTTTCAGGTCCTGCTCTGTGTTTTTTAGCTTGTCAGGCACCAGGCGGAGTTTAGATTGCATGTCGCTGATCACTTCCTGCAGGTCAGATTCTGAGGGAAATGTTCGCTGGCACACAGGGCAGCAAGGCTCCCTCTCTTCTGTCAGCTGGCTGATGAACTGAGTGTATACTGCTGTGGCTCCTGCTAACATGGCTGTACCAACAAAAAAGAAACACACAAAAGGATTCCATTACCAACACTAATAGGGGCGTAAAATGTACATCCGTTTGACCAAAACTGTCCTGATCATAGGGACTTTACGTTTCTTGGTTGGGTCTAAATAACTCCAAGTCATCCTACCTCTTAAATTAAATGCTAGGTAATGCCTAATCTTCATTTCTGACAATTTACCTCTCTGTTTTGATATTTTCTCCAGATCTTCCCGTAGCTTGCCCAGGTCCTGTTCCAGATCCTGGCTGCCGCACACATTAAAGAACTTCTCTTCATCTACAGTCAACTGCTGCTCCTTCTTACGCAGCTCGGCAGCGATATGGCTCTTATTTTGCTCACTTGATGCCAAATCCTTACTGAGATTTATGAAAACAAAAACATAACAGTCGTCAATGCCAAAGAAAGGTCATAGATAAAGCGTCTTTTCTCCAATGAGAGCTTATTTTATTGTAAACACTTTACACTGACTTGAGTTTTGCAAGCTTGTCTCTTGTGCTGTTGATTTCCTTGGATTTGGAATAGCTCCAATCTTCCAGCTCCCTCTTGTTGGGAAAGTGACCCAAGAGGGACACAAGATCCTCCCCATGACGAGACTTGATTTTCCGCACCTGCTCCTCCTTCTCTGCCTGCAAGAATGATGGATGAAAGGACAGTCAAGCCAGAATCGACAGACAAAAGAGAAAGCAAGAGGAAAAACGTGGATTAAAAATAGTTAAAAGATATGCTACGTTAGATTATGAGGGTACTTCAGTCTGAATAGTGGTTCTACTCTCAGATGAGAACATTTCATACCTTATCTTTTTTCAACATGTCCATTTGTGTTCGTGCAGTGGTGTGCGTGTTGAGCGTATGCATCTCTTGGTCGAGTTGTCTCTGTGTGCGGTCAAGTTCAGTCTTTTCTCTCTGGAGTTCCTCAACCTCGGCTTTCAGCTCCTCGACATTGGAGCTGTGAACAGCACTCTGCAGCTCACGCTCCTGTTGAGGACAAATAAAAAAAACAAACAAACACAAAAACATTACTGTTGTTAGAACACATGAGCAGCGAATGTTGTGCTCACTATGAGGCCTGTGGTACACTGAAAGAAGTGCTTTGTTCCCTGCCAAAAAAAGAAATGCATAAATAAAATAAAATAGGTAAAATAATTTAACAAAGTAGCAATCATGTTTTTATCCACTTAGCTCATCCTTCGTATAACTTTTTTCAAATTAAAACCAGCTTCAAAAATGGAGAATGTAACCAGGACAAGTAAAATTGTATTATTTAGGAGTACCACTTGTTGAAATTCACAAAACCTAAGACAATGCTACGGTGGTGCTGTTAAAATCTGATAATGTGCTGTGGAAAATACAAAATAAAACTCAACAAAGCAGGTGCGAGTACACTTCCGACCACTTTGCAGCAAAGGGAAATGGGATTTTAAGTTTGTAAAAAGGTGCATGCAACTACACATGTGCTGTAAAGAACTTTTGTTTTGAAAGAAAACTCACAGAGACTGCGTCAGATTGTGAATTGTGGATAATAAAAGCTTGTTTGTGTGTCTATTAAAGTGCACCGATGAGCTTCCCAACATCAAATCGTCATCATTTTCTCCTGCTTCTACTTTTCACTCATGCTACATTTATTGCATAACAAATATTACTAAATTCTTTGGCAAAACACCACAATAAATGTGACTCGGGCAGAGCTTAAATGTCGTAATGCTTCTATATTAATATGACTGTTGAGGTCACTGAATATTAAGTAGGTTTAAATCAGGTGTATAAAGCTTTAGTGTGTCCTCACCGCTTTGGCCAACTCATTTTCCAGTTCTTGCAGCCGACTAGATGAACCCTCAAGCCTCTGCAGGTCTGCCCTGACATTCCTCAGCTCCTGCTGCTTTTTTCCCTGCAGGTCTCGCTTCAGCTCCACTGTTCTCTCCAGCCCGGTCTTCTTATCCCTCATCTCGTCAATAGAGTGCTGTTTCTGCAGTTCCTTGTCCTGAAGATCTGTCTGTACAGATAAAATAATAGATGGAGAAATAAGGCATCAGGAATGTGAATAGCATGAATTACGTGAATGGTTTCACAAATGGCTCCGCTGAACCTCTGTCTGTCCGTCACATATTTGAATTACAGCGAGAGAAATTCAGATGTGCCATGGGTTCGCCAGGGTAACCCATTGCTGTGATCCCAACATGGAGGAAATAGAAAGAGCACCTACTTCGTAGAAAGGAAAACACCAAGCCACCGGTTCAGATATGTGGATAACACCTGGGTCAAAATCCAAACTTAAGAAGTAGAGGTTTGCACCAAACGTCAACTTAGTGGACAACATCAACCAAAGAAGACACGAAAAAACAACAAGCTGCCCTTTTCTTTTTTAAACTGTGCACCGGAAACTGAGGAAAATGGACATTTCAGCTTTGTTTCAGGAGAAATAATAGTTTCAAGTAGAACCATTCTTACCATAATCTGAGTAAGTGTCTCTTTTTCCTGCTCCAGTCTTTGCGTGACGTGACGATGAAAACTGTCGAGCTGCAGAGAGGTAAAGGGCGCTCGGTCGTAACCCTCCATCTCCAGATAGGTTGAAACGGAGCGCACCTTGGAGACAAAGTGGACTTGAGTTAAACACATTTGAGATTTTATTTAGTGTATAAAGAATAACACTGACTTGTTTCAAAGATGCTACAAAAACAAAGCAAATACTCCAAAGGCAGGCAACAAGTGTACTTTCAGTCTGCTTTCTGTTTTCACCTGAGCGTCACGATTTTTGATGGTCTGAGTTTGGCGATCAGCTTCCAACTGGAGACGTCCTGAGAAAAAAGTAAGATGTTCAACTTGTGATTACAAAAATAACATTTCTTGTTTTGTTTTTTTTTCCTTTATTTTTAAAAAAAAGGCAACCTCCACGGGTAAAACAGTTGATGGTCAAATCCCCAGTGATGATTCAATACAGATTTCATCTTTATACCTTGTTCTACCAGGAGATCTGCTTTGACTCTGTTGAGTCTCTGACACTCTCGGCCAGCCTTCTCCAGCTCCTTCTGGCAGTCTGTCAGCCTCCGCTCCTTTTCTCTCACCGTCCTCTGGTGGTTCTGGTAAACCTCCTGGAGCTCCTCATCTGAACCCTGGAACACCTGTCAAACACACACACAGCCGAGTAGCTTAGAATGGCTTTTATTAACTTTAATATTCTTTAAACACAGAAGTTCTGGGATAGTCCTATCTAAATCTTCGTTTTTCTGTTATCTGAAGGCAAGGCAAGTTTATTTGTGTATCAGATTTCATGTACAAGACAATTCAAGTGTTTTACATAAAGGGATTAAAAAAAAAAAAAAAAAAAAAAGCATTCTAAAGTAAAATTGTTTCAAACCAGAAATGAAAGACAGACATGAGTTAAAAAGAATAAAACAAATGATATAAAAGGTTACAGTGCATTATGGTGGATTACTGAACTGCAGCAGTAAATACAAAGGTTTTTTTTAATCTTCACTTAAAGCAATTGAGTTTCAGCAGCCCTGATGCATTCTGGGAGTTTCTTCCACAAGTGAGGAGCATAAAAGGTGAACACCGCCTCACCGTGTTTGTTTTTAAATCTGGGTACAGAAAGTAGGCGTGACCCTGACGATCTGAGGGTTCTGGTTGGTTTATAACGGACCAGGAGATCAGAGATGTATTTTGGCCTGAGACCGTTCAGAGTTTTATGAACCAACAGCAGAATTTTAAAATCTATTCTGGGACAGACGGGAAGCCAGTCTAAAGACCTAAGAACTGCAGTTATATGGTTCGGTTTCTTGGTCTTGGTGAGAAGTCTGGCAGCAGCATTCTGAACTAATGGCAGCTAGATTTAATGGATTTTTTTAGCGAGACCCATGAGAACAGCCCGACAGTATTCCAGTCTACTGAAAACAAAAGTTTTTCTAAGTCCTGCTGAGACGTCAGTCCTTTAATCCTGGATAATGGTTGAAATCTCCGGAGATTTCGACCATGCGGCACGCTGCTGCACTTCAAATTTCCCAAGAACTTTAAGTGATTTTTATTTCATATATATTTTTCTTCAATAATTAACACAACAAAAAAGTTTCCCTTTTAAGCTCAATTGAATATTATTCCATTCATTTTAAATTCTTCCACCTATTTTATGAACCTGCCCTTTTCCATTTAGACTTATGGGGCAGGGGTTTGTATCCTAGATTTTGAAAGTAGTTTTGAAAATGTAAACAAATATAGGCAACAACTACATTACCTGTTCCATCGTTTCCTCCAGTTCTTTGTTATCCTCCTCCATTTGTTTCTTCCTGCTTTCTAATGCCTTTATGTCATTGTCTAGTTTCATCACTTTCCCAAGCTTCGTGTCAATATCCATCAGTCGATTCTGAAAGATATTAGGAAAAATGATAAACAGGCGGGATTCCCGATATACCTCTGACATGGCTCAGCTTCCAAAGTTCACCTATGTTCAGTTCGCTGTTCGCCATGTTAGTTCATTTTGCCATTGTAAACACAATTATCCACCATCAACCCACCTCAAGTGGATCGATCTGGCTCTCTATCTGCTGCACATTGTCTTTTGAAGTCATCAACTGAGCCTCCTTTGTGGACAAAGTCTCTCTGATCTGCTGCGCCTTTTCTTTGTTCTGCTTTAGGTAGCGGAGCTCCACCTGACATTCCTTGACCGTCTGACTCCGTTTGAGTCGCAGCTGACGCATCGTTTCCAGGGCTTTGATATACCTGGGGGAAAACGTCACGGTAACAGACTGTGTTGTTCAGGGGGGATTCCTGTACATGCTCTTTGATATTGGTTCAGGTTTGACCTAATTTTATGTAGAGGGGTGTTTCCGTATTCATAAAATCAGACAAATGTAAATGACTTACTTAGTTGCAGCAAAGATGGAGTCAAATTTTTCTTTAAGTGCTTTGCCCTCGCTAAGTGGCCAGTTAGACTCTTCTTGGTGACAGAAGATGACGTGATTCAGCACAGGCTTCGATACACCCAATGAGGAAATCATCTCCCGGTCCATATCACCACATTTGGAGGGCAAGCTTACTTTCTGACCATCTCTGGATAAATGATAAAGAGAGTTACATATGGACAGAGGCACTACATGGCCTCAATATACAATACCTACTATTTGCTTTCTTAACATTAAACAACATTATACTTGGAAAAACTTGAGTGGCTTACTTTATTCTGCTAATAACCTGCTCTAAACTTTTAAAAGAGTAGGTCTTCGCCTTCTGAGTGCAGGACATGGAGCGCTGGACTGTGACTTTCTCTCCATTAATGTCTGTGAATAAGAGGCGAATCTGAGCTCGCACATCCGTCTCATGGGCATCCTGCAATAGCATATGATCATTTTCAGAAATTTAAAGTTGAAAGCATAATCTCAGTGGCTCTTATCTGACAAAGGTTTGAGGCTGAGGCAGAGCCTAGGGCTGATCTTAGATATGTATGGAAAACATTACTTTGCGAAGTAAACATGCAGCACGACTTAAATTTGACTTCTGAGACAAACCGTTGACTGCAATCTGCAAAGGTTGTTGTGAAACTAATAGATGCATCAGTTAAAATAATTAATTTTAATGCAACAGTCAAGTATTTATGTGACTAACCTTTGGATCATGCACAAAAGCAGCTCCTTTAGCTCCAGGGGGAAGTTCTCCTGATGTTGCATACTTAAGGCATTCAATAATAGTCTAGAAAAATAAACCAAATTCCAAAAGAAAAAAAATACAAGAGAGTTGCAGTTATCATTTCAGAATGTTTTATTAAAACTTCCATTCAGTCGTCACCTACAAGATATTAAAGTGCCATTTTAAGTCATTTTAAATACAGACAGTAAAGTTCATGCCTCACAGTTTAAGTGCAAATTGCAGGTTGTGATATTCACAGAGTATATGCATTGAATGTTACTGGAATATGCGTTTCAAGTTCAAAGTATTTCACGACACAAAACTTTTAAAGTTAATATAGACAATGTGAACAGTACTATATTCTCTCAAGGTGTAAATTCTCTCACATTATATTAAGGGACAAATATGTGCATGTCACTACTGCCTTTAACCTGCAAAGTCCACTTTTACTTTGGCTGTTTGGATGTTTCCATACCGTTTTCCCTGCCCCATTAGGTCCAACTAGAACAGTTAGAGGTGTAAAGAAAGAGATGACTTGTTTGTCTTTATCCTCAACCCCAAAGCTCCTCACCCCCAGAATGCTCATCTTGTCTATCTTCGACATTTTTGCTTTCTGAAAGAGAGAAGTTAAAAAACAAACAAAAAAAAAAGCACATGTCAAGTCAGGGCGAGAGTCTATTGCAACTCACTTCCCACACTCACACCAGCCGAAGAGTATGCCGGTAACAGTGAAGGGTTTCTGTTTCCGATCCGCAGACACTTTAATGTTGCCCTATCAGACGATCTGCTCGAGCCTTGTCGAGTATGTAAACAGCAGCACAGGTTTCGTGTAAACTGCATTCGTGGTTACGAGTCTCTGCCGCTCATTGCGCGTTTCAGTCAACTTTTTTCCCAGTTGTGTGGTTCCGTCTGAGGGAAGTCGACCCGAACACAGTCAAAGTGAAACCGTTTTAACTGCGCCGTGAAGATCGTATGGTCATTTTCTAAACTGCCGGAAGCACCGCGAAAACGACCACGCGGCTGCCCTCTCCCAAAGACTGCACGTGTGGATATAATGCTCACATTTTAAACGTGTTTGCACCGTAATTAGGCGTCCGTGAAGAGCTGGAAGCGATGTTTACGTTTGCAACCAACGTGCTAGCTACGGACCCGGTTTGGCTACCACGCTATGTAGCGGCGTTTATTCGTCAAACAAACTGCTGCTCAATAAGGTGAACCATCACGTTTATTCACTGGCCTGCAGCCCTGCATGTACAGTAGGTCATTTATTCAACTCACCGCGAACTTTTGCTTTAATTCTTCCGCTGCTCAGAGGTTGACTAGAGTTTTCGCGCTGTTGGGGGAAAGTGACGTAGGAAGTAGTTACTTCCGGTGTGGTACAGATTTTTTTTTTTTTAAACATTAGCGATAATTTACTTAACAGACGTATTGTTTATATAAATAAATATGTGTAACAACACCAAATCCATAGAAGAGGCTCTTCATTTACTTGTATTTCTGTCAGTTTCGGCTCCACCTGCGGAGTCCCGTCTCCCCAGGTGATGGTGGAGGAGCCACAGGTGAATGACCGCTGTCTCCTGTCCCACAGAAGTTCGAGTCTTTTCCTTTTTTATGTGCTTTTTAAAACAAAACTACTATAATGTTGCAACAATTTCTCCCTTTGACCATTGCAAATATTCAGATTCACACAGTCTCTTTCGGAGAAAATAAATTGCTTAAGTAGAAATACAAGTAGTTTCACTAAACTCTGCACATGTGGTAGAGGTTTGTTGCAATTATGTCATCTATGCACACATTTGAAACTTTAGATAATAAGGATCTCTCTGCACTGAGTATCAAAATGCATATTGTTAAAGTTTAATTCAGCAATCTGACACTGTTGGTGTTTAGCCTTAACGGATTCAGTTGTACCTGCTTTCCACTTGAGACAAAGCAGACATTTGCAAAGTCCAGGGCTGATCCCGGAGCATGAACATTGGCTGACACTCTCATCTAAAAAAGATCTGCCACAAGAGGACAGTGTTTTCCTGTGAAGAGATTAGAGCTGATCTCATCATTTCCCTCTCCTTTCATTACTTGTAACCCCTTTGTATTGCTACTGCTGTGGCAGTGCTAGACTATTTTTAAGTCACCCCAGGATCTCATCTGTTACGAGAGAAGATTCCTAATCCATAACGCCCCCCCCCCCCTCCTTTTTTAATTATCTAAAACACTAAATCTCAGTCTCTGAACAAAATGCTCAGTTGCCTCAGCAGTTTTTTTTTTTAATTAGTCACTCTTCTGTAAGACCCTTAAATAGCTTTCACCCAGTCAGGTTCAGTGTGCAGGTGCTATTTAATCATTTCCAAACACCATGAACACATTCTTACATTTTGCACTTTGGTGCACTTGTAATGTATTGTGGCCTTGCACAGGTGACAGGAGTGACTTTGGAGCAGATGTCGCTGCTTCTACACCTGATTAGTCCTATCTATGATCCCAGGGATCTGCTGCAGCCTGTCCCTTCTCTGTTTGGTTGAAAGGCAGGGGTGCACTCAAAGTGGAGGTTCATGAATCTCCGAATAATGTATTTCAGATATTGTACTTTCAATGAAGCATCACATTTCCCACAATGATTTTTAACACCAGAGTCAATGGAAACGGATAAAGGCCCTCGAAGGCCCTCAGCACCTCAGAGGGCTCGTCTAACCCATAGCGCCTAACAAGGGTTGAATAACGATCACGGATAACGACTGGCTGTTCCCACACTTTCCTATTTACAGCCCCGCTTGTGATTGCCTGAAGCCACACAACTGTCCTTTTACTGTCATCTCTTTTAGGAACTGCTAAAGTTCCTGGTCAGGGTGCTGGCAACCTGATACAGTGCAGCCACATGTAATCATGGCTTTCTCCAGTGGTGATGCGTGATCCAGGAAAGACGGGCTATTTTATTACATTTTTGTGTGTTTGTATTCAACAGCATCCATAAAAAAACATCCTTTGCCTAAATTGCATGGTGGCAGAAGAAGAATGACAGAGCACTTTTCCTCATGCATAATCCTCTCCTGGCAATGAAAACACATGGAAACACTGATGCTGTGTCTTGCCAAGGCTGGTACCAGGCATCAGGTTTAGTTCTGCATTATGTGTTTTAAAAACAAGCCTTTTCCCCTTCATACAAATGTCCTAAACGCTGTTTTTTTTTTTCTTTAGAAGCTTCAGTATTGATCTTGTGATTCTGCATCATTTTGAGTTGTAGCATGATTAACTGCAACCCCAGCTGTAAAAAGTTTGCAATAAGTTTAAATATCATCATAATTTGATAGAGAATGAGAGCACTCTCCTTCACATTTGTGTACTGATGCAACATTTAAGAGGAAAGACTTGTTTTGCAAAAGCTTAACACTTATAAGACCAAAGAGAGATTGTGCATGTGTTTGTGTGTATGTACGTGCAAGCAAAAAAGGAAGGCGAGAATGAATCCAGTTGGAATAAAGTGATTATTTTTAGCCTGTGTGTGGGACTGAACAAACATCATGTGTCCACAGGGGCCTTCAGGCCTGGTGTTCCCCACCTGCAGCGACCCCCACTAAAACCCAGGAACATCATCTCTCTGATGTCCTCCCAACACTATCCTCCCTGAAAGGCTGCAGCACACTCACTCAAATACACATTCCCACAAACTGCCTCCCGCTTTCAGGCCACTGATTCAGTTTGTCTGCGTTATCAGCCCACTGATTCATTTTGCCTCAATCTGTCCAGCTCATGGCCTTCTTTCTATTTTAATCCAGTCCTGACATGAAAATGCCGTGACCTTGTGTGTGTTGGACCAGTGGAAGTGCGCGTGCACTTTTGTGTGCTATTATGCATGTTGGTGTAAAAAACTAATCCCACGTGCTGAGTGTTACCCTTCCTCTCTAAGTAATGAATGGAACCGGTTTACTTTGCATCTATGGTAAATCACACATTACAAACAGAGAACCAGCTGGTTGTTTCCTGCTTGTTGTCAAAATATGGATTGAGAGCGAGCAATAACAGAGTAGTAGAAAATACGTGGAAAAGAGACAGTGTATAAAGAAGAAAGGTGGATTTGTTTCAGTAGGTTTAGATACAGCGATATGAAATAACAGCTGCT
Organism: Xenentodon cancila; assembly: GCA_014839995.1. NCBI lineage: Eukaryota > Metazoa > Chordata > Actinopteri > Beloniformes > Belonidae > Xenentodon > Xenentodon cancila. Next base: position 11,205,283 of record CM026213.1, read on the forward strand.
ATATTTTTCCTCTGAATAAAATAATTAGGTGTTTTGGACTGTCAGCCCACAGAAGTCAACAGAACAGAAAATCAGGGCCGACTGACAGTCTTCCCTTTCAGTGAACTGTCTGCTCTTTGAGGTCTTCTGAAGTCCTCCCAAAACAAAGAAAATGCATAGTCAATATTTCACAAAATCCCAAGGGACTGTTAAGACATCTTTAATGCAGTTTGCTCACAGAAAAGCGGAGTGAGAAAAACCGACAGCTTAATTGATTTGATGCATAATTACGTTCTCAGTCCATGGGCTATATGTATACATTTCAAAACACTGAAATAAGTAACAGATTTTTGAATTTACAGATATTTCATTATAATGATGTTGATGTCGATGATGATTATTATTGTTTACAATCAACAGGTTAAGAGATGAAAAAATAGATAAAGATCTGAAAAGCATAGTGTTCCCATTACTTGATCCATCTAGTGATCTAGTGATAGTAATCTTACTTTTCTTTTTATTTTATTTTTCTTAACACACAGCTCAAATCACTTCCAACACATTGCAGACATTGGCTACATTTTTGAGTCAATATACTGCACATTGGGGAAGAAATCAATTTACAGTAAAATGTAATGCCTTCGTGAGAAGCTGGTTCTGTGACTTCAGTCTGCCAACAAGACCCTTTTGGTTGCTTGACTTCACATTTTCAGTGTAGGGAGAGGAATGTCTTATGGCATTCTTTCATTCTTTTTGTGATTAAAGTCCTGCTGTTTCTAGCAGAGCACCACTCACACACTCAGAATTTGTCAAAGTGAGTTTGAGTCCCAGCTGAAGAGGCCGTCTCACCCCTAAAAAGTACCTCGCAGGTTTCAGGTGATGAGGAAAAACAAAAGGAAAATGAAAAAAAAAAACAGCTTTATAAGTTCCTTGGTGATTATAAAGATGTAAAGAGTGCAGATAGCCGAATTATCTGTTTTACATTTCTCAATATTAGGACTTCATAATACGTAAAAAGGAACTAAACTTATTTTCAACCTCAATTTTCCTACACCTGTTTTATCCTATTGAGGGTTCGTAGAGGGCTGGAGCATGTCCGTGCAGACATCGGATGATAGACGGGACAAGTCACCATCACAGAACAACAAGGAGAACCACCCCCACTCACATGCACACTCCCATGAAAACTATCTTTATTTACTGGTATGAAACACTCTTTCATTAAGAGCTTTTAGTATAAGACATTCCATTTAAGCGCCACGATGCAGCTCTTCCTCCTTTGTACACTTTTTGGGCCTAGTTTTAGTCCTATTAGCTAACATGGAAGGAAATATACCTCTGGCACAGCAAGACCTTTTCATAGCTACTTTTAGAGTGTCCTTCTATATGGCTATATGGGCTATATAAGGGCTATATGTATACATTTCAAAACACTGAAATAAGTAACAGATTTTTTAATTTACAGATATTTCATTATAATGATGTTGATGTCGATGATGATTATTATTGTTTACAATCAACAGGTTAAGAGATGAAAAAATAGATAAAGATCTGAAAAGCATAGTTTTCCCATTACTTGATCCATCTAGTGATCTAGTGATAGTAATCTTACTTTTCTTTTTATTTTATTTTTCTTAACACACAGCTCACATCACTTCCAACACATTGCAGACATTGGCTACATTTTTGAGTCAATATACTGCACATTGGGGAAGAAATCAATTTACAGTAAAATGTAATGCCTTCGTGAGAAGCTGGTTTTGTGACTTCAGTCTGCCAACGAGACCCTTTTGGTTGCTTGACTTCACATTTTCAGTGTAGGGAGAGGAATGTCTTATGGCATTCTTTCATTCTTTTTGTGATTAAAGTCCTGCTGTTTCTAGCAGAGCACCACTCACACACTCAGAATTTGTCAAAGTGAGTTTGAGTCCCAGCTGAAGAGGCCGTCTCACCCCTAAAAAGTACCTCGCAGGTTTCAGGTGATGAGGAAAAACAAAAGGAAAATGAAAAAAAAAAACAGCTTTATAAGTTCCTTGGTGATTATAAAGATGTAAAGAGTGCAGATAGCCGAATTATCTGTTTTACATTTCTCAATATTAGGACTTCATAATACGTAAAAAGGAACTAAACTTATTTTCAACCTCAATTTTCCTACACCTGTTTTATCCTATTGAGGGTTCGTAGAGGGCTGGAGCATGTCCGTGCAGACATCGGATGATAGACGGGACAAGTCACCATCACAGAACAACAAGGAGAACCACCCCCACTCACATGCACACTCCCATGAAAACTATCTTTATTTACTGGTATGAAACACTCTTTCATTAAGAGCTTTTAGTATAAGACATTCCATTTAAGCGCCACGATGCAGCTCTTCCTCCTTTGTACACTTTTTGGGCCTAGTTTTAGTCCTATTAGCTAACATGGAAGGAAATATACCTCTGGCACAGCAAGACCTTTTCATAGCTACTTTTAGAGTGTCCTTCAATGAAGACTACACACTTTAAGTTCATGCATGGTTACACGTGTATTCATTTAGTTTGTTTCAAAAAGGCAGCAAAGGACGTGGCTGATGACAGGATTAAATCTAATGTAGGATACCAACAGCATACATCCTAACAGTAAAACAAAGCTAATAAAATGGTAATAATAATTTTGATATCTTAAGCAAAAGTTAAGCCTTTTCGCCTCCTTTTGTTCATGCAATAAAGTCAAATGTGACTTTGAAAATGTAATTTCAGCACTTCTTCTGTTTTTTTTTTTAAATTTACTGTAAATAACTACGCTACTTAAAGCAATGACTCATACAGGAGTGTCAAAGAGTTGGTATTCAAAACAATCACGGTGGCTGCAGAATTGCTAATAACACCCTGGATCGACAAGTTTTTACAACAAAACCAACAGCAGTCATTCACTGTTGATTTTTCTTTGCTGCATGCCAAAAACATGCCTTTTGTTGATAGTAGTCTGCTTCACTTGCCTAGCTCTACTCCTTCATCCAGAGCAACACTCCCTCTGGACAGCTACGCTCAGCCAGTGAAAGACGCTTGGTGCTTCCACCACAACGTGGCGTAAAAACAGCAGCCAGACTCTTTTCCTCTGTTGTTCCCAGATGGTGGAGTGACCCACCAAACTCTGTCCGATCCGCAGGCTGTCTGAATTCAATAACCTGAAGGCAGGAGTAATGGATTTGGAGTATCGATTATCTCTCCTCAGAGGCTCCATCATGGGTTGAGGGCAACACTGTAAACTCACCAGACAGAACTTGATCAGGTTTACTAATAATGTTCTTAGTCCTCTCAATTACCTGATTCCCCCAGAGGGAACACGTCTCTTTGTTTGGCTCCAGTAATCTTGGAGCAAACCGTTACAATGCAAGTTATTTTTGTCCTTACCGGATAATCTATTGAACCAAGAGATTAAAAAAAAAAAAGGTAAAAAACTATTTATAAAAGCAACAGTACAAGTTAAAATCCTCTTACTGACATTAAACGCTTGCACATCAGATAGATTTTCTGCTGTCATTGTCACTGAGCTAACAACAAACTTCAGTTTACAATCGTACACAATTCCAAGAGATTTAAAAAAAATGCTAATAGCAGGCAACAAAGGCAAACAAATAAATCAAATACATTTTTTTGTATTTGACCCATGTTTTCAATATGTTTATATACATGTTAAGCAAACTGGGAAGATTCAACATTTCTGTCTGCAAAAGGTAATTTTTAAAGCTACATAATCTCAGTGTCAACAAAGTTTTAAATCCACTGCTTTTGAATTTGGGCTGCATTTTGTTAAATAAATAGTGATAAGGTGTTATGTTGCCGTTTGCCTCAGGTTATATGCATCTACATATTTTAAGGACCCTGGTATTTTTCATGCCCTGATACATGGCTGGCTCGGACCGGCTAAACCACTTGCAGCAGATTTTGGTTTAAATCCAGATCCCCTGGATCTCTTTCATTCAATGACAGCAGCCAGGTATCTAGTTTACATAATTATTGATAGTAAGGAATCAACCACTCATGCTAATAGGCCGGTAGTTGCATCCAAATGTACTGAAAAACAAAACAAAACAAAAATGACTGACTGACTAGAATTCTTCTAAGCCTATTCAAAATAGGTTAAAATGGTCTTACCATTTTCTGTTTTTTTTCTTATGTAAAAAGGATTTTTTGTTTTACAGTCCAACTTACTTAACTCACTTTCTATCTATGTTTCCTTCCTATGCCTCCATTGTAGACTGCCAAATATAGACAAAAATGCTCAATAAAGTATAAAAAAAAAGGAAAAACTTACAAAAATACATTTTGTTGTATTTGATTTGCTTTTATCTTCCACACAGCCTGTAGTAACATTAATCACTGTGACAAACCCAGATCAGTCAGCAGAGTAATCACTAATCACGGTCACATGGTTGCAGTTATTGCGATATGCGTTTTGTGTAAACACACCACTGCGATGAGTGTGGAGGCACAGCTGTGGCAGATGTTTGTGTGATATGCGCTCCGAATGGCACTGACATTTTTATGCACCAGTTCTGTTTTTATTTGACCTGATTCGCGGATGGCATGAAAACAGTTTCTCGCTCTGCTATGTCCTCCATCATCCAATGGAGGACATATCAGGACAGGACCGATAGATGTTCCACACTGAAGCTATAAAAAATATATCTGTGGAGCCACCATGTTCGAGCAAGCAAAATTTGTTCTTCTACTCCTATAAGGTGCTTTCAAACGTGGCCTGATGCCAAAGCTGCTAGCAGCGTAACAGTATCTGTCTTATTTCGTTGTGTAAGATCGTGTCAACAGCTGTTACACTTCAAAAGTAAAGTTTGCCGTTTGGGGAATATGCTTATTTTTATTTCTCAGAGGAAAGCTGGTGAGAGATCCAAACTGAACATGTAAAATATTAAATATTGAGCAATAAAATTGACACAGCTAGGTTGGGACAGTATGAGGTAGATACATGGCTTACCAGGCAATATACAAAAGTACAGATGTTTACGAACACGCACTCTCTAAAACTCTCTAATTAGCTGAGTAGTTGCCGGTCTTTGCAGTTTAAGGGATTACGATGGGAAATTTGGATTTTACATTACAGTAACTAATCCCAGATTAGCAAGCATTCAAGAGGCTTCTTTCACAACCGGGGGTGTACTGTATTCTTAGGTCATGTATTTTGAAAAGCTGTTAATAGGTCATTAAATGTTCATAAAAAGTAAAGCTGCCTCATTTTTAGACTACAATGTTCTTTGTTAAACACATCCATTCATTTTCCATACCCATTAAGACTGTGAAAGACCGGAGCCTATCCCAGCCCCCATCAGGCACGAGGTGGGGTACGCACTATATATCAGGCAGCTTATTTCATGCCATTAACTCACTTTTTATTCAGGTCGCTATTCCGTCTCAGCAATTTGGATGCAGTAGTAAAAAAATTTTGTTTACACAGTCTCAATTTATTCATAAGCTACATCCCAACTCCAAAAAATATAGGACACTCTAAGATGTAAATAAAATGCAATGACTTGGTAATCACTTAAAACCCTTATATAATTCATTTATAAGAGAATATGAAAAACATCAAATGCTGAAAGTGAGGAAAAAAATCAGTGGAAATTTGATGGAAAACATACTTAGGACAGAGTCCTAAGTAAGTCCTACCACTGAAACGCATCCCCCTCCCCATTGTTTTAGGAGAAGTCAAAATGTATGCATCTGGGGATTGAGGAGACCAGTTGTTGGCGTTTTTCAAGAGAAACTTTGTCCCATTCTGTTCTAAAATAAATTAGAAGCTGCTCAACAGTCTCAGATCGCCTCAGATCGATTGATTGTTTTTTCCATTTAATGATGCACTGATTGTTTTTTCAGTTGATGGAAGGTCTAGACTGGCAGCAGGCTCGTTCAGCACCCAGACTCTTCTCTTACACAACTATTTGTACTATTTGTACAAGTATGTGGTTTAGCAATATCTTGCTGAAAGATGCAATGCCTTCCCTGAAAAAGGTGTCATGTGGATTGGAGAATATGTGGCTCTAAAATCTCTCTTTAAATTTCAGCATTTATATTTCCTTTTCAAATCTGGAAGGTACTCACTTATAGGCACTAATGCACCCCAATAACATCAGAGATTCATGCTTTCAAATTTAGCGCTGAAAACAAAGTAGATTGTCTCTCCTCCTCTTTATTTCGATAGAAATGGCTGATTTCCAAAAAGAATGTCAAATTTCAACTTGTTGTCCAAAGGTCAGTGTTTTTACTTTGCTCAAAAATATAGGTCCATGAGCTTTGAAAATCACTACATTCTGTTTTTATTTACATTTTACACAGATCTCCTACATTTTCAAAATTGGGCTGTAATTTAAAAAGACTTTATTGAATACATATTCTGCATCTATAAAGAGATATAACTTTTTGCAATGTGGAATGCCAATTGTATTGTTAAACTGAGTTTTGTAGACATGATAATTATTGGTTATCGTGTGTAAACTCCAATATCCAGTGGTTTTGACAATCTATATATAAAAAAAATACATGCTGCCATGCTATTTCATGTTCTTAGCAAGTCTGTGTCTTTGGAATTGCTGAAATCAACACAGTTGGACATTATTGAAGTCAGCCCAGATAACTAGGTCAACTCAGTCAACTTTTGGGTTTCACACACTTGTAGAGGGACGTCCATCAATATTTAGTGACGATAAATATTAATTTCCATACCAATAGTTAAGAATCTTACAAAATTACAGAGAAACACGTCCCTTTGAGGAAATCTGACAACAACAGAGGAACAAGAAACTGCCTTTTAACAAAAGGAAATCTCCTGCAGTGTCAGACTCAGGCAGGGTGGATGTCAGCCTGCAACACTCCGCCTGCGGACTTGTCTTGTCTTATCAGTGTCATGACCCTACAGGGAAGTTTTATTCTTTATTCCAAAAATCTAAATCTGAGTATATATTGTGTTTTTATCTACATCTTTGAGCAAGAAAATGTAAAACATTAGTTCTTGATCCAAAACTCTTCAAATCACTGTTGTTGGTTGTTAGAAGGCTCCTTCAGCCCCATTATTATGATTATGATTATTATGATTATGATTATTATGATTATTGTGATTATTATGATTATTATGATGATTATGATTATTATGATTATTATGATTATTACGATTATTACGATTATTATGATTATTATGATTATTATGATTATTAATTTTGTAAAGCTTAATGTGATGCCTAATCTTTTTCACAACCTGTTTCACTCTGGAAAAAAAAAATCCTTCTATTTTCTGACATCAAAGACATTGACAAGCATGCTTCCTTTAGAAAAAAGAGTTAAAAGTTTAAATAATGCCTGGTTTACTAATACTTTATCCAATCTGCTTCATGAATGCAACATGGCATTGGCAAAAACATGGAAAGTCTTAGTTATCCTCTAAAACTTTAGCAAACTCTTGAACTCTTGGCTCTAAATCTCTAATAACGCTAAAGGTGACTGGTTGTATGAATGAACATTTTATTGTACATTTTGTGGTTCATTGTTGGAGTCTCACAATAATGCCCTTCAGGAGTCCGCTAGCATCTCCTCTGGTGATCCCTCCATGAGTCACTGCGTTACTGTGACTTGATCCAGTCGAAGCCAGCAGAGGTGGGTGAAGTTTCCAAACTCACTGATATTAGAAAAATGGCAGGACTGGATAATCTCGAGCCGTACTTTATAAAGCCATCAGATGATTTTAATATACAACCTTTGACAGACTGTCTCCTCAGAAAACCTGTAGGTGACGTTATATCTAATTATACAGATTTTGGGCCAAACAAGGATTTCTTTGTACCATTGTATATTTTACAATATGCTCACAATTTATGAAAGTTACGTCTTTCCAAAAAAGTATAGAAAATCATTGTCAAGTAATTATTCACTTTATGTCCAAAACCTACATCGAGTTCAGAAAAATTGTATTTACTCAAATGTATTGAATTGGATTATAATGAATTGGACTGACTCAAATACAGTTGGGCAGTATTTTATTGGACTTATATCAACATTTTGCCATCTCTGAAGTGAAGTGATTTTTTTGGGGGATGGTGCTGAATAATTAAACTGGGTTGCATTAAATCTTGATCAGAGTGCATCTTTGGACTTGCAGATAATGTGATGGTATAAAAGTGACAAATTATGGCTCATTTCAATTTGGCAAATGAGGTCATGCCAGTGATCAAGACAGGTACAACAATGGTTCCCAAAGACATGCAAACTAATTGCTAATGTTGTTATTTATACCTGAAGTTATCAGAAAATATAATTCAAGAAATCTTTAAAAAGGTAGTCAAATTATTCATTAATTTCATTAAAAATGTAAATAAATAAATTATTGTAGAGAGCCTTCTAACATGGTAGTAATTGTAGGCTAAACAACCTAATTTAAACAGTGTAAGTGGATTTATTGGACAGTTGTTAAACTAAAAGTCACTTCTTATGGTATACCGTTGGGACGACTGACAAACCATCTTGGATGACTACATATGTTTAGTTTAACTTAAGTGTATGCAATCAGTATTCCAGTTATGTAAAATGAGACGGTGTCTCCACCACTTCACTACTAATACTAATAATAAAAACGTTGGCAGAAAGATTTGTGGCAGTCAAAGATAGAACAGGTGAAGCAGATGTGAGAACACAAAGCCATGATTTTTTTCTAGACTTGTAATTAAACATAATTAACCCTCCTACTTCTACTCTGAACCGGGTCTGCTATGTCACAATACCAGCAAAACCGAATGGCTCACTAAATGGCATATTTTTGGAGCTGCCTCAAACAAAGTGACAAGGGCTGTTATTCAGCGTTTTTGATTGTGTTGTCATTTTGACAGCCAGACAACTCTGATACATCAGAAGTGGTTATGTAATTTATACTTTATATCTTATATATAAAATGATACATCTTTCTAAAAAATCCTTCATAGAAAGTGAAGGATTCAAGATGAGCCTGTGAATCGTATGGATATAACCATTCATCCATCCATTTTCTATTCCCGCTCTATCCTTCGCAGGGTCACGGGGGTCTGCCGGAGTCTATCCCGGCTCATTACAGGCGAGAGGCAGGGGTCCACCCTTGACAGGTCGCCAGTCCATCACAGGGCCACATACAAAGACAAACAACTCAAAGTGGCAATTTAGAAGCATCAGTCAACCTAGTATGCATGTTTTTGGACTGTGGGAGGAAGCTGGAGTACCCAGAGGGAACCTACGCAAGCAGCAAACCAGTAAAGTAATAAAAGTAATCAAACATGTCTCTTTATTTCACTTTGTTTCATGCTCTATGAAAAACTGTTACCTCACATTACAGATTCTGTACGACTGAAGGATTAAATGAGGGTCTTGTTCTCATTTCACATGCATATATTACTTACCAAATGATAGGGTTTTTAGCTTATGATTCGAGCACAAAGCATATTACATCAAGTTTATCTGATTTGTGTTGTCAGTTGAACTCATGGATGTATAAATTTGTAATGTGGACATCTGGCACGATGAGCCGACATAATGGGATGCTGTCATTTCTTTTGCTTTTGATTTCACATTGTTGGCCTTTTTCAGCAATTTTTGGCCGCATTAATCGGCTGTTTATCTTAATCTCACTCTGCATGCAGGTGCCGACAGCTCCACCGAGCCTTTTTTTTTTTGTGTGTTTGAAGACGACACTCCAGAATGCCAGGGGAGTGACAACGGCACCAGTCTGGCCTTCACAGCAGTGGAGGAAAACAATTGTATAAATGTGTTTCTGAGGGTTGTTTTTATCTTTAGAGCCCAGCTGGATTCACAGCCCTGTGAGTCAATTCAGAGCAGATAAGCAAAAGTATGAGAGTAGTAACTCTTAGGCTATTTTTATAACTTTCAGGATCTGAACTTTCTTACTACATCTTTCTGCTTGTATGCATCATGACGTTAAACAATTAGGAAAGGTATCAAAAAGCAAAAACAGGAAAAGTGCTGATCAAAAATCTGCTGCAACAATAATCAGACGGTACAGAATGAGCCATTTTACCACTAATTGGAGACAAGGTCGTCATTTTTCTACAATTATGGCACAGACTAGCAAAAAATAGCTCTGAAAAACAGACTAAAAAGGGCTTCAGACTTGAAACTCAGGTTAAGAATGAAAATAGAGCTTCGGTGACGGCTCACTGTGAAGCACACTCCATAATGCCAAACCGTTTGGAGAGCATCCAAGAAGAGGAAGAAGAAAAATGAAAAACTTGGCTTGCTTTTCTGCAAAAAACTTCACTTACTTACTATTGCATATGAGAAACACATTTTTTGCTCATGCGAGATCATGACAATTTGTATAGCTCAGAACTAAGTAAGCAGATATGGCTTGAATTGGAATTGAAACTGATATTTTAGTGTAAACAAAATTAATTTGGGCTACTTTAACTTATATAGACCATTAATGTTTTCACTGCCGTTGTTCACTGTACATTTGCTATATATCCTTAATTTTCATGAATGCGCTGAGAAAAGATCGTATTTCTTTATTTAAATCTGTATGATTACAGATGGACTATTAATCTGGTATACTGGGTACTTGTCTGGAGGGCTAGGTCATCATAGACCCCATATGCTTTTATTATTTATTATTTTTATTAAACACTTTCCACACAGTCAGTCTGCCACAGAAGAGGCTCTTTGCCTGCCTACCCAAGAAAATATCTTGTGTTCAATTTGATAGTGATGTGATAAGTCAATAATTAATTTAAGTGTTTCATCTTTAAAATATTAAAATTTGATGCCAGCAACATAATCAAATATAAAAAAAAAAAAAGTTTGGAAAGAGCAATGTTTACCAATCTGGTTGATAATTTTTTCTGTGCTGTTACTTACATAACTCTTCTGAAAATTTAAACTAATACATACAATTTGGACAAGGGTTGGACAAGGGATACAGGGCTCTATGTTCTCTCAAAACCATATGTGTGCTCCTCAATTACTCTGGGTCTGACCCATCTCCTAAAACCAAGCACCGAGAGACCATTAAGTTCTGTTAAGGACTTTGAGTCTCTTTAGCATTTGACTCAAGCTTATATCAGATAAATATAATACACACAGGCTTCCATATGTACATGTGTTTGTCGGTGTCTGTCAGTTTTGTTTCTTGTAAATCTCACATCTAAGTGTGCCTGTTGATGGGTTTGACCTGTGCTTGTTACCAGGCCTGATTTGTTCACATACCAGCTCAGATTACCATATGAAACTGTTATCTCTTTAGAAGAAAATAAAAAAAAATCCCTCACAAAGCCATTTCCAATTCAGCATATTTCCCAAAATAACTACCCAGGTTTTCCTCTTCTCTTCACATCCCTCGCATAGCTGATTACACCCTGTGGATGCTTCTTCTTTTGCCTCCACTTTGGAGACAGCAGTTGTTACATATATGCCTATTTTAATTTGTACAACTAGAAACCACAATGCAAAGTCCCCCTTTGTATATATAAAAAATATTAAGCTTGTTGCACTGCAAACGCTTCAGCAGATTAAAATGTTAAGATGCTTCACTCATCCTTGTGTTTATGTAATTCCTTGTGTCACATCGCCCTGTGCTTGCCTCCTTGATAAGGGCTGTGATGTAGAAGCAAATCTCTGTTTAAACCAAGGGGTCAAATTATGTGTGATGAACTGACTTGGATTTAAAACAGTCTGCTTTTAAGCTGAGCTGCAAAAGGATGAAAAACAGATGTGACGGTAGAAACCCATCTACTGTAGAATCTGTGTGTAATAGTTAGACGAAGAATGAGAAAGACAGGAAAACAGATGAAATGTGGGGAATTTTAATTCATCAGAATCCTGAGACTCCTTAAAATTCATAGAATGCAAATTCCTGAGAAGGGCATGAAATGATCAATTTTCAAACATATACTGGCACCTAGCCATGTGCTCAGGAATACGAAAGACAAAAGGCTTTGTTGTTTTTCTGGAAATGTCTAATCATTAAAGCTCTACTGGCACATGCCATGAAATTAGATGTCTATGAGATCATCTGACTTTCACCCCAACAAAACAATCCGCGCAAGAAAAGCCTGTGTGGGTTGAATAATTAATCAACTATTCAAGATGGTTGATTAATGGTTAAATTAACTCCATAGACATTGTTATAGCTAAAAGAAACAGTGCAGCCAGTTTCAGTTTTCCATCATCACTCTGGGGTTTCACCACATGCAGGCTGTCAAACCTGACATCCAAAATGCATCGGATTGACACAAAACTCTGTGTGAGGTCGATTGTGCTGGGTGCTTTAAATGTATATTTAAAATTGATGTTTTCCAGCATACATGTGTACACATGCTGGGCGGATTTCATTTCACCTACGGCATTGACATAATCTAAACCAGTTGTCTGAAGGAAACGCACCAAAAGCTGACTAACTGTCAGGAGCTATGTCGGAAACAAAAGAAAAAAAACAAAATTCTTTCATGAAAAGCAAAGAACATACATTCGCTGGGAGTCCAGAAAGAGGAAAAAAACGCAGGAATCAAGGAACATAGTGAAGCAAAAAAGTCAGAAAATACAAGAAACACAAGGAAATGACTAGAATGCTTGAGCACAAAGACAATCTGGAGAGGCTTTGTTCACATTTAGACTTGTATTTTAAATATCATATTTTTTTGTTGTTTTTTTTTTTTTATCCAAGGAAAAACTCCATCCACGTTCTAGGCACTTCTGTTTGGAACGACATTCATCATCTTCTGATTACAATTATGTTTATTGTCCAGATGTTCTGTTACCATAGTTTCCTTTCTGGTATTTGAGCTTTGAGTACGGACCAATACTGAGTACCAATACGATATCAGTCGGATGTCACGTCAAAGGTCCACATGTCCATTGTAGGGCTGATTGCCTGCACTTTCTTTTAGCTGACATCAGATATGTTCAGTCACAATTTCATACAGTTAAGGGAGAGGAGTTTCAGAGATGTATTTTTATCCCTCAAAACTGTACTGCAACTCAAAGTGTTCAGTTAAATGGTAAAATCTGACATCTTCAACGGTGCTGTTCATCCAGGATAATAAACGCTACAATTTTGTCCATTATTGCTGTGTCTTTTTAGTTTTTTTGGTGAATTTCTCTCTTTTCTGAAAAGCCGACTGCAGCGTTGTCTGCTTTGTTTTTACTGTCCCCTCCTTTGACTTCATAAACTCCTTATGTCCTTGAATACTTGATACTTCATGGAGCCTTGTATGAAGAGCAACCCACCCAAAAATAAGTCCACATTCCCAGCATAACGCTAACCCTAGATAGCTAGCTCATAGCTCATAGAAACAACGTACTTCCCACCGCTTCTCTACCTGCTGACGCAAAACAGGACGTTGCAGGACTGTGTTTTATAATGTCCTGTGCTGGGTTTCAGTACAATAAAGAATAATAGTGATTCTTTTTGTAAAAGCTATGTTGTGTTTTTAGATTTTGCATAGACATGAATATTTGTACCCTTATTTTTGGTGAATCAGTGACTATTTCTGATCTTGCTACTGGAATTGGAAAAACTCAGGTTTATTGTTGCACTTTTTTAAGGGAACAGCTTGTACTGTGCTTTGGAAGAAAACTGGAAACATGTCTGAAAGCCCATGAAGATTATAATATAGTCATGTAGTTTTTTTTTTTTTTTTAAGGCATGCTAATTTCATTTTTGAAGTGTTTGGTTTGGTTTAGGCATTTAATATATTTGTTATGATTTAGGCAGTCAGGTTTATGTGGAATTTTGAAAAAAAAAAAAAAAAAGTTAGTTTCTGCTATCTTTTACATGAAACAATCTCCAGCTGTTTTACAGAAGTGGATTTGTTGTCACACTGCCTGGGGTAGGAAGTGTCATCCTGGCAAACCGAGCAGGCTGCTTTGACAGACAGATGTGACAGGAACACATCTTTACAATCTTCAGTTGTTGTGTAAAATAATGCTGTATTTTGTGAATTGTTTTTTTAAATTTTTTCATTTGATGCTTTGTGAAATATCTTTGTTTTTCTTGTTTTATCATTATACTTTGACATTTAGTGGGTCATAGTGTATTTAATTTTGTGGTGTTTTGCCCCTCAGGGCCACTGTAGTAGGGGACTACAGTGAATAACATCATAACATAATATCAATGAACGTCCTCACAAAGATAGAAATAGGAGGACGTGTGTAGTGCAACATGCTCAAAGATTAACCTTTTGCGTAATTGGTGCTCTGCTTCTTTATTAACCTACTTTAACATATTAAACTGCAGACAGATGGTCCAAATATCGGCCGCAGTGAGTCTTTTATCCCCAGATTTCATTGAATGTGAGGCATGGAAAATTGTTGTTAAAGTGAACTGAAAGGGGAAAAAAAATCCCAAAAAGAAAGGTTCAACAAAAATTAAGACAGCCTTTAAATCCTGCAAAATACATCCATAAAGCCATAAAGACTTTCAAATGCAGTCACCTCTGTCCCAATTATCTTATGTGGTGTAAATAAATACCCCTTGAGCACAGAGGGGAACTCACGCAAAGCAGCAATTAACAGCCCTGTGGCAGTGAGAGGCCTATTTGGTCTCCTGCTGTATAATGAGCGAACTTTGAATGCACTTATTCACAAACACTATAGGTTGATGAGCTTGTGTAGAAATAATTATTTAGTTACATTTGAGTGTAATCAAAGCTGTTGTGCATGTGATTCAGCTGGTGAATCTCAGCAGAGAGACGGCACACTATTCTCCCACCGGGTGTCAGGATGTCTGCTGCAGAAACCTGGAACCTGACGTCAAAGACAATTTAAAAGAGGGCAGAGATCAAGAGTGTGTGTGACAGAGAGGAAGACAGTCTGCACTCTGCAAGCTGAGCCTCTTTCCTTTCTTTTCTTTATTGAAGATTTCAGGAACATCATCGTCACAGATTATTTAATCAAAGCCCTTCACATGCAAAAAATAACGAGGTGCAGTGACGTCATCACAGTCAGATTTACAAATGTATGAACTCTACACAGCAGCTTATTCAACATTTGATTGGCAACATTCAGCGTGTTTTGTTGACTTTTGTTGACTGCACGTCACTGGTGAGGTGTCCTGGTTCTGTAACGGCTGACAGTGCTTGTTTTAAGTTAAACTTTTAAAATGGTCATCCTAACAATTTGTTAGGTCATCCTAAGAAAGAAAAATCAGATTTTAAAGGGGTTGTGAATGACAGTCTTAAAAACATTAAAAAAGAGACTCATGCCATTACCATGTATCATTAAGAATATTCGGTGTGCCATTATTAAATAAATCACTTGTGTGTATAAAATCCGAGAGTATATGTAATTACGCAATCTTATACATTCCTGCTTCATCTGACAACACTCAGTTCATGATTATGCTCTCTTAAACATAAACGGTGCAAAATGTGACTTTGACAGATTATGTAAAGCGAGCAGGGCGCTGATTTACAACGATAAAGGGACTTGATCAAGAAGCAGATAATTTTTGTATAATTAAATTAGTAGACACAAAAATGGCTTTAAGTGGGGCACCATCTGTTCTAGAATAAAATAACTGGCTGCACTACTGGAACAATGAAGGAAGTATACCTCATGTACTACAGTATAATGTTTATTTTCTAGGCAACAAGTGAAAATAATGAAAAAGAACAAAGAGCCATTTAAATACAAGGGAAGCTATGAAAGCATATTTCCATATACATCCTCTGTGTGGTACTGATAATGCAGCTTGGCCTTTCATCCTTCTGGTGGCATTTGTCTATTACATCAGCACTAATACTAATGCATATGTGTGTGTCTAGAGTATTTAAATATAGTATGGGGCAACATTTGTACATAATATACTAAACTGTCTTTAAACTGTACCTTGCAAATTTGCATCCTAAACAATCTTGAATATTTGTCATTTCAATGTTTGTTTGCAAACCTGCTAGAGGTAATATTTCGACTGGAGTGTGTTTGAGCTGAAAAATGAAAGGATACTCAGTGTTGCCTAACCCTAACCAAATAGTAGTGGTGTTGTGATGTCATCCATCCATCCATCCATCCATCCATCCATCCATCCATCCATCCATCCATCCATCCATCCATCCATCCATCCATCCATCCATCCATCCATCCATCCATCCATCCATCCATCCATCCATCCATCCATCCATCCATCCATCCATCCATCCATCCATCATACACACTTCTTCCTGTTCCTAAAGAAAGACAATCCCGAATCTCTTCCAGGAAAAGGAAAGGATGTAGCCTGGATTGATCACCACTCCATTGCAGGGCATGTTGTGGTGCCTAAACCAAAACCGTCTTAAAAAAATGATGGATGAAGAAAAACATGGGAAAGCAAAGACTGCTTCTACAGGTTACTGAAGTTCAAAGAAGATGCTGCTCCTAAACTGCTTAAGATGCCCTGGTGCCCTTATGTTAATCCCACTCCCACCCCTAACCTAACAATTTCAAGCATCTAACACAGCCACATATTTTCATTTTTCACTCAGAACCAGTGCTTTCTTTGTTGTTGGTTGTCAAAAACAAAGAAAGGTTTCCTTGGTTCTGGTGCTGAACCAGCCCTGGAGCTGCTTGAGGTTAAAACCATAGAACTTGTAACAGAACAAACCTCCAGTGATGCCCCCCATAGGTTTTCTGAAGCGTGTTTTGAGGCCTCTTTTTCCTTGTACTGCACAGGGCCATTTTGCAAATGGGTGAAACGAACAAGCCTGAGAAGTCAGCTGGAACACGCTCACCTTATTCCTTCAGGATTCCTTCAGCTAGGTATTTCAGCTTAACTGACTTTGCATATGATAACTTGTGATGCTAATTACCAATACTTTATATTCATTCAAATAAAATCTGTACAAAAATTCTCATTTCAAGTGTCGCTGCCAAAACAACAATCAAAACAAGTGCTGCCAGAGCTGAGTACTAGCAGAGGTCCGCTGGGACCCGCGGTCCCTCGGCCTGCCACTTGTTGCAGTCCGGCAGGCCTTAGGAATCTGCGTGCTGATTGACTGCAGGTCCCAGCAGACTTCCACTTGGAATGGTCTTGGAATGGTCCTGAAATGATCCGTTGTGGCTCCTGACTGATCCAGAGCTATGCTCAGAATTAAAACAGTCCTAAGAGCTTAGCAGCGAAGTTGACAAATGGTAGCCAATGGCCGCCAATCAAAAGACCACATCCCACGTAAATTTGCCACTTTAGATTATTTTAACGATATGGTACAAAAAATCTAATGTAAATCTTTTCTAAAACCATTATTTGCATCTAAACCATTTTTAGTGGCTCCCCAAAATAAAATTATGAACCTGTAAATCTAAATGTAAATCTATTCTATTCTATTCTATTCTATTCTATTCTATTCTATTCTATTCTATTCTATTCTATTCTATTCTATTCTATTCCGTTTGCTTTTTGGAGCAGATATAAATGAGCCTGCACGGCTGGTTGTGTGCGCGTGGAAAAGGCAACAAGCGAGACGGCGTGTGCTTGTATGTAACGTGTTCTTGGTTTGAACTTTGTCAGCTGCATGCACACCCCAGCTCAGTGCTACAGGGAAATGTGGGCGTTATGTCTGCCAGGCCTCTTACACTTAGCTTGTCTATCTGCATTACTCACACATACAAACACACTCACAGACACAAATACATGTGCACACAGCTGCAAACACACACGTGCACTCGCAGACACGGGAAAAGTCACAAGAACACATGCGAAGGAACAGAGACCATTGAGGATTTCATCTCACTAAATAGTTAATATTCAAACTGGCCAGGCGTGCCAGGAAGCCAGGGGGATGATAGCCTATAGCTTCTGTAATTCACATCCACCACTCTAGCGCTTTTTAGGCGGGTTTGTGTGCATCACTGACTTAAACACTGTTGGGCCTAAATCACTTGAGAGGACATAACATAGTCTTATTTTAATTTCACTCCCTAACCCATAACCATGTCCTTAACCATGTCTTATATATATTATTACAGCCTTCCTTTTCTGCCCCAAAAGGAGTCTACTTTATGATAGTGTGCATTCCAACAAGATAACTTAACAGCCCTCCAGCATATACGAACAAAAGGAAGTCTTTGCTCTCCCTGTTACAATCGGGTTGATTCCGTTTTTGTTTTTTTTTTTGGTTGTGTTTATTCAGGTGATATTAATTCTTGAGCTCAGTCCATCACATTCCCTTCAACCATCACCGCCTAGAATATTACATCCAGTAGATGGCCTCATTGTGCCTCCTGTGCCTACTGGCAACAAGTTCAAGCCAGGACGTATGGAACCATAATTTCTCTTTATTCAGTTCTGATCTGGAACTACTTAAGGGGAGTTAATGTGGCTTCTGAAAATGAAAAATAAGAGTTAACGAAATTCGATCACAACTTGCTCATTTTTAGTTTTGATTGTATTTCTTCATTGTAAAATCGAAATCATTTCAACAGTTTGACACATTAACAAAGACACTATAAACTACGCGGATTAAACTCTCGGAAAAGTAAATCGTACGCTCTAAAACTGGATTTTCCTGCCTTTACACGTCCAACTATCTTGGATGGAGCGGTAGTGGCAGAGACCGTTGCGCACAGCAGCAGGAAGCAGCTGAGCGGAGAGAGAGGAGCGCGCTTTAAAACGCTCCTGGAGAGATCAGTCACCGCCATCAGAATCCGCCGGCCATTCAGACCGCAGTCACATCGCAGTGTAACCTTACTGAATGTTGCACTGCAAAGGATGACACAGGAAATATAAGAAAAAGGCAAGAAACGACCCAAAACCCGAGGACCGTGGCAACACGGAGAGCGACAGACCGCATGGGAGAGCGCGCAGAGAGGGTGAGCGCCTTCCCCGGCACTTGGTGTCAAGATACAAGTTGGATGGACATTCCTTGGAACCGACTATTACCGCCTGAATGTTTTTTTTTCATTACTTCTGCTAAATTAGCCGTTGATTTGGGATTTACGGTTTAAATATTTTAAGCCAACCCAAGACTTCTCAGCGTTGTCGGAACCGTCCGCATCTATCCAATGAGGCTCGTGCGGTCATTTAATGATAATAATAATAATGATAACAATCTGATGGCGAAATAAAACAAGCTGCAGCTTCTTTTTCAAAGGACGCCAGCGCTGATCAGCCTTCTTGAGACAGTTTAAGAAGCTGAAGAGGACAACTCGAATGTCTTCTGAAGGGTGAGAAGTCCTTGTGTTGTGCGTGCACGTAAAAAGGCACGCAGAGTAACCTAAAAGGAAAACAAAAAACGCACGGGGATTACAGCAACCTATCAGCCTTAAAAGAGCCGCGACAGCCTGCAAAGGTGTTTTTTTTAAATAATGAATCTGACATTTTATATGTTTTCTTCTGCTCTCAAAATGGACTGTTGTGACTTTTTTTTAAAATCGGCGCTCAGGTGGGAATACTGGTTGGAGAGTGTGCCATTCAGCTACTAACAGAGAGCTGCTTTGAAAGTAAAATGAGAAAATAATATTAAAGAGAGCACGTAGCAGCCGGGGTGGGTCCGCATCATTGCAGGGACCAATATCATCACAGGGACACGCCTAGGAGAACATTAAACAAACCAGATAAACGCAGTGCGAAAACCATCAATAGAAGCTATTGATGAGGTGGTATATAAGGCTAATGATTGGACAGACATCTGCTTTCTGAAAAGCTGGCAACTACATTGCGTGGAACTTTTGCTGAAAGCTTGGTAGTTGCAGCATGAAGTAAAGAGAGACAAAGCAATAACTTTTTTTTTTCTTTCAAAAGAAACATTTTTATTGCTGCTTCAGACTATTTTACGTGGACAGAAGTGACTGGAAGAACAAATGCAAACAACTGGTGGAATAATTTCCCCCCTCAGCAAACTACAATATGTTGGCCGTCTGTGCTGCTTCTGCAGGAATCTATAAACATGGCACTGTTTTTTGGTGGGGAGATTTCTGAAGACATTTTTTCCAAATATTTATAGCAGCATTTGTAGAAAGATGATGTTTGTGAAGAGGAGCCTGTGGACGACCCAATCTGCGGGAGAGCTGGTCCCAAGACAATTCAATTGTCCACAGGCGGTGCTTTCTGTGTAGAAGTCTCCCTTACGAAGGCGCAGCAGCTGAAGGCTGGGGATGTGATGGGGTGACAGCCGACATCCCCCTTACCCACCCCCTCTCTCACTTTATTAGTGCAGCAATATAAACAATGGATCAGAATTTCTCAACGGTACGAGATGGGAAGCAGCTTACGGCAGAGAGAGACTCGTCTAAACGTGTTTTGACAGGATGCTTCCTCTCCCTGCTCATCTTCACCACGCTGCTAGGCAACACCCTTGTGTGTGTTGCCGTCACCAAGTTCAGACACCTGAGGTCCAAGGTCACCAACTTCTTTGTCATTTCACTGGCCATCTCTGACCTTCTGGTAGCTATTTTGGTAATGCCGTGGAAGGCAGCCACAGAGATCATGGGGTTTTGGCCATTTGGAGCATTCTGCAACGTCTGGGTTGCATTTGACATCATGTGTTCCACTGCCTCCATCTTGAACCTGTGTGTGATTAGTGTTGATCGTTACTGGGCTATCTCGAGCCCATTTCGCTATGAACGCAAAATGACCCCTAAAGTGGCCTGTCTGATGATCAGCGTAGCGTGGACCCTGTCCGTACTCATCTCCTTCATTCCTGTTCAGCTTAACTGGCATAAAGCTCAGACGACCAGCTATGCAGACCTAAATGGGACTTACCCAGGTGATCTGCCCCCTGACAACTGTGACTCAAGCCTTAACAGGACCTATGCCATCTCATCCTCCCTCATCAGCTTTTACATCCCTGTGGCAATTATGATCGTCACCTACACCCGGATTTACCGTATTGCCCAGAAACAGATACGGAGAATATCTGCCCTGGAGCGGGCAGCGGAGAGTGCCAAAAACCGTCACAGCAGCATGGGGAACAGTTCCAACATGGAAAGTGAGAGCTCTTTTAAAATGTCATTCAAACGAGAAACGAAAGTGTTAAAGACACTCTCTGTCATCATGGGTGTGTTTGTGTGTTGCTGGTTGCCCTTCTTCATCCTGAACTGCATGGTTCCGTTCTGTGAACCGAACTTGCCAGATGGATCCACGAACTTCCCCTGCATCAGCTCCACCACGTTTGATGTGTTCGTGTGGTTTGGCTGGGCGAACTCCTCACTCAACCCCATCATCTATGCCTTTAACGCAGACTTCCGTAAGGCCTTTTCCATCCTCCTGGGATGCCACCGGCTCTGCCCAGGAAGCAATGCCATTGAGATCGTCAGCATTAACAATAACATGGGTGCCCCTACCTCGAACCCCACATGTCAGTATCAGCCCAATAGTCACATCCCAAAGGAGGGCAGTAATTCAGCCAGCTATGTAATTCCCCACAGCATCTTGTGTCAAGAGGAGGAATTACATAAGAAAGACGGATGCAGCGGGGGGATTGAGGTGGGGATGGTGAGCAACACCCTAGAGAAACCCTCCCCAGCCATCTCTGGGAATTTAGACAGCGATACTGAGGTCACTTTGGAAAAGATCAACCCCATAACACAGAATGGGCAGCATAAAGCTGTGTCATGTTAAGAAAATATAGGCAAAGATGGATCAAAACACCTGTCCTGAGGCATGTATGTATACACATCAGGAATAAAAGCTTTCACAGAAAAACAGCTGAAGAGAACATGCCTGATGGGAAACCAGAGACAGGATGATCAGGCTGTCAATAAACATCCACATGGAAAAACCTACAGAATGTTTTAAAGTAAAGGCACTTTATCCTGGATATAACTATCTGCAAAATACTTTCAGCATTTATTGATGAAATAGATACATTTGATGATAAATGTTGACAATATGTATATTAAAAGCAGACCACCAGTGCATATGTATACATTTTTTTTTTAAATTTGCAAAGATGTATACATCTGCCCGTGTATACTGTACAGTATTGTTACTACCCTGGAAGGACTTCAACACAGTATATACAGTGGAGGAAAATGTAGTATTAGGGAAATATCATGTAGGTGCAGTAGGTGCTTTGTATGTGTTCCATGAAAAAGTACAATATGGGTAAATCAGTGCAGTAAAATTAGTTGCTTATTGTAGATGTTTCTCTTGAAGACTCTTATGACAGTTTTATTGCAAATTAAAAAGCACCTTCATTGCAGTGGTAATTGGTTTTACTTAAAATGAAAAGCCAAAGCAACAATGTTCTGAGTCAAACCGAAGGAAGAAGTGAGAAGCAAATGCAGCCTGAAGCAGTTTGTGTATAAAGATTTCATTTTTATGCTCTTCCTTTGTAAAACTGCTGTATCAATGGGGATGCAGTTGGATTTTTATGAAAGGACCAGCTGCTCTGTTGGTGTAAGAGAAGACGGAAAAATAGAGAAAGTCGCTGCTATGATCTTCTTTCTGTTGCCTGTGTCCTGTTTCTGATCGATCGTCAGTCAGCTGGGACTGAACATAATGTCTCACCTAAACTTTCCTCCATTTCCTCTCTTTATTGGCTGAATCCCCCCCCCCTGCTGTCCAGTCTCTTCTACTTCTCTTCCTCCCCTGTCCTCACCCTGCTAATCTCCCTCTCTTCATTGATACCCTCCATCATCCCTACAGTTCTCTCTGTCAGCAGGTTTATTTGCACCTGTACTGTCCCATCCCTTAATATTCGTCTCTTTCTCCGCCACCCACACCATCCTATTTGGCGGCCCTTCAGTTTAAGCCCTTCCTTCTTGACCACTTAAAGTTGCACTGATGGTAAATGCATTAAGAGAAAAAAAACAAAACGAATGTAAATGTGCACATTAATACTCGTGCACCTGTACAGAGGAGGAGAAGCTGCAGATTTACTAAATCTAAATACAAGTGACAGTGACCTTTTGCAGACTTGCAGATATCCGACTTTGTAAATTGGTCACGCTGAGAGACATACTGTGCTGTGGTGGCGATGGTGGAGCATGCGGTGTAACGCTTTCTCTGTTTTGAAGAAGTAAAGTTACAGAGAAAACACCCAAAAAGGTATCAGACAGCTTTTCTGCCTTTGCGCAGCTGCATTTTAAAAAATAATTACAAATATTTAAATCCCATGGGTTGGGGTTATTCTGTGTGATATAGTCGTAAAAAAGGAGAATATTAAGTCTCATGCTGCTACTG
Organism: Xenentodon cancila; assembly: GCA_014839995.1. NCBI lineage: Eukaryota > Metazoa > Chordata > Actinopteri > Beloniformes > Belonidae > Xenentodon > Xenentodon cancila. The sequence continues at coordinate 11,228,383 of CM026213.1, forward strand.
ATTTCGTGCTACATGTTTGCTTCTAAAATATTGCTTTAGGAAGTAAATATTAACATAAGAATAAGAACACTACAGGGGAAAGTGGAGGACGTAGTCTTATCTGTTACCACTACTGAAATAATATAAAACACAGAATCATATTCACTTTTACAGAAATCGAATTCAACTGACATGCGATGTGTGGCGCACACATGACTATTATAGTCAGACATAATTAGCTCTCAAGTCAAAATCTATATGCCGACTATTTCCTTTCTATTTCGTGTTGCCGGGTAAAGAATGCGTCGTGTTACTGTATGCTGAGCATCCAGCACATACTGTTTGTGTCCATGAAGGCGTGAAACTGTTGGACATCGGAGGAAGGAAGAGCAGATCCAATAGAAAGCAATTGGTCTTGAATGAAGCGTTTGATTTTTCTGCACTGGAAAATCCAATGCTATCTCGATGGCAGCAAAGCAGGGGAAAGCTTTTAGTTCAATACGTGGCTTGGCTTGTGCACCAAAAGCACCTCACTGTCCTCTTTGTCTCCCTGCAGCCTCCCACTTGCTGCTCCATCAGTTTGGGATTTGATGTCTGCAAAGTGCAATTTGGATTAACACCCTTTGGTTATAATTTAATTTCATCTTACAAGTGCTAAAGCTACAACAAGTGCCACATACTGTAACTTCCCCCTTTACCCTCTGCTCCTTGTTCCTGCTCCAGGATCAGTCATATCAGCTCAACAGCCCTCTCTTCTAGCTCTGCACCAGTTCTTGTACATTTACTCCATAATTATTTCCAAACACATGCCAGCTCCAACATGCGATAATACATGAAGTGTGGATAATCGGGATTGGACGTGAAAGGAAAACGCCTTGAGGAGGACTGCCCCTCCCCCCACATCCCTAGTCCTTCTTCCTCCTTTATCTCTTACTCTTTTCTCTTGGCTGCCTCTGTCGACTTGATGAGCATCCCCAATGTTAACACAGATTGAATTTATTATTAACAGACACAGGCTGTTTTTAAAAAAAAATTTATTGTATTTTTAATTCAAGACAAAGCACTGAATTAAAGCCCAGCTTGCCCATTTAAATATTATTGCATTGTCAATATATTTGCCAAAATTCTTATTTCTGGCTGAATGTGACTGTACTGTAGCATATGCTGTGATTTAACCAGTGTTTAATAAGCTGAATTTTTTTTTTTTTTTTTTTTGGGTTTGGGGGGGGGGGGGGGGGGGGGGGGGGGGTAACGCACGTACCGGCATTGAGATTAGTCTGCCATTTCTTGTGACTACTTTGCCATTCACAAGCTTGCCATGTGTTTTTCATACAGATGTATTCAATGTTTGTATACAATTACTGAAACCTCCAGCTGAAAGTTGAAGCAACGCTGTATTATGCCTCTTGCCGCCAATCTAAGCCCGCTCCCTCTCCAAGCCTTCATTTTGTCAACTCAGTGAGTCATTCATGCAGCTGCCACTGCTTTGATTTTGGAGAAGGGCGATGTCAGGCACAAGTCCCAGGAGCAAAATGTTTTGTTTGATGTGGAGCCTGTCCTCAAGGCTGTCCTACAAGTTCCCCCGGGGAGCTCTGGTGACAATACATGGTCTCTCGATCAGTGAAGTAACATGACGTATGGCAACTTAAGCAAATCTGACAGTGCAGAATCCCTCTGCCCTACCCTCCGCCTCCTCCTCGGATGAGTAGCCGGCAGATGTAGATCTGAGCAACACTCCTAGGCGCTGGGAATGTGGAGCCGTTTTAATAATGATGTTTCACCTCATTTTACTGTCTAGAGTATCGACAGAGTCCCTACCTCAATTCAGTTTCACAAAACAATAATAATAATAAAAAAAAAAAAACAGTATCAATGGCAGTATTAAATGTTTGGGACTGCAGATATGGAGTGTTGTACAATGATGTTCAAAATGTAGTTGTGACAAACACAAGTGCTTTCTATCTTTCAGAATCTGTAATGTGTGTAGCAGACTTACATGCTGTATGTTTTCTCCAGTGTGGGATTAAAATCTACAGTAAAATGCTAAAGTTACTGGCTATTTATATATATTATTCTCTTTATATGTTTCTGGTGTTGATCCACGAAAGTGATGTCAAACATTATAACCCTCTGAGTTATTTAGTTTACAGTTTGTACAAAAACAAAATGTGTCCTTCTTGTAAAATAAACATGTATGTATCTTTTATTGTTTTTATTTCCGCCCCCCCCCCCCCCCCCCCCCCTATGTGTCTTTGGTGCTTGTGTTCACTTACGAGAGGTGTTTAAATGTGAGGGGGTAGTGTACCTTTGACTCTCAGTGGCTATTGGGAGATCATGCCACTGCAGAGGATCAATGCAGATTGATTTTGAACATTGGTGCATATTTTTTTCCAGCTTCCTGGGCATAGTGTCCTCACTTTGTTCCTGCCTTTGCCGCGCATTTACATAACCTGACGGCCACTTGACAGTTGAAGCATCCTCTTCCTCTACTTCTACGCCTTCTCCTGCCTCATTTGGGAGAACAAATATGGGTGCGAACATATGCAAAGTGGCATTCAGTACAAATACAGTGAAAAAGTGGGATTTAAAAAAAAAAAATCTCCTGTGGTAGTAGAAACTTTTTTTAATTTATCCCTAAACAAATGAAGGTTAAACAGATTTCCACCTCCACTGGATTGGTAATGTACAATCTATATCTGATTGGCCTAACTTTTTGCTTTTGCGCTTCACATTAGGAGCAACGAGCAATAAAATCTTCTTACCCTGCTTGGTTGAAAATTGTTTCCTCAGCATTTAACCGGATGACGGGGTAAGATGTTATAAAAACACCACGGCTCCCAAGTTAAACCGTGATGGAATTATTCTTTAAAGCAATGCTTTGTTTATCCGGTGAACTGAGAGACGTGTCATTACTTTGACAGCACAAAAACCAACTCACATTGTCAAGGCCAGCCTCATTAGTTAGTTTGTTTTCATAAGTCAATTTTCAGCAAATTATTATTTATTATGACTTTTGTCAGTTTTAAATTATTTTAGTGACCATTGCGGTGGGTTTTCCTTTCTTGAATCGAAGGGTACCAACAAAATTGTGAGTATATGTGGATATAATTTATCAGACTTGAAAGTTTAAGTCGCGCCCCACTGCTTTATTCTCAGCTGCTAAACAGCCTTTGCAGCGTTTGTTCAGAAAATCCATTTATTTCCACAGTGGCTGAATTTTAATATAGGTTCTTTCAGCTGCTGCGTTCTGAACCCTTGAACTCTTGAGGATTTACATACCAGTCTGAATTTTGCACAAAGTTCTCATACACAGTTATAATAACTGATCTTCTCTGCTCGCGCGGGCTGGAGACTCACACTGCATTTACACAATTCTGTGAGTTGTCAGTCACTTTGTTCACAAGACATTTCAAAAGACGTTTCCTGAAATAGTGTTCTGAGAGCGGTGTGGGAACATTTATGTTGAGACTCAGCAGACCCATGGGATACTCGTGGAACAACCAAAACTTTCAAACGGCAAGATAACTCTTGTGCCGAAAGCAATAAAACCCGACGGTCCGTGGCATTATTGGTTACCTGTCATCCCTTTAGCTACTCAGCACTTTTGGTGAACTTGACTTTTTAAGGTCTAAATAACGACTCAACAGAGTTTAAACATTTTTATTTTGAAGACAGTATGGCTTGTTGTGCTGTTAACAGACTTCTGTGAACGGCTCTCGTCAGCATGGAGAGGTGCACAGGTGAAGCTTAGTTAAGCAGCGGGAAGCAGGGTTAATTCAAGGACCGTCGGCTCACTGGCCTCAAGCTTGTCGGCTGTTACCTCTTGCAGCAGAGGTAACAGAGTTCTCGGGTGGAGAACTGGACTATGCTCCACTGGGACCTGCAGCAAATTATCTTAGAGTGAATCAAGGAGCTCTTATTCACTTTATCATGTAGTCTAAAAGGTTCCTGGTTTGATTCTGGACTAACAATGTTGCTCAGGGAAAATGTATAGAATTAGAAGTGTACATTTTTTGTTTAGAAAATGTATTGGAGTGAATTTGAAAGTTACAGTCATAACCCAAGAAGAGGCTATTACACTAGTCTGGTTATGCATCACAGCATAAGGCAGCGCTGCCTATTATAGAGATTTAAATTTAAAAAAAAAAGAAAAAACTTCCTTCTACATGTCAGCATTTCTGACACACTGGCACTATCTATCAGCCTTTTGTATTGACATATAACCTGATTCAGCCTGAGAGGGAGCAACGGACAGGGATGGGGTCACAGTGGAAATACAGTCAAGGTTAATGATGGACTGCAGGCAGCAAAATGCAACATGGAGTTGTTTGTGTGTGCGCAGGCATATGTGTGAGTGTGTGCATGCATGCATAGTTGCTGTAATGTGCTTATGTAACAGCACCATCACTCATTCAGCTCCCTTGCTCAGTTGAAAATGATCAGAAGCAGGAGGCAGCATCCTTCCTGGCAGCCAGAGCTGCGCATCTTCCAAGATATGTTCGATGGAGACGGAGTAAAAACAGCGAACAATCTAAACTGATGCATTTATACTTAAATATATTTAGGTTGTATATAGAAACATTTGAAAAAGCACGAGGTTTTGAATGTCTAAAATGCCTTCATCAATCAAAGCCTGTTTTTCTTCATATTACAATATAAGCTGCCTCAGATGAACACAAGGCAAGAAGTTGTGTAAGAGGGCGCAACACTGTTGGCAGCGTGGTCATACGGGGAGGAGCGGCCAGGGGGTTAGCAGCAGATTAAGCACAATCTTTCTATTTGCCCCATTCCCTTCAACACTATCCTGCTCATATAAATTTGTTCCAGCATTTAAGGTAGTCTACGTCTCGTTACTGTTCGCAGGATGCTGGCTTTTAGTTCCTAGTAAACACGGATTTGGGGCTTGCATACATAGATATACTTCAGTCGTTGACTGTTTAATATATGTTCATACACGCTGCGTTTAATGTCAAGAAAGAAATGAAATTTCTAACTACTCTCACACACACAAACATGCAGTATATATAAAAACACTATTAATGAGTAACTCAGGTAAGATTCAATAGCCAGACTTCTTGGTTCTGTTATCATGACAAGGCCATAACTTACTATATTGCGCACCTTGATTATTATATGCAAAGTAGATATAAAATTTTTTCACACGTTTTAATTGTTTTAAATTTGCATTTTTACGTTAATATGTGCACTTGAGTAAAATGTATTTACACAGCAAGTGCAGCATATCACACTGATGGAAGCGTGGCTCCGTGACAGTATTTAATAACACGGGATCTATCAGATTACGCTGAAAAGCAGATTACATGTAAAAATTAACACATCAGAATCAGAATCACAAAGTGCTGCAGAAATCAGGGTTGTTAGACTATATATATCCTTCAGAGAGCCACATAAGACACCTCTAATCTCTTCGATTACGTTAAAGATATACAACATTGTCTTAAGGCTGTCTACCACACACTCATTACAGGAGCTGGGTCTTATTTTATTCATGTTATTTTTCTTCTCTTTTAATTTAATTTTGTTGAGAATCCATTTAAAGGAACAAATCTTTGAACTTCACCTGCACCTCTGTTGTCTTTAGTGTTGCCAAACAAAATCTCAGAGGTGTATTTTAAGAGCTGATTCAATCATTGCTCAAGTGCTTGGCTGAGTGCTGGACTGTGGATCCGAACACTAATCATCTGCACGACTTTTAAATCCTCTTTAAAACAAAAGTTAGCAGGATGACGCAACAGTGCTGCTGAAGTTGTCAAACTGGAATATCACATCTTAGAATGACATTGAAATATCTAAATAACTTAGGATGACATTGATCATACTTTAAGGAGCCATCAAATCCTTGTTTTCAGTACTATTGATCCAGGTGAAAGCAATGACTCTGTTTTGAAGCTGTGAATAAAAGAGCGTCTCTGCAGTAACCCCGTCTGTCACTGTTAGTTTGGCTGTCACAAGCTGAAGCCACAGTTCAGGGATCTCTGCCTGTTCCCATCACATTGTACTAGTATTATTTGCTGCAATGACGTTTTTTGATTTCCTTTTGTTCTGATAATATTCTGCCTTCCAAACTCTTCAAAGTTAAGCACTATAAATTTGTTTTAAAATAAGTCTTGTCTGACTGTAATTTCAATGACGTAGCTTGGATTGCAGTTTGTTTTTTATCACCTTTAAGATTTTTTTTCCCCCCTCAGTTTCTGATTTTATTAGTGCGCGGCACAAATTACATTAAGAACATCCATCCATCTATTTTTCCATACCCGTTTTAATCCTTTGCAGGGTCACAGGGGTCTGTTGGAGCCTATCACGGCTTATTACAGGTGAGAGGCAAGTACACCCCTATAGACCACAGGTCTATATTAATAACATAAACAGCAAAAACAAGAATGGTTTGATAAGGACACCAAACAAATCTACAGCCTTGTACGTGACAAAAGAAAGTTACTCGCTCAACATTGATGATGGCCCCTCCTGTATATACATTCATCACCATCACCTTTATATGTGATGTGCCGTTGCGTATAAAGGCAGAATTACTGATAGCGCCATACTGATATTTCAAGCCTCAATACTGCTGTCCTTTTCTCACCGAGCATAACCTTCATCCTCCTCATCTTTTTGCAGCAATTCATCTCCTTTCCTCTTTAAACTGAAACCACTGTGACTCCCTCTCCCATTCTGTGAAGGGTTTTATCTCAGAAAATAAATCATGCCACAAACGGGACCAAAATAGAAATTCTGGGACCTCAGAAAGAAGAATATGGCATCTTCAGCATCAGGCCTTATTGACATAAAATGTTATTGCAATTTGCGGGGAATACTGAAATAAACCAAAATTTTGTTTTATTTGTAACTGATTTGATAGATACAATAAGAACTTAAATTTATTAATGATATAAAAATGGTACGACTAAAATTAATATTCATCTGTGAGAGTACTAGGAAAGACGGACTGCGACTGAAAGCATTGTATAGTTTTAGCCCTTACAGACGATTGGTTTAATTTTTAACAACGATCTGAAAAGGTTTTTTGGTAAAACAAAAAAAACATTTCACTTCCAGGTTTTTTGAATAAATTGTAGATGTGAAGAAAAGCAAAACATTTAAGAGGTTTAAGGTAGTTGTTATGTAGTGAATTACTTTCTGAGCACATGTATGTATGTATGTATGTATGTATGTATGTATGTATGTATGTATGTATGTATGTATGTATGTATGTATGTATGTAAATAAAATTTCAGATCAGTGATGCTTCATGTAACCCCATTCAAAGTGAATAGAGGATGATGTTGGACCCTTGCCTGTGAGAGAAAGTAATACCTTTGCTTATTTAGGTGGTAGTCTGCTCTGCCACTTCTTGCAGATTGCCTCTTTGTTGCATTTCTGATTTGATGTCTGGGTGAACATTGAGGTATCTGTAGTCCATCACATCTGGCTATGACGGAGCCTTGCACATTTACTTTTTTGATATTAAAGACACCATTAGTCTTAGAAAGACTGGAGAAATCAATCAACGTGATTCTCACAGTGCTACCAGTTTTGTTTAAATGAAAGTGGGCTCAAAAGGTTCAAAAGGTAGTGATTCAGCTGTTTGGTATCATGCTGTTCACCACACTGAACATGGACTAGAGAAATCAAAGGAGACAGTTGTCTGAGGAGATCAGACAAAATAAATTATAGACAATCATGGTAAAAGCTGTAAGACAATCTCCAAGCAGCTTGACGTTCGTGTGACTGCGGTGGCAGGTAAGATCAAGGTCAAGCTGTGGATTAAAGCCAACCAATGAAGACAAGAGTACAAATGACATCACTGTTGTTGACCAAATTATTTAAAAAGTATTTAGTACTTTATGAACTATGTTTGAAAATCTATGAATGGAACCACCCACAATGTGTACAAAAGAAGATGCACATTTTGTGGATTTTCAGTCTCAAGTTTTTTGCTGTATGGTTGAATAAACTCCACCTGCATTGACCTCTGACGACTGTGGAATATTTTAGGAGCGAGGGAATTTCACGACTGGATTTGTTGCACAGGTGGCATCCTATTACAGCTCCACGCTGAAATTCACAGATTCTTTCACAAATAGTTGTAAAAACAGTCTGCATGCCGAGGTGATACTTTTTATACACCTGTGGCCATGGAAGTGATTGGAACACATGATTCCGATTATTTGGATGGGTTACCACATACCTTTGGTATTTTAGTGTACATACATACACGCATGCATGCACGCACGCACCTGATGCCAATATACAGTAAGCGGTATTTATTTGGATTAGCAGGAAGAAAAGGTCAGATTTGCAACAAACCAGTAACCATGACAAGAAACAGACTTTCAAAATAAAACAGTATCAAACAAACAAACAAAACCACGACGGCCTGATAACGGGTTAAAAGGACCTGACGTGCGTACTTATCAGCTGCTACTAAAGACTTTCTGATGCAGAGGCTGCTGTACATGTACAGCCAGATACAGACTCCCAATTTTTGCCACTAATCTTTTGTAATATCTACAATAAATAAAGATACAAAACCTTTTTGCCTCCATGTTTAATTGCTTTTTCTTATTTTCTTTTGGCACAGAAAAAGACAAATTGATTAAGAAATACAGAACATTCCCAACATAATGAAAATGGATCACATGCATACACGCAAACAAAACACTGCCCAGGCATTTATTTGTTTGGGCTCATCTCTACTCAGCTTCAGCATAAGGTATTTGTTGTGGGTCTTTCTTTGCTCTCACTTTGCTCTAGAGGTGATGAGCATATGGACACAGCAGGATGCTATTTTATGTGATAAACTTCTAAAAGCACATTCATTTTTATCTGCTTTACATAAAAAAGCAGACAGACGCAGATGGTGTCTATCCGGTGAGCTAATAAACACTATTAAGTAGGTAAAATTCCTAATAATTTTCTAACACTCTGGTGAAGAGCTAAAAGAACGATGGATTTAACGACTATAAGCACCTTCTTACTAACCCATTAACCAAAAAAAAATCCTTAAAGATGACAAATTTTCAGTGTTGCTAATTCAAGACATTCAATCCCTCTTCTCACCACATATAGGGCCAATCACTGCATGTGTGCAGCCCTCTGTTGTATCTTTGAACTGGCATCAGTTCTCATTCTCTATGTCGCTGACTCATGGTGGCACTCACTGCCACCCCGATTACATGCTCAGCCACAGAGCTCAGGATTACTACAAAGCCTCCTGCCGTGTGCTCCGTCAGAATCTCCAGATCTCATATTCGTGTCTGGTGAAGTGCCGTCCAGTTGAAGTAAAGATGAGCCCATGAATTAAATGATGTGTCTTTACATATCTTTGAAGGGGTGTATGAATGCTGTCCTGACCAAAACCGTAGTTAATAAGAGTCATAGAATATAACTTTAATTCTACAGGTATAGGAAAGTAAACATTTAATCTTATGTAGTAGTGGTTAGATGAAGGTCAAGCATTACTGTTTTTAGGTTTTAGACGCCGAGAACAAAAATAGTACACAATTTACTATGTTTTAATTTATAGAATTAAAATAATTATTCCATATGTCCTGAAATACAGTTGTCCGCCAGGGCAACATCAGAGAGAGTGGAGGTGAGGCAGTTAAAATGCACTGCATCATCCACCAAGAAGGCCTCAGTGCCAGAACAGTCCAACTTGGGGATGTGACGAACACTGTGAAAACTGTCAACACAATTCGAGCTCAAGGACTCCATCACAAAGGATTCCGAACTTTCCCATCTGATGTTAATGCTGAATACAAAGACCTACTCTACCCTTCTGATGTGCGCTGGCTTAGTCACAGCTCAGTGCAGCAGCGGTTTTATTCCCTGAGATCAGAAATTCACCAGTATTTGAAAGAGGAGGACCAACCGCTTCATGAGCTGAGTGACCCTCTGATTGTCAGACCTGGCATTTTTAGTTAATCTCATGGATCAATAACACACTGAACAAGAGTCTACAAGTCTAAGACCAGCTCATGTCACACCTCATGCGCACATGAAATGTGTGTTAAGCTCCGTCTCTTTGAGACACAACTACACAGCTTCAACGTTGCAGACTTCCCTACATTGTCTGAAATTAAATGTGCTTTTCCAAAGGCCAATCTTTCAGCTAAAAACCAAAATAACTGTGCCATTTCTGCAATGTCCTTCAGATCTCACTCACCAAACTAACCCCTGACCTGCCAGATCTCCTTTAGTCCAAAGTGCTACATCAATGTTCCCACAAAGTACAGCAAAGTCCCTAATATAGGTGAGTTGAAATACATTATATGGCCAAAAGCATTGGCTCACCTGCCTTGACTCGCATATGAACTTAAGTGACATCCCATTCCTAATCCATTGGGTCCAATATGACTTCGATCCACCCTTAGCAGCTATTACAGCTTCAACTCTTCTGGATAAGCTGTCCACAAGGTTTAGGAGTGTGTTGATTCTTCCAAAAGCGCATTTGTGAGGTCACACACTGATGTTGGACCAGAAGGTCTGGCTCTCAGTCTCCGCTCTAATTCATCCCAAAGGTGTTCTGTCGGGTTGAGGTCAGGACTCTGTGCAGGCCAGTCAAGTTCATCCACACCAGACTCTGTCATCCAGGTCTTTATGGACCTGCTTTGTGCACTGGTGCACAGTCACGTTGGAAGAGGAAGGGACCAGCTCCAAACTGTTCCCACAAAGTTGGGAGGGTGGAATTGGCAACCCTTTTTGCACTATGTGCCTTAGGATCTGCTGACCCCGCTCTGTCTCTCAGCCTACCACTTTATGGCAGCGTTGGTGTTGTTCCCAAACACTTCCATGTTCTTATAATACAGCTGACAGTTGACTGTGGAATATTTAGAAACAAGGAAATGTCACGACTGGATTTGTTGCACAGGTGGCATCCTATCACAGTTCCACGCTGGAATTCCCTGAGCTCCAGAGAGCGACCCGTTCATTCATAAATAGTTGTAAAAACAGTCTGCATGCCGAGGCGCTTGATTTGATACACCTGTGGCCATGGTAGCGATTGGAACACCTTCCGATTATTTGGATGGGTGAGTGAATACTTTTGGCAATATAGTGTTTATACTGTATTACACAGCCTTCATGTGATCCCAGGTAAATTGTATATTACATAGATTTTGTCATTTTGTTTTAATATTTTTTTCTCTAACAAATGTTGGTTCATGTGTTAACAAGCTTGAAAAAAACACTCATTCCTGTTTTCACTTTCTTCCGCCCTTTATACAAGGATGTGAAATGATTCACCATCCAGATGAAAAAGATGCTGTTTTGAAAACAAAAATGAAAATCATGAAAGAAAAACTGTGATGGAGGCTGATTTTTTAAGCCTTAAAGTCAGAGAGAATGTCTGCATCCCAAACATTTTATTAAATTAAAAAGGCAGGACTTTAATATTTGGCTTAAGTGAGGCAAACCATTAAAATAGTAGAAAGTCTTGGAAAAGAGATGTGTCCTGACAAGTCTACCAGGCATAGTTTGGGGTTTTCATCATTCAGTTAGTCAGTCGTTTAGCCTGGTTGTCCACAACTACCAGCCCTGGTTTCTTTGCTGTAAACCCTGAACTTCCCAGCCCCTTTACTCACCAGATTCCACCCCACTAGTCCACCCATATGCTATATTGTATGCCCTTAACTGGCCTTGAACTCTTGCCTTTAGAACTTCCTCCATCACTCAGTCAGCACACTTGAATGTTCTACCTAAAGCTACCAGCCGAATCTTTCTTCTGACATGGTCAGCCTTCTACTCCAGGTGGTTAGGCTGAGCCTGAACCATCAGGTTTTATTTTTTTTCTAGCATTCAGCCTCTTTTGGTCCGGGTTAGCCTTTCGGACAACCACCTCTCAGCAGGTGCGTTGTCTAAATCTATCTTCTACTTTGTAGATGCTGACTGTGGGACTGTGTACAGCTGCTGCTGTTCATTTGCTGGAGAGCAGTGCTGTGCTTGCTATGTTCTGTGCTGCACAGACCACCTGTCTTCTCTTTGCTGCCTTACTTTTGTTGTAATTTATGTCCAAAGCTGAGACAAAAGCTGGTGTACCCTCTTCTTTAGACTGGAAAGGGATGATATAACAAATGAAGTCTTTTCAATTTCTCCTTCCCTAGAAAAACCACTTAGTTTACTAACTTTTTCCTTGGACAATATACAGTTTTTGAAACACAACTGAGGATGTGATATGTATATTATATATGTCAAATTTTCACACCACAGTTCCACAACATGAGTTTATGTTAAGAGAATGGACCTGAATCAAAATAATGGCCACGAGCTGAAATGGAAGTTGTCTTATCATCTCAAAAGTTCTGTTTGGTTTATTTGTATTAAGGCAGTAATCCCTTTTTTATTTTTAATTTTTCAAAAGAAAGATTGGTGATGACAGACCTTTCTTGTTCATAGTAAAAGCCACAAACCCCAGTGTCTTCTACAGTCTGCATTTTTAAATAAATTAAAACACATTTTCAACCAATTGTTTTCAAAAGTAAATCATACATATGCATGTGCACATGAGTTTATCTCCATTGAAATATTAATCAGAATACTACATACTATGCAATACTCGTTTCTGCTCTCCAGATGGGTTTCTGCCAGCAGAGACCTGGACTCTCTTTCTGACTTTGTCTGGGTAAAAAGAGTAACAGAAGCTATGGTTTAGGGCAATGAATGTTTTAGAAAATCCAAGCAAAGAAACCTTAGTTGGAATCTCGAAAGAGTGAAAGAGAAAACAATGAGAGTGCCTTCATAAAGACTCCTCACTTCCACGTGCAATGTAACAAAGTAATCTAAAAGAAGAGGCGGTTGGGCATGGCCACAAGTACTTAAGGAAACTTGAGCTGCTATTTCAGTGACGGAAGTTATGGTCAGCAAGACATATTGTGCAAGAGGTACTTGATCTTTCAAGATGAGGAAGCAGATAATGATTTAAAGGAGGACGTGTCAGAGCAAGATGGCACAAATCTCTGCTTACAGCCTCTCTGATGATCACTCTGAGGCTGAGGAACAGACAGCAAGGAAGACATACGATAAACAATGCATCAATTTGTCCTCACTTCCACTTGCAGGTAGAACGGCAGCGGAAAGTGTTGACTCTAGGATAAAGACATTAACAGCACCTCACACTGCAGCCTCAGCAGCCCTGGTAGCAATCTGAATCTGGTCGTGATCTCAGGTCACGCAGGAACCCAACACGAGGGGAAACAACAGATGGAGATCTAACTTTGGCCCTGCAAAAAAAAGAACTGCGAAGCCCCACAAATTTTCTTATTATTAATTTGAATTCCAACAGACAAGTTTGCAGTAAGCAATGTTTTGTGTTCTAACTGCAAATTTATGTTTAATTTATATTGATTTGAATTGTAGTGATGTTTTTTTTTTTTTTTTTTTTTTTACGATTGGGAGTTGAGATAATTTTTTTTAAATGGTTAAACGCTTTTACATATTTATACGATAAATTCCAACAATTGTATGTTATCTTAGCCAAGTTCACGTTCAATAAAATATGCTAATTTTTTATATTTTGATGTCTTAGGAAAAATACAACACAATGTAAAAGTACATGTTTTTATACAAAAATAAATGGTACAACAACCACCTCTCAAATAAACTTTTTATTTTCTAAAAAGATGGGTAGTTTAACATTTGGTATAAGTTAGTTAGGGGAAATATTTGGCTTATGTTAAAATTGACCTGGACCACACTGTGACAGCAGGTAAAATGCGTTCGGTCAATCACATGTATGAATAAAACATTACAACCTCATTATGGCTTAAATCACTTGAGTGAGTTGACAGCAAACTGCCATATTCCTTCATGATAATGATTAAAGAAAAAAATCTTATACAATATGTTGTTTCCCTTACAATAGAATAATCCATATTGGTGTGAATCAGCCGATTCTCAATGTAAGTTTAGTTAAGTTTTCGCGATGAAGGTTTTCAATCTTTTAACATTTTTAGCAGAGACACACCAAGGGCCACATTTAATTGCTGTGACAGCCAATTTTCTCTCCCCAAGTTGTAGCCATGCATAATATGTAAGCTTCCTTAAAACCCTTAAGCACAGGTCTCAGCAGGGACGGAATAAAACAGGACTCATGTGCAGTAATCACACTGCTGCTTCATGTTCTCCTCTTCAATGTGCCCTTTTGCTTCAGTCACTGTAAAATACAAAAGTACTTCATATTGTTTTTTTTTTATTGTCTTCTTCATTTTTCTGAATATGTAAAATTAAAAAGGTAAAAGGTGCAAAAGGTCTTTTTTAATATTAATTAGTAGTTTGAGGGCTTGTTTCTACATGTAGTCCCATTCTGCCCCTCCCCCCTTTTTATCATCTGGAGATCCCATTGCTCATTAGCTATGTTCCCACGACTTTTCCTTTTTTGTTTAAATCGTGTGGATGAAATGTTTTATTTAATTTATATCAATGAAACACGCAGCAGCTTCAGTATTAGCAAAAAAGCAAAAACAACAAATAAACAACAATATACGACACACAAAAAAATCTAGAGATTCTATTTTTCAAGGATTTTTTTTTTTTTCCATACCTGAATTTTGGGAAATGTCTTGTGTTATTGTACTGACAGAACACAATCTGAGTGCACACAAGGTTTTTTCTACTAATAAATGTTCTTGGACATCACATTTTCTGTAAAAGATCAAATGTAAAAAAATATTACATAAAGTGTAATGGGTAGAAGGTGTGAAGGAGTTACACTTAGGATTATTTGCCACTTGGGGTCCCAGTAAAGAGTTTATTTCACCTTAAAAATACAATTCACAACAGCTATAGCGAATGATGAATAGTTTAAGCAGGATTACTGACAGATGGAAATTATTGTGATAAATGCTACAGATGGAACTATGAGTTTGTGAATGGCAGGTAAACAGGCAGAAACTGACATGCTGACGAGCGGCTATACGTAGACAGGTGGGTTTTGGAGTCTGGTGCAGTTAAGTTGGCAGAACCTGATTGATAATAAATGACAAACTGGTGATGAATGGTGAGGAAAGTGGGGCTGATATACAGAGCAGAGATAAGCTGATGGGTTGCAGCTGTGCCAGCTAATTGCCAGGGAGCAAAGGTGCCAGTCCTACAGACACTCCCCCCAACACACACACACACACACACACACACACACACACACACACACACACACACACACACACACACACACACACACACACACACACACACACACACACACCTAGAAGCCTGACTGTGATCTTAAAATTTTGGACTCTTTTGCAAAAGCAACAAACATATAAGCCTAGGCATGCAAAGAAATGTCTGAGATTTTAAATTCCAGTAGTTTCAAAGCTGTTCAGAATGGGAGACCTCCTGACCAGATGTTCTGGAAGTGAAGTTTCCCTGTGGGTGAGTCCAGCCACTCTTTGGAGTAAACACATTTCACTAGCTTTTATTCACAACCTTGTTTTCTCAGTCTTGGCCCACAGCTAGTGATTATGAATGAAGGTTGGAAACTATATTAAAATCTTAGATTTATGGGAACAGCATCACTGCAGACAGTCCCAAGCTGTCTGTCGGTCTGGCGCTTTGATCTACCTCCACTCATGAAGAAAAACCTACCATACTTAAACTCCTCCACTTAAGGTAGCAAGTCGTATCCACGAAAACTTTCAATCCACAATTTTTGGACTGAAGACAATGGCCTCATACTTGGAGGTGTCGTCTCCCATCCCAAATGCTTCGCAATCTGCTGCAAACCATCACAAAGCCTACTGGGGTTCTTTATATTATGAGGGCAACAGAGCAACATCATCAGCATAAAGCAAACACATTATCATTAAATAACCTAAATTAAATCCACCTATCCTCCATGTAAGACTAGGATATCTACCAATAAAGGTTATGCACCTTAATGTGGCAAAAGAAAGTCCTGGTAGAGAACAAAATTGCCATAAAAGCAAACGAAGTTGACTCTATATTTGTACTGCAATTAAAAAGCCTTTAACAACAATGGCGTACTTCCATACTATGCATTTTGCATGGTAATGCTTATAATGAGGTAAGAGGGAGCATTAAAGTGTTGTCAGACCCCAGATTTACACACCAGAGAGCCACACTTAAGTCATAATGTGCTTAATATTGTTCATAGACTTTTCAATATTTGACTTATTTGTCAGTCTTAGTTTGGAGAGCAGCATAAAAAATACATGGCTTTGTAAAAAAAATATTCATAAATACATGTGTGGTTAAGACAAGAAAACAAACTCATGTTTTGGCTTAAATATGAATATATTAATGATTACTAGTTGTCTAGTAAATACGACCTTTTATAAAACAACAAGAAATGTAAATCCTTCTGACTCACAATTTCTGCACCTGTATACTGACAGAAGCACTTTTTGTTTGTTTTTGAAAAGCATATCTAATGTATGGTTCTTGTGAGAGTATGTGTTTAGGCAAGTGAGACCGGTGTAAAAATAAAGTTAAGGAAAATCTAAGAAATAAGCACTATATTCCTCTTACTTAAGTAACATCCTATATTTTGTCAGTTTAGCTTCATTAGGGGTTTTTTGTTGATGATGAAACCTTTTTCACAGTCCAGGGACAAACACAAATCCCTGCTCTCACTAACCTTTAGGATTATTAGAGTACAGCCACTATATTAATTTATCTACCTACACAAAACAAAGGAACGCAATATTGTACACCTCAATGTAGCAATGTTTTTTTTTTTGTTTTAACACTGATAGGGATTAGGGTTGGTGGGGAAGTGGGATGGGTGGACAGGTGGGATTGATTTTGCTTTTACTGTTAAGCACTTTGTGCTGCATTTTATTGTATGAAAAGTGCTGTATAAATAAAGTTTGATTTGAATTGAATGCACAGAAAAATGTGCTCTTATCAAATATAGCTGTAAGATCATCTTTTCTTTATAACATGATTATTTTAGGGAACTGTACTGTAAATTAGGCGAAGGGAATGGCATCTGCCTAATAAACTGAAGCTGAAAGCCTCTTACTTGATAGTCACAATATGGTGATATCCAACAGCATCTCTAATTAGGAATCATAAATACAATTTACAGTGGTTTCTATGTATATGAGATCATAGAGCTTCGAACAGCAGGACTAAATATGTACGTTTTCCTTTACCTGTCATCACTTCAGCAGCTCACCATCTGCGTTGCAAATGGACTTTATATCCAAAACATTCCTACACATTGGACAGAGTTTTTGCAGAGGTGCTCAAGTTTCCCTGTCAAGTGTTTTGCTGTAAAGCTCACCTTTGGAATAACAATTGGTGCCTCCTTAACCTCCAAGAACTAAAGATAGGTGCCACAGAGGAGGCTTGTTATAACTCATTACAGTGATAAGGACTGTTTTGATGGCAAATGCATGTTATTCTACAATGACTGAGAAAGGATATGAATATATACAAATATGAAAAATAGAAAGATTGTCAGAATTTACAGTGATTGATATCTGCAATATTACCATATTTGTCACTTTATACCAGCAGAAATATGTTAGTGAATGAGAATCACTATAAATAGTGAGTTTCAGTTCTTTGCTTTGTTGATTTGTAGTTGTCTTTTATATGGTCAAAACACAAACAAACTATATTAGTGCTGTAATGGGATATACTTTCTAGTTCAACAGTCTGCTGCACAAATATCAACTGTGCAGAGGAATTGCGTGATGGGGAGTCATTCACACAAAGAATGACTATCATCATAAACAAACAAAAAAATTCACCATATGGTGTGTGCTGGGCCAGTGAACAAAAGGTGTCAATAGCTGTCTGAAGAAGCAGGGGCAAATTTTTTATATATAAAACAGTTATATTTTCATCAGGCAAAACAGATTTCTTATGATGCAAAATGCATTACTACTATTGTCTAACTTTAACTCCCACAATTTGAATGCCTACCTTCAATCCGATTTTTAGCTTAAAGGCCACTTTCAAGCAATATGATTTATGGTGTTGGACAACTGCTGTGCTGTTCAGACTACACAGTTGACTTGTAATCGGGAATCTTAAGGTCATTGTCATATTCACAGTATGTGACTAATCAACAACTAGGGGTCAGACACAACACGACACGACAACTGACAGTGACCTGGTCAGCCAGCTGGTCTCCGAACAACATTGTCAACAAAATGCACACAGGAAATGGTCATGAGCATGTACAATACATCCGTCAAAGGACAGAGGGGAGAAACAAGTGGGTGTAAGCTGTATGAGATATGATCTTTTTGCACGTGTACCGTGGTCGGGTTGTGCTGCTGCTCTAGCTGTTTTTTGTTTATTTTTTAATTACAGCCATTCTAGTAAATGAAAGTGGTCCCAGCAGAAGTGTCACAGCACAGTTTAGACGAACCCCAGAAGAGACTGTCCACTCTGCTCTGCTAAAGATATGCACCAAATCTGTTTCAGCAGTTGGACAAGGCTACCACATGATTACTGAATGATTCTCACGAGATCTCAAAACTTTGAAGTGAGTTGATAATCTCATTAGTCCATCTGAACAGGCAGAGCCAGGAAGTGCTCCACTTTTGAAATACTATATGAAAATATAGTTCCATAGTTAAATTCTGGTAAGGTGTGTGGTGTCTCATTGAATGTTTACGGTCTCTTCAACCTGCTTGTTGGGTTTGTCACCTTGCAGTTACATCAGTCCATGCTTCATTCTCTCAGTGACTGAACAGACTGAACGGTTTGAATGGTTCACACATAATAATCAAGTTCTGACAGCTTACCACTCACTGTTTTCCCCCTGTAAAGTCTATCAGCTCCCCATATGGCACCCAAATGGAGCTAAAAGTAATGTAACATGAAAGCAGCCTAAACCCTAAATACTGAAATAACACTATCCACACATGTGATCTCCAGCTGATCCCCATGATGGCAAGAGGTGGCACAATTCTGTTTTGACTTCCCTTGTTCCCATCTGCCCTGATTGTTTGCACCTGTGTCTTGTCAGCCCTGTGAGTATATCTGTCTTTCCCAACCTCACTGGTGGGCCATTCTATTTCTTGTCATGGTTGCTGGTTTGGTCATGTTCTCAAGCCTAGTTCATTGGGTTCTTAGTCTTTGTCCTACATATGGTTTGTTTCTGGTTCTGTCTAGTTTTGGCTTTTTGTTTTTGCTTTAGAGTCCTGCTCAGAAGCATTTTTAGTTTAAATAAATCACGTTTGTTAGACACCACTGTCGCTGCACTCCTGTGTTTGGGTCTACATCTCCAAGTCGTGACTAGAGGTTCCCCTTAGTTGTTGTAAAACTATTAAGAATCCTTTTTAATTGTCTTGGTACTTAAGCAAAGCATGGGGGAAGCATATAATCTATCTTTTTTTTTTTTTTTTTTTTTTAAATTTCTTTACATAGAGTGGTTGAAACCATAAAAATGGCACAAATACATTTAAAAATAATCTTCACTTAGTAAACCCCCTTGTCAGCCAGATGGATGTCTTACAATCTTCACTTCTTTTTTGAAGTTTTTGGAGAAGCTATAGTACAGAGAATATAGTGCTGTTTTTTTTTTGTCTGTAGATCTAAACTAATCTTATCCTAACAAAAGTTTTATTTGATTTTAATGTCTATTGTTAATCTTATATGTTCATTCATGAAGGCACAAAGGCAGACTGAGATAGAGGGGAAGAAAAATGAATAATAGGCAGGTGTCAAGTTAACAGTGAGGCAAGGAGAGGGATATGGAGATGAGAAAAGATGTTTTTGAAAAACATCAGTAAGAAACTATTTTCTTCCAAGGTTATCTTGTAGGATACAGCAACATTTTTTGAATCCACTTTAAGGGAATAAATCAAATGATGTATTTTTTGAGTTAAGGTGGACACATTTCATAGAGTTAGAAAGCTATTGTTGTTTTGTAATGTGCCCCAGGACAAAATGTTACTTTCCATTTAAATATTTTTCCTCCAATTATCCATGAAAATGTTGGCCATAAAGTCAGTCAGATAGCAGAGATGCCAAATAGATTTAGTTAATTTTTGTTTTCAGTCAAGTGTAGTTTTCTACAATTTTCCACATTCCTTGCAAAGTAAAATTTATCAACTTTTCAAGATGTAACTGCCTCACATTATATAATGAAAGCCAGTTCATTAAATTAAATAATGATAAACGAGCCATATTATAAATTTGGTCAGTTACAGGATACAAACTACACTAATTATGAACCTTTTCAAAGAAATACTCCGACCACATGCTATCCATTACTATTCAAACCTGACAACAAAGCATTGTAGAGTAATATATTAATGGAAATGTTTTTAATTCTCTTTTTATCAAAACACTCAAAATTTATAGCACAACCCAAAGAAAAAATTCTCATAATGTAGATTACAAAAAAAATTTTTTTTATGACATTTACAACCTTATACCTCAGATGATTTATAATATGCTTGAGTATCATAATTATTTACTGCATCCTGTGTTTTTGCTTTAAAACATAACTTCAGTGTTACTTGGGTTTTGTATTGGGTTCTGTAAAGACCAGCAGTTATTGGCATGACTTAATATTTTTCTCAATACTAAGAACATATCTTTGATGACATTTCTGGGCTTAAAACGTGTTTAAATACTAACTATAGATAAGCAATCAAATACTGTAGCTTAGCCACACTGATAAGCCGTATTAACAAACAGAACCTCTGTGTTTCATCCTCAGTGTGAATTATACTTTCCTCCTGCCTTTGTTGAGCCACTGAGCGCACAACAGGAAGCATCATTTAAGTGGAAGTGATTAAGCCTGATTGATGAGACTATAAGGAATCCAGGGAGAAGCGTGGCGAGCTGATTTAGGCCGTTGGTGCCCTTGCTGTGCCTCATTCAACTTCCACAGGAGAGATTATCTGGCAGTAAAGATTTGCCTGAATTACATTTCATTCCACTGCAGTCTCATCAAAAGAGTTTTCATTGACACTGGCAGCAGGGACTCCCAAGGGGAGGCCGGTCATGCATCTAGAAGTTTGTGTTTTGCAGTTTTTGTTGCCAACATGCCAAGCAAAAATGCGTAATTAAAATGGAAGATCAAAAGGGTTATCTTTGAAAACCATAAATATTTTCTCTTGTGATAATTCACAAGTCTGAAAGGTATTTATTAAGCTATGTCCCAGAGTAGTGTCTTTCTAGTAACAGAGATATAGCTTATCTTACACTGAACATGCCATTAAAAAAAACAACAAAAACAAGCATCATTCCCATTTATGTTTATCTGTATATATATGTATATGTATACATATATATGTATGTATGTGTGTGTATATATATATATATATATATATATATATATACACATGCATACACACAAATACAGTGTTTTAATTTTATTATCATTATTATTCATTTTGTCTTATTTCTTCTTGAGTCTGGCACACATGACCCCAACCTCCAATGTTTTACACCTTTATTTTAAATTACTTAAATTCTGTTTCATAACGCAGGGCTATTAAGTTGTGCAGTTTTCTTTTGCAGTGATGCTTTGTCAGACTTTGCCCTTGGGTCTAACTTTATACTTGAAATAGATATAAGCTCACACTGTTTTGTTTTTTTGTATGGACAACATGACTCTGCAACCGACGTTTGAGACGGTCTTTCTTAGAGTGTGTGTGTGTGTGTGTGTGTGTGTGTGTATTACAGGGATTTGGCTTGCAAGTGAAGAGAATGGTGTGACAGCAGAATGTCCTTCAGAGGATGGAATTTCCAGAACCCTCCACCAAAACACCACCTGAAACAAAATAACACCTGTGCCAGGATCTGCTTCACTGACTTCAGCTCAGCTTTCAATACAATTATTCTAAAGAAAGAAAAGCTGAAGCTGCTGATTGTTGACACTGCACTTGAGTGTTTTTGACACAGTGGCAGCCAAAGCCACTGCGTCCTAAACCTTTCTTGTTCAGCCTGTACACTTACAATCCCATGAGGACTCAGCAGTAACTGCTTTATTTAGTTTGCTGATGACACAACAGTGAGTTTCATCTGTGTTAAAAACAAGCTGGCATACAGGAGGATAGTGTAGGTGCTCACATGTGCCGTTAATTTCAAAATCTGACATTCAGTTTCGACATGACAAAGGTCCACAGCATTACGTTCCTGGAAGTTAATTTAGCTGATGACCTGAGCTGGAACGACACCTTCACCTGATCCATAGCCTCTAAGAGCCAGGACTCTCCACTGAACACCATCCTAACCTAAACAAGGGTACTGCTGAAAGCATTGTAAGATAAACACCTTCTTCCTGGTGTGGTAGCTCCATGGCAATACAAGAAAAGATAGAAAAGACGGAACACAGACATGGATCATTAGGGCCCCATCTCTACCTTGATCTACCAGAAGCACTGTGTCCAAAACTCTAGCTTCAGCATTAGGGACCCTCCCCACCCTACCCCACCCCACCCCTCCAATCACATTGTCTCCCTCCTCCTACCCAGGAAAAAGTGCAGGAGCATCTGCTGCAAAACCAGCAGGATGCTAAACGGCTTCCTCCCACATGCCATGAAAATAATCAAATTAATTCCCACAACACACATACACATTCACACCGAGCACCTTCTTCCCTCCTCACTCACCAAACAACTTGACAGCTGGTCACCTGTCAAGGTGAGACAATATCACCAGAACTAAAATAAATAGCATATAAAAAAGGAGAAAACACATACTGTTTGTGAAAAGCTGTTGCTGAATGTTTGGTTGTTTTAGTAACAGATTTTAAAGCTTGATGGTTTGTGTCTTTAAATTTGTGTTGTTGTTGTTCTTGTTGTTGTGTTTTAGATTGTAGAACTGTACTCTTTATTTAAATAGCAGGGATGGCCATGAGGACACAAAGGTCTTCCTGAGAAGTGAGACGTCTGGTATTGGAAATGCACGCTTTGGTCCACTGTGATCCTTCAATCCAGTGAAACTGTCCTTAACTTGAATAAGATTGGGGTATAGGCAACCAAAACACCCCAACATCATCCAGTGTCTTATGGAAACCAGGGAAAATCACGTTCACCACTGTTGGGGTGCTGTTTTGCCACCTTAGCAATCTCCACTCTAATATGCAAGACATGTATCTGTAAACTGGCTGTGTAAACACAGTTTCCACAAGATCAGTAATAACTAGAGCTCACAAACCTGACACCGTTTTAAAGGTTATTACAATATTTCAACACCCTCTGTGTTCCCGTACCTGTAATTTTGGGATGCTGTGAGTGCTGGGATGTGAGTGCCAGATGTGGCTGAAAATATTTAAAAAAAAAAAGAAGTGACTGGTGAATATGAGTTTGGCCCCAAAACGCAATAAAATCTGTACTGCTTGTTTCCGCTAAAACAAACTCTACATTTGCTCTCTATTGAAAGTCCGATAATCAGTTTCTAACTAAATTGAATATCCACCGTCTTTCGCTGTACTATTTCTTCACTTTTGTTTCAAACCACATCAATCCACCAGTTCTGATTTTCCACAAAACCCTACATTTTCATTGGAGCAGTCACACCAGACCATTCCAAGATGCAAACTGTCATGCCAGAGACCCGACAGTAGATGCCGGTCAAATTTTTGTCGCCTTCAAAATAAGTGTTTTGTGCTAGGATTGAGGACATTGGGTTTAAGACTGTGTGTGCAGCGGTAACATGTGCTATTACTCTGTTTTTAAGCAAGGACAACGCTGGGCAAATTTTTTTTAAGCCGAGTTTGCTCCCGAATGTAAACACAGTGAAAGATGCAAAAAAGGATGTGCTTAACTTGCTTACTGAAATAGGTGCCAGTGATTCTGTAAATTGATTTTAAATGATGCCGACAGCCGTAAAGAATGATTCTGCCAGTTGTGCCTTTTTTTTTGAAGAGTCGACTCTGATGCCGTTTCGGAACATCTTCTCCAGTGTTACAAATTCAGAATGTCTAATGAATAGCTGAACATCCCTTTTTTTGTTATATTTTTTGCACAGAAATATATATATATATATATATATATATATATATATATATATATATATATATATCAGAAACGGAAATGTAGCAATTAATAACATTAATAAGATAATAAAATGAATATTATAAATGACGTTGTCCAAGTTTGGGGTTTTCCATATGCATGTATTTCATTTTTTTTTTCTTTTTTTTTTTACAAATGAACAATTCTGGATTTATAGCATTTGGTTCCAAAATGCTTCATATGGTAAATATTGTGTTCACATAACATTTTTTTTTCTTTTTTCCAAATGCTGGCATCTTTTTCAGTTTTTCCCAATGAGAAGCAAATGTTCACTATATGCAGCTGCAAAATTAATCTTTAAAGTATTAAAAAAGATGTTCTGTGGGCACTCTCCCTCTCATCCAGATTAGAAATCATGTGATCAAAAACCATCACCTTAGAAGCTCAAAAAATTAAACTCGTTTTAGTCATGTCTGTGTATCCAGTGAAGTAAGACATTTTTTAGAATAAACAAAACAACAATTTTGAGACCAGATTGGCCAAACAAGAAATGTGGTGATGATATCAGTGTTTTGGTGGTAACAAGCCTGAAACAGTCTTTTAAAAAGAAATTGGCCTCCGGTGTGTTCCAAAGGTGACAGCAGAGCACACAAAGACACCCTGCAGGGCTGATAGTCACTCTGAACATTCAGCTCTGCAGGATACAGTCACCATTCTGAAAGCAGTCCTACCTAAAATTATTCCTTCTTTATTTAAGCTAAAAAAAAAAAAAAAAAAAGGCCCGGAACTGGGTTCCTTTTTAACAGTGGATCATGCACAAGATGATTTTCAGCATATTGTTAACCTCCTGGATATTCAGCTATCAAACTGAGATATAAGCTCATCAATTGAAAATATAAGAGCAAGCACTGTCTGTTTTGTGCTTGCAGAGGAAAAACAATGTTAAAATGAAGATTGACAGCTAATTCATAAAAACAAAATGAGTAATGTTGGTTTGTCATAAAAACTGGAGAAGTGTTGCCACAGAAACAGACACGCCAACAAACTTATGTTTAAATTGACAATAACCTCTCCTCTCAGGTTGAGATGACAGACAACATTGCTTATTGGTTTTTCCTAAAGAAAATGTTTCCTTATACGTTTTTATGTAAATGAAGGTAACCTGAGATTCTGGTCTAATTGTTATATATTTTCTATTAAATCCAAAGCCAAAATCATTTGCCAACGACTTTATATATTTAAAAAATTGACAAATTTCTCCTTGGAAGGTCAGTTGCTGAGATTATCACTGGTAAGTTTCACTTTACATCATGCTGCTGCTGCTGCTGCTGCTGATGTTAATTCAGATGCTCAATTGCCGCCATTCCCCAGTTGTTTGGAAAGAGTCCAGGAATGGCAAAAGTTGGCAGGAGTTCACTGGTTTAATGGATCAGAGTAATAAAAATGACACTCTTCACCCAAAGACTGTTTACCTTCAGCACCAACTTACTGGGGTTAATCATTAATATGAATTTTGGCATTGCATTACAAATGATACTTAAACAGCTGTATAATGTAGGATTTGAAGGAAATATTTATATTCCCTAAATATGGATGTGAATGAATCTGTAATGAGATACATTTCAGCTCTCGATGACATGAATGACAAGTATGTTAGGCCTATGGGTGACTCGTGGCTCTCTCTTTTGACATCTGCAGATGAAGTTTTCCTGATTATTTCTCACTGCTGCTCAGTGCTTGGTGGGTCTGTTCAGTCAAATAACTAGTTTGGGCTCAGTACAGTAGACTACATGAACCCAACTGGATCCTGCACAGATTCATCCAAACGCATCTGTGGTTCTGGCCCGGCAGGAGCTCTACTATAACATTTGATAATTAAATATCAACGAAAAAAGAGTAGAAATGCATAGCTACCATAATTTGTCTTGAAGATGTGTGGAATAAAACCAGTATGGTTTAAACATACTGGTTCAGCAATTCTTGTATGTACATTTGTGTAATTTTAAAAGAGAAAAAAAAAGTGTTCCAGTCCAGAGGTTTGCATCAGCACCCAGATGTCTGGCAAGCCAAAAAAAATGATATGCCACAACTAAATTGTTCTTGTTTTTCATGAGCTGAAAATAAACATTGTTTTTCCAGAGTCCATTTTATTGTGAGGTTTGGTCAAATATGAGTGTGACCTTCTATAGAATCTTTTTTCAGAGTCAGCCTTCTGTTAAAGGTGCTCTGGGTTTTCTGTCACCCACTAATGACAAAAAAAGAATATTTTTCTTCTTTTTTCTGTTAGTTTTAGAATGCAAAATGATAATGCTATGCCTTTGATAAAAACACAAAACTGTCATGGATGTTGCATTTATTCCATTTCTACAACTTTAGGCTGTGTGTGTGTGTGTGTGTGTGTGTGTGTGTGTGTGTGTGTGTGTGTGTGTGTGTGTGTGTGTGTGTGTGTGTGTGTGTTCTTTTCGTTTCAAAGATAATCAAATTTGAATTCTCATCATTCATGCCAACCAACAGTCATAAAAAAGAAAGATCACTCTAAATGCTTTTCTTAGTTTAATTTAAATCTCTCAGCTTTTCCTGACAGATAATCTATCTGATTTCCAGTTTACTATAGAGCTGAAATAATGAGACTGTAGTTACGTGTGTCAGACTTGAAATGATATGATGGTATGATATGAAACATGCAAATAAGTGACTGAAAGGGGAGTCAACTTTATTGATGCATAAGCCTCCATACAGTTGCAATGCAGGACACAACTGAGGAATAAGAATTCAGTGATTCTATGTGACTCATAAAATTCCAAAAGGGTGCATTTTAGTTTATGGATGTTACCCCACTACTTTTCTTCAAAATTACAAGTGAGAATACTTTGATTAGGGTTACAACAAAGAACCACTGACGAACAAGGAGGTAAAAGAAATCCTGGGTCATTCCAAATGAAGCTCTGACAACAATAAAACCAAATCAGGTAAATGGGTCACGAACAAACCAATAAGGAAGACCAGCATTTCACAAGCAGTGTTAAAAGAAAAAACTAGGAGGGTTATACTAATCAGTGAACAGTTTTAAAGAGTACACACTTTCATAATAAATCTTTAAGTAAAGCTTTCTAACACTAAAATACATTTTAAAAAGTACTAAACTTAACAAACTTCTGTAGGGCATGACAAAAATGTATTTACAAAACAGCCCTAATCACTGCTAAAAAGAGGTTTAGCCAATATTTCTATTCTCTAACTCTGGACTAGAAGTAAAAAGGCAAAGAATCCATTGTCATTCTCTAACTGTGGAGTTATACATCCAACTTGCTGTATAGAGAAACATCAAAGCAGCTAAATTACTGCTAAACCTCATCCAAAGGTTTTGTGCATGTAGAATATAGCAATAAATCTAGTATTTTATTTGATATTAATGTATATACAATAACCACTCTCATTGTAATATCTTGATGTTGTCTTTTTGGCAGCACACAACCTCCGCATTTCCATCCATCCATCCATCCATCCATCCATCCATCCATCCATCCATCCATCCATCCATCCATCCATCCATCCATCCATCCAGGACCGGGATGCGGGGGCAGCAGTCTATAATGCCCAGAGCTTCCCTCACCCCAGACACTTCCTCCAGCTCATGTGGGGGGACTCCGAGACGTTCCCTGGCAAGCTGAGAGATACAGTCTCTCCAGCATGTCCTGGGTCTTTCCCGGGGTCTCCTCCCGGTGGGATGTGCCTGGAACATCTCTCTAGGGAGGTGTCCAGGGGCATCCGATACAGATGCCCAGGGACACAGTCGAATGCCTTCTCCAGATCCACAAAACACATGTGGACTGGTTGGGCATACTCCCATAAAACCTGCAGCACCCTGTGGAGGGTATAAAGCTTGTCCAGTGTTCTATGACCAGGACGAAAACCGCATTGTTCCTCCTGAATCCGAGGTTTGACTATCGGCTGGATTCTTCTCTCCAGTACCCTGGCGTAGACTTTCCCAGGCAGGCTGAGAAGTGTGATCCCCGCCCGTCCCTCCCCACCCGTATTGTAAACAGTGTTGGCAGAATACTGCTTCCCCTTTCTGAGACGCAAGGCCGACCGATAGTCCTCCTCCATGGCCTCAAACTTCTCCCAGACTCAAAATTTGCCTTCAAGAAGGCCCGCGCTGCGGCTTGCTTGGGCTGCTGGTACCTGTCAGCTGTGTCAAAAGTCCCACAGGCCAACATGGCCCGATAGGGTTTCTTTTTAGCCTGACAGCATCGCTTACTTCTCAGGGATTGTTGCTACGACAGACACCAGAGACCTTGCGTCCACAACTTCAAGCTGGCACATTGACAATGGAGGCAGAGAACATGGTCCACTCTGACTCAATGTCCCCAGCCTCCCTCAGAATCTGGGAGAAGCTCTCCTGGAAGTGGGAGTTGAAGACCTCCCTGACAGAGGGCTTGGCCAGACGTTCCCAATAGACCCTCACAATACGTTTGGGCCTGCCCGGTCTGTTCCGCTTCATCCTCCGCCAGCATATCCAACTCTCCATCAGGTGGTGATCAGTTGACAGCTCAGCCCCTCTCTTTACCCAAGACATACGGCCAAAGATCAGATGAAATGACAACAAAGTCGATCATTGAAGTCCAGCCTAGGGTGTTATGATGCCATGTGCACTGATAGACACCCTTATGCTCGAACCTGGTGTTCGTCATGGACAAACTGTGACTAGCACAGAAGTCCAATTACAGAGCAGAGACCATGGAGCTCGTTCCTCCCAATCATGCCCATTTTACCTGGCAGTGCAAATAACAACTTTGGAAAAAAAATATTTTAACAGTCCATATGGTTTCATTTTCAACCATCACCACAGCAAATTATATAACGATTGAGCAATTTTCTGTTTTGTTTCATGCTGACAACTTGTATATATCTTATACGGCTGAACAGAGTGAAAATAGTTCTCAGACGTTCAAACACTTCAGGCTGGCTTGAACCACAAATAGAGAAAATTCTAGCTGACTGTTAAACTGGACTATTACAAGGATGCAGTAAGTTTCTGAAAAGACTGACAGGAGCTGGCATGAGGGAGCATATTTCTCACGTAATATCCTCTTTTCAGCGGATCATTGTAAAACCCAGATTAGAATTTTAAATCTGTCTCCTCACATAAGAAGCCTATTATTACCAAGCATAACTGTGTGTTACAAAAATCCCCTTGTAACAGATCACTTCATACTCACAGTACAGGCTGACTTTTCATTCTCAATTTCAAAAAGTACCACGAGAAGCAGAAAGATGATCTCTGCAATTGAAAGTGGGCTTAAAACTTTTATAGTTAGGACCATCCTACTCAGGGTCCTTGGATTGTCCGAAACCTTTCCCAACTATTATCAAGTAAGCACAGGGAAACTATTGCATACATTACCTGTTGCTCTGCTAAAATGTCCCTGAGATGGTAAGGGATTTTGGGAAAATGAAGAAAGGCCGTTTGCAGCTTTCATATTCATCATGCATCTCTTTTTTTCATAGTTTGTGCTTTTCTTCTATATTCTCTTCCAGTGTGAATAATGAGATCAGGTACTGTGTTTACTAGCTTCACCACCAGTGTGTGTGCGTGTGTGTGTGTGTGTGTGTGTGTGTGTTTCCTCTCTCCGTGGTCAGGAACATGTCACCCTGTCATCAGCTGTTTGCTCAGAGAGAATTGTGTTTCTCCATAAAATAGCACAAGCTCCTAACCTTAAGTGCAATGGGATGATTTGATGTTGAGAGATGGTCCTATATTTTTTAAAAATTTAATAAATTGAACTGATATGAAAAAGGTTTAGTACTGAGCTTCAGATGGCAGATGGCTTCAGTTTGGAGACTAGTCTGATTAAAAAATATCTGACTAAAGTGACATCTGTCTTTTGGTCTCCACTACCGACATCAGTACAGAGATTTAGGTTTTAAGTTGACAGGGCAAACTTAATGACAATTACGGCTGTTCATCAGTGTGATATTAAATGAGAACACGGTCCCTCCAGTAAGTGTGACTGAAAATGAATCGGACTGTGTCAGCAAGGCGAGTTCGTATAGCCCATTTTATGTACAAGACAATTCAAAGTGCTTTACATAAAATAATGAAAATGCAATAAAAAGTAAAAAATTGTTTAAAAACAGACATGTTAAAAAGAATGAGATGCAAGAAGTAGAGGTTACAGTGCATCGTGGTAGATTACTGGAATGCAGAAGTAAACAAACTTAAAGCAGTTGAGGGTTTTG